>JACCGJ010002198.1:0-372738 GCA_013407085.1 Atriophallophorus winterbourni
GTACGAACCCTATATAACAGTTGTCATACAAGTATAATCTTGTTTACCTTAATCCACTGGTTTCATCAAGGCTCACTGAACCTGATCTTACTGTCTCCACCTGACGACGGCAAACAGCCAGAAACCGGTAGTGGTGTGTAAGGGATGGGGATGTGAGCAACACATTACTTTGGTAATCTGTAGATTGTTTGCACCAACGGCAGGTAAAATAGTATACCGTAATTTTCATTTCTGTATTTGTATTTTTGCGAAATTACGCTACGATGCACAATGCATTTCAGTAAGATTGGAACAAAAATTTAGTCTATTTAACACCGGTCATGAACAATCACGAACCCATTCAGGTATCAGTGTCACATCCTTCGAAATTTGATGATTTTGTTGATCGAGTTCGAATTCACCTGAAAACCGTAAAATAATTATCAATCTGCAGCTACTGGTGTGCATACTCTCACTATATTATGCGAAAACGCGCTCCAATTTAGAATGAATGCTATTACTGTTAAATTGTTTCAAATATTAGAAACGGCAATAAATGAACCATCCACCTTATCTAATATGCTGGAAAATCCCCATGTATCACTCCTACATCCAGAAAGCATATAATTATGTGTGAAAAACGTTTGTTAAGTAACCTTTGAGTTCAAATGTATATCATGACATGTTGTATAAACTTATGAGCGTCTCTATATAACGATACGCACCGATGCAACTAATACCATTCCGACATTAAAAATCGATGACCATTTGATGCGTTTATGAAAGTAACGACACTGTGCTCCAATCTAAGAAAGAAATATTTATAACGCACTATTCAATAGTTTAACTCTGCCAAGGACCGTCCCAAGCCCGTCCGAGAAAGGAGGAGGATTGTGCTTAGGGCTAGCAACCCTATCCCGTAAAACCTACATTGCTACGGAAACGATGACAAATTCTACTTATTAATGACTACAGAAGTGACGCGAACCTTACAAAAGGTCCCATGACGGATGGAGATGAAAGCCGAAAGGAAGTTTCCAGCCCGATGGCCGATCCCCTTGCGCCGAAAAGAACGATAAGACTTGGTTGCTGGAACGTTCGAAAGCTGTATCAAGCTGGCAAGCTGGCTCAAGCCATACATGAGCTCAAAAGGTATGATCTGAGTATACTTGGAATGTCCGATGTGAGATGGACCGTCTCTGGACAGCGAAAGCTAGATGGTTGTGAGACTATTATTTGGTCAGGAAGGCAAGATAACCTCCATCACGGTGGAGTCGCTCTGCTTGCAAGCAGAAATACCAGCAGTACGATCATGCAATGGAAGTGTGTTAACGAACGACTCCTATATGCCAGACTAAACTCGAGATTTTGCAAACTCTCGATTATGGTAGCATACACTCCAACAGAAGATGCAGCCCATGAGGAGAAATACAGGTTTTACGAAGCCATGCAATCAGTCTCGAGGGTCATCCCAAAGCACGACCTACTGGGAGATTTTAACGCTAGAACCGGAACTGTAAATACGGGCAGGGAGCGTAACATGGGAGTGCATGGTGTTGGCAAACAGAATGATTATGGGGAGGCTACTTGACTTGTGCGAATAGAACGATCTTGTCGTTGGAAGCACCCTATTTTCCCATAAAAACATTCAACAAAATAATCTGGTCTTCCCCGGACGGCAGAACAGAAAGTCAAATTGATCACATGATGATAAATAGTAAATGGAGGCGCTCGTTACAAGATGTTAGGTTCATGCGGGGTGCCGATATTGGTAGCGACCATTTCCTGGTTGTGGGAAAGATTTGTTTGAAACTGAGAAAGGCAATTATCGGAAAAAACCTTTTGGCAACATCCTGAGCGAGGAAATCACCGCCCGGCCCAAGGTTTTAATGACGATTGATGTTTTCAATTGCACACTAATGGCCGTCGGAGAAAAAGTTCTCGGGTACAGAGAGAGTGGCAAAGCCTCGTGGAACTCGGCAAAAACCTGACAACTTATAGATGAGAGAAAAGATGTAAAGAAATGTATGCTGAGCCGGAAACCGTCTAATGAAAGGAATGCTATCACCTAAGAGTATATAATGAAAGATAAAGAGGTTAAAAAATCAGCGAGAAAGGAAAAAAGACGGTATGTGGAAAACCTGACACAACAAGCAGAAGAGGCGTGCCGAAATAATGATTTGAACGTTATATCAGATTATTCAAAAGCAATCAGCAAGTGAGGATCCTTGGTGGATAAGTAATAACTGCTGCGAAAGAAGAGTTAGCCAGATGGCGAGTGAATTTCGAGCTTATTGTAAATCGCGCACCGCTTCAAACCAACGTCGATATATCCCTGAGGCAGCTACAGACCTCGACGTCATCACAGACCCCGTCAGCCTCCAAGTGGAGCAATTTGCTATCCAGAGGTTGAAAAATGGGAAGGCACCAGGTGACGATGGAGTTTATGATGAACTGCTCAAGGCGGATACCGAAGAGACGCCGAAAGTTTTGCGAGACCTATTATAGAACATCACACTGAGCAGATACCGGACGCCTGGCGTTCGGGTACTATAATTAAACTTCCGAAGAAAGGTAACTTGAGCTACTGCATCAATTGGCGAGGTATTACGCTTCTATCAGTCACGAGCAAAGTATACTGCCTCCTCATTTCTACGACGTGTCTCCAATGCAGTTAAATCTATTTACAACAAGAACAAGCCGGGTTGAGGAAAGGAAAATCTTGCATTGACCAAATCTTTGTCCCCCGTCAGATCCTGGAGCAGACACATGAATGGAATGCAGTGCTATGTGTGGCCCACATCGACTTCCAGAAGGCTTTCGATAGCATTCACCGACCAGTGTTATGAAAAATCCTCCCTCATTATGGTATAACATCAAAGATAGTAAATCTCATAAAAGCCTTTTATGAGAAGTTTGAATGCCAAGTCGCTCACAATGGATTGCTCATTGAGAAGTTTGAGGTTCGTACGAGAGTGAGGCAAGGCTGTATCCTCTCACCGATACTTTTCTCCCTAACAATAGACGGGATTATGTGACAGGTAACCGATGGCAGTGCAGCAGGCATTCCATGGACCCCAGCGGGACCGCTAGAAGACCTGGACTATGCGGATGATGTTGCCCTCTTGGCGTGCAAGATCAGTGACATCCAGAGCAAGAGCGATCGACTATCCAAAATTGGCAAGACAGTGGGTTAGAAATTAACGCTGGCAAATCGGAGGTAATGCGGAAGAATGATCCGGAGCAACCACCAGTGTTCGTGGACGGTCAACCGCTCAGTGAGGTTTCAGATACAGTCTACCTTGGGAGCAAACTGACTGTAAATGGTGACGGTGAAGATGAGGTCAGGAGAAGGATCGGGAAGGCGAACCAAGCATTCTGCATGCTGAATTCCATTTGGAAATCCTCCGCTCTCAGCATTAACACGAAGATCAGACTCTTCAAGAGCAACGTTCTGAGTATATTGCTGTATGCATCGGAATGCTGGAAGATGACCGCTGTGATTGAGCGCAGAATGAACGTGTTTTAAGCTAAGTGCTTGAGAAGGATTCTACGGATTTTTTGGCCACACACCATTTCGAATGGAGAGCTTCTGAGAAAAACTGGTCTGGAGATGGTATCTACATTAGTCAAAAGACGTCGGTGGAGATGGTTCGGTCATGTCTGCAGGATGGATCCCAGTTCGCATACGAAGGTAGCCATTTACTGGCGTCCGCAAGGTAAACGAAAAAAGGGACGGTCCAAAGAAACTTGGCGCAGAACGATGGAACGCGAACTACATGCACAAGGATTCACAGTGCAGACGGCAACGGGAGCAGCGGCAGACCGAAACCACTTGCGTGAAGTGGTCTTCGCCTCATGTGCCATCGGGCATGGGAAAGACTGAGTGAGTGACTGATTTAATAGTTTGCGAACATATCTTTTGGTTGATTTAGTGACGACATTGGAACAAACATGGTGACAATCATACAAACTTTGAAATAACCTTCAATCGTTCCTCTGAATAATATAATTCATATTGTTCAAATTATATTAAGTACATCATTTGGTTTGCGTAAACGTTTTACTGTAGTAAGAATTGTCCTAATAACGAGTACTTAAAAATCACTAAAAGATAGAAATCACGCAAATACGCCAAACACATCGATTATAAAAAGGTGGTACATCTGAATTGATTCTGAAAATATAGAAAAAAAAGCTTTCGTGCACTGACTTAAACCGTAGAGTTCGCACCATGACGGCTAATATTATGGTTCACCAAACTGCGGTGCACGCTCAGCAAAACAGCTCTGTGTGTGACCCTTTTGAAAATAATCTGTAGATTGTTTGCACCGACGACACCGACTACGTGTAAACCATAGAGTTGTTTTGCTGAGCATGCACCACCGTTTGGTGAACCATAATATTAGCCGTCATGGTGCGAACTCTACGGTTTAGGTCAGTGCACGAAATCATTTCTTTTCTATATTTTTTAGAATCAATTCAGGTGTAATACTCTTTATTAATCGATAGCTTGGCGGATTGGCGTGATTTCTATCTTGTAGTGATTTTCAAGTACTCGCTATTAAGACAATTCTTACTACAGTAAAACGTTTACGCAAACCAAATAATGTACTTAATCTAATTTGAACAATATGAATTATATCATTTAGAGGAACGATTGAAGGTTATTTCAAAGTTTGTATGATTGTCACCATGCTTGTTTCAATGTGGTCACTAAAACAGCCAAACGATTTGTTAGCAAACTATTGAATAGTGCGTTATACATTTTCCTTTCTTAGATTAGAGCACAGTGTCGTTATTTTCGTAAACGCGTCAAATGGTCATCGTTGTCTTAGAATAAATGTTTCGATTTTTAATGTGGGAATGGTATTAGTTGCATCGGTGCGTATCGTTATATAGAGACGCTTATCAGTTTATACATCATGTCATGATATACATTTGAACTCAAATGTTACTTGACAAACGTTTTTCACACATAATTCTATGCTTTCTAGATGAATGCCATGCGATTAATTAGCATCGAAGTTATAATTACAAAAACTCTGAATTTAATGTTAATACACATTTAATCGGAACAGAATTCTAACCACAACGTTGCTAAATGAGCGGCGTATTCACACACACACACACACACACACACAAGAGAGAGAGAACTGCCACAATCAGACACGTTGAGCTTCGTGCCCTATATATGTGTATATACATGTATTTCCATGTAGGCATCTTTAGAAATAAATACCGAAATAATAAAGCGAAATCGCCTAATGAGTGCACCATCGATTACTCAGAACTCAGAACTCAAAAATTATGTTATATTTTGGGGCAGAACAGCGACTACTGCTCCTTGGGAAGCATCAATGCCACGTAGGAGTGATACATGGGGATTTTCCAGCATATTAGATAGGGTGGATGGTTTATTTATTGCCGTTTATAATATTTGAAACGATTTAACAATAATGGCATTCATTTTATATTACCGCGTTTTTGTACAACAGATCAGTCATCGAGTAAGAGAAGTTTGCACACGAGTAGCTATTGATTGATGATTGTTTGACTGGTATAAATCGAATTCCATTCAATCACTATAATCTTCAGGAATCACTTTACATATAGCCTAATCAGTAACTATACATCTCATAAAACGAAATCGCTAACGAACCACAATTATGAAAGCCAGACGAAACTCTGGCTAATTCATGAAGCAAGCAATGTCCGAGTCTCGATGTGTCAGACAAATAAACCAGCTTTTCTTTTAAGCACCGTTTACGAGAAACGGAATCAATTCCTCATTATACTTTTGCAAAATTCATTCGAAAGAAATTACCTAACGTTTAATTCCTGTACACACAGGTTTTGCTTGATCGTGTTCGAACTTCACGTAATCGCTTGCGATTTACCAATACCTAACATGATCCTTTTTGGAAAAACCGCTTAAGAACAGTTGGAGGAGTATCTATTTACAACCACCAACGAATATACAGCAAGGTAGATACAACAGTATATCGTATAACTTGATGCTAGAATCAGGAGTCATGTGCATCGTGTGTGTAGAATACCGCTTACCACGTTCCTCGGATGTACGCATTGAAAATCTCTGCAAACCAATGCATCATGTTAGAACACAGCTCAATTCGCAATTACTTAGTGTTGGAGACTTCAACCTGTCTCAAAATTGTAACAAAGTAGATGATCTGCCCTATTTACTAGACTACAAATTTCGTGAACAGTTATAATCACATCCTGTTGTATAACAATGTTTCCGAATATAATCGCCAAAGAAATTTGCATCATACATCTATCCTAGACTTAGCCCTTACCTTCAAAGTACCGGCCGTAGGGCAAGTTTACCAGCACCTCTTCGGTTCTTCTGGGCGACAAACTCATCCTGCTATTCCAATATATGTGAAACGCCATTAGAATACTCAGGGAAACAAAACTAAATAAAGAAGTGGATCACTTTGTCATGACCCCATTAATGGGGATTTTCAATGATAACATTATAAATATCAGTGCTCCGGACTCGCATTACACGAATAAAATACATTAAAATTCTATTTATGTCCCGAAACGTAATAGCAGAGAACTTCATGTCAGAAATTGATTGATTGATTGATTCTGATTAACTATTGTCAAGTATTGCAAAACTTCCACTGGTTTGTATTGAGTATCCACTCCTCGTGAGAATAACACTAATGCCACTGGATGCAGGGGAAAATGCCATTAGATTGATAACGTCCTCGATTTGGGGATGCAACTTTTAGAGTACTATGACGCTTTGAGCTTGAGTCAAATCTTCTCCATGTACGCGACAGTTACCTATCACGAAAACCAACACGCAAATTGGTTCACTTTTCTAACGATATCAATATTAACACTTAACTCCGATCCAACGCATTCACTCCACCGCTAGTTATCGATCGATCAATAACTGCACTGAGTCACCCCTCATCGGATTGAAACAATGACACGCAGGTTGACCCCGAAAACCCAAACAAAGAAGACTGCACGTGATGTGTGCAAAATTTGCAATAAAGGGGTAAGCGCTAGATCTCATGTCGTTAAATGTTTCGGCTGCCTGAGTAAAATACATGTCAATTGTGATAAAGCCCTAACAGAGGAAGTGGCATCGATTATCAACAACGTGGATTTCCCCAGTGTCTGTTACATATGCACTTCATGTCGAAGCAAACAGTCTAGCGACAATCCACACAACGCTGCCTATGAGGCAAGGCTTGAGCCTCGGTTAGAAATTTTAGAAAATAATTATCGAATAATTGAGGAAAGGCTTAAAACACTCTTGATGGATAAAATTGCCCCAGCGATTCAACCCGAAGCAGATGATGCTCAAGATAACAAAAAGCAATCTGAACTTCATCAATCGACGGAACTGTTGAAAAAAGTCAATAATGTACCATCGATTCCAGACTCAGGGGTTACGTCCAAAGAGCTCCAAGTGAACGCGTCTCATTCCAGCAAGCTAACATTCGCCCAGATGGTGTCTAAAGGTGATAAGTGTTTGGCGTTAGAATTGAGCCCCAAACCTCAGGCAAAAGAGGAAGTTCAAAGCAAAACGGTTCCATATAACAGGGAGCAGAAAAATTCGATAAAACGCATAAAAGAATTTAAGTGTAATATGCACCAATATTCCTGAGTCAGAGGTGACGCTCTTTCAAGAAAGGCAAAAGCATGACCGTGAAAGCTGGTTCGTCGTTTGTAATCGAATCGGCCTAGACAGTATACTCTCCGTGTCGGTATCTCGATTAACTCGCCATACGAAATCCCCGAATCAAGATAAACCACGTCTCCTCAAAATCACTTTCGCCAACGAAAAGGACATGGAAAATGTCCTACTAAATTCGTATTTGCTCCGAACGCAAAGTGACCTACCCAACCGTATATATGCTGACGTACCTTGGTGGGAAAGGTCAAAAGCACCGAATAGGCGGGATCAAACAGCACCAAGGAGTATTATTTTGCTTGACGTTCCAGAAAATTCGGGCACCACAACGGGCTTCGAAAACAAAGAGCACGACCGTAAACAATGGTCATTTATAGCCGAAAATATCGGTTCCCAAAATTCTGTAGTTGTCGACACATACAGAATACCTCGTTCGCCGAACTATCACGGGAAAGGGGCAAATCCACTTAAGGTTACGTTTCTTTCAAGTAGCATGGCGGATGATGTTCGAAGCAAGCTAAAAGTGAACAGAAACAGGTTACCTGAAAACGTTAGACTGTGCAACTCAAAAGCCGCTGTTGAGGTCCACCTGGAGCCTTTAATTACGCAATTATCCGAAACTGGTGCAAATTCGCCCGCGAAATTACTTCAAATTGCTTCAAAAAACGATCTCGGTCCGACGTCAACATCGTCGGACCAATAAATACTAATACTGACTCGGTGTTACATTCTAAAAACTCACTTAAATGCATCTATACCAATGCTCAAAGTTTGTTCAACAAATTGACTGAACTGACCGAGCTGTGCAAACGATACACGCCAGACCTCGTTGCTGTTACTGAAACCTGGTTTCAATCCTGTATGACTGAAAGTGAACTCTCAATCCCCAACATGATGCTAATACGGAACGATCGCCCAAGAAAAGGTGGTGGTGTGGCTTTATACTGTCACGAACGGCTTCAGTGCATGAAAATTCACGATCCAAGACTTGATTTCGAAGATACCCTCTGGTGCAGTCTCACGAATGTGTCACAGGACGATTGCATTCTTGGAATCATATATCGCCCTCCAGCCTCGAATGATACTCAGAATGACAGGTTATTACAAGCGCTAAATTACGCCGGAGAGAAGCGTAGCTCGCAATTACTACTCATCGGGGACTTCAATCTTCCTCATCTCTTTGCCAGGTCCGATCACCCTATACACACATTTGATCACAAATTTCGTGAGGTGATCGACATGATTCCACTGCATAATCATGTGTTTGACTTTACTCATAGAAGAGGATCAGAGTTGCCATCAATTTTGGATCTTATCTTTACTTCAGAGAAAACAGCAGTTGAGGGTGTTGACTACATTGCGCCCCTCGGTCGGAGTGATCATCTGGTGCTAGCCTTTGAGTTTGTTTGCAGTGCTAGACGAGTTTGTGCGTCCTCCAAACAATTCAGAAAGATCGACTACGCTGGTCTACGTGGATCGCTTGGGCTAGTAAATTGGCAAGAACTTGATCAGCACAACACCGAAACACAATGCAGTGAGCTCACGAAAATACTTCAGTCAAACATAGATCATAATTCGCGATTTGTTGATGAACGACGGGCAAGTGACTTCCGATTTAAGCTTCGCAGTCGCACAAAAAATGGCTCGGGAAACGAAACTTTGCTTGGACTGAACACCGAAAGACCAGAACTGATGCCTCTTGGCAGCAATTTTCTAAAATTCGTAACAAAGTGAATGCTCTCGTCAAAGAGGACAAGCAATATTACCATCGCTCTCTGTCTTTGAAAATGGAAGAAAACCCTAAACTTCTCTATCGGATTGTCAATGCTCGGTCCAGTGTGAAACCAGGGGTGTTTCCTGTTATTTCTGAGAATGGATTAACAGTCACAGCAAAGGAAACGGCTGATACTCTCGCTCAATTTTATGAAAATGTGTTTAGCCCGATAACGGTTAGGGCGAATGAGAATTTACTGACATCGATTGTATCTCAACAACTGAATAATATTGAGATTAATTCAGCGATTATACGAAGACACTTGTGTCGACTGAACCCTAGGAAATCTCCTGGAGCCGATGGAATAACACCAGCACTACTAAAATCCTGTGACCAGCAGCTGTGTGAACCACTATGCCAATTGTTCCAACATTCCCTAACCGAAGGAGTGGTGCCAACAGAGTGGAAGACAGGAGTAATTTCACCAATTTATAAGGGTGGTAGCCGTTCAGATCCCGCGAACTACCGTCCTGTCACCCTACTCCCCGTGATATCCAAAGTGATGGAGCGCATAGTGACGGAAAATATAGTTCATCACTTGGAATCACAAAATATACTATCTGTCGCCCAGCATGGGTTTCGTAAAGCTCGCTCCTGCTTGACAAACTTGCTGACGGTATTAAACGATTGGACCCAAACGGTTGACGCAGGAGACAGTGTGCACGCGTGCTATCTGGATATGTCGAAAGCTTTCGACAGAGTTGATCACTTCCTGTTGCTACGGAAGCTGAAACAGATTGGTATTGACGGGCAGCTACTCGTGTGGTTCGAAAGCTACCTCAATGGGCGCAAGGCAACCGTTCGAGTTAACGGGGTACAATCACGAGCCATTAATACCTCCAGTGGTGTACCGCAAGGTTCCGTTCTCGGTCCAGTGCTTTTCTTAGTTTACATCAATGATTTACCTGAGACGCTCTCATGCAAGGTAGTTCTTTTTGCGGATGATGTTAAACTTTGGATGCGAATAAAATCAACTGCAGACTGCGTAAAACTGCAAAGTGATTTAGATGCACTACACGAATGGTCAGTTAGAAATAAACTGCCGTTCAATTTTCAAAAATGCAAGTTACTGCAAATCGGTAAGCCCTTTCAGTACGAATATCACTTTGGGCAGACGATTTTGAGCTGGACCGAATCGGAGAAGGATCTTGGAGTCTGGATATGTGGCAGCCTAAAGAACAGCGTGCATTGTGAGGTCATTTACAAGCGTGCTTCAAAGCTTCTAGGTATGCTTCGACGGATCTTCAGAACCTTTACGCCTGTAACGTTGCCAAGAATCATGAAGACCTACTTAATTCCCACAATGGAACACGCATCGCAAGCATGGACTCCGTGGATGAAAAAAGATATATTCTTGCTTGACAGGATATATCATCGTGCAACTAAACTCGTGCGTGGTTTTCGAGACCTTACATACGAGGAAAGGTTGAAAAAGCTAAATCTCCCCACTCGCCTTCAACGTAGACTTCGAAGTGACGTTGTCCTTACTTACAAAATATTGCATACTCCAGATCATCCACTCAAACATTTATTCAAATACCGTGAATCAGGAATTACACGTAGCCACTCAGCGGCACTACAAATTCCCCATTCCCGTACTAATTGTCGCCGATATTTCTATTCGGTACGTGTCTGTTTCCTGTGGAATGCCCTTCCCGAAGCAATTATCACCTCTCCCTGTATCCAAACATTCACTCGAACCTTGGACAATTATTTGTTACATAACGATTTGACGATGCCTGTGTATTGACTCAGGGTAAGCATATTACTTGACTCCAGTGACATCGTATAATTGATTTTTTATACCTCTTATTGAACGCATATTTACTATGATATGGTAATTGTGAAGCTATGTGCTTTTTGTGACCATAAATTCTTGAATCATGCCAATAAGTGCGGCTTCAAAACTTCTTCAAACCACTAAATGAATGGTCAGTGATAAATGATCTACTAAATAACGTCCAAAAATATTTTTTTACTAATCTATGACTTCTTTTGATTAATGAAAATGTGATGTCCTAAAATCACAAAGATAAGCAATATCATGACTGGAAATTGAGAGATGGAATGGCACCCATAGGTAATTTATTCTATGGTAAACAACGCGGCAACGGTTGGACCATCAGTTTGTTTATGTAGACAGCAGACGAATTAGCAGATTCTCGTAGCGATACAGCTAAAAACTTGGCAACACTTTATGTGAAAATATTTTGTGCGAAGGCGACGTCAGTGGTTCTAAAGCTGTCGGCTCAATAAAGGTCGGAAACATTAGTAACGTTGACATGAATCCTAAGGTTGCGCGAAAGTATTTTCGCAAGTTTGACGTGAAAGATTTCCAGAGGGATTCGAATAACACAGTCAATATTGAGGTCATGTAAGCCGAAGAATTGCGGACCTATATATATAATTTATTCAAATCACACGGTAATTCAACCAGCTGACCGGAAAACCAGAGTTATTCCGCCAATCTATAAGGGCAAACGTGATTCGGATCAGACCGTCATGTGACGTTCCTTTCAGTGTTTATTAAGTATTGGAATGTTTGATGTATGATGGTGTTATCAGACACCTTAAGAGTCATAAAATGTCTGTCTGATGCACAATATAGATTTAGGAAAAACATATACTTGACAAACTTGCTTACAACTCTAAACGATTGGATGCAAACATTAGACGATTGTACTTCAGTACATGTCAGTGACTGTGAATTCTCTCCAGCTTTCCAATGTGTTGACAAGACATTATTAGCTTGCAATCCGTGGGATATCGGAATTACACGAAATCTGCTTGATCGCTTCACGAGTTTTATTTCTCTGAACAAAAAAACGATAGTCAGATTTGATCACGAACTTTTGCGAGTTATTAAAACCACAAGCTGAATCCGTCAAGATTCACTACTCGGCCTAACGTTATTCCTAATATCAATAAAACTTGTAATTTTCACTAATAATGCAGAACCACAGGTGAATAAAACTTCTGTTGAGATGATGCTATTTATATAAGCAGAACTACATTAACTGCATCAGTGAACGGATTAAAGTGCGTTCAATAAATTTCAGGTCCTAAATGTTACAGTTTTGAAATCCATCTCCAAAATTGGGATATGATTCAAACCAATGCATATAAATAAGGAATTTTATCAAGCCCATTGCTTTAACCCTATTTGCATGCGTGTGGACACATGTGATTGTACAGATTGGCCATGATAGCCTCACCCTACAGGGGCTCACAAGTTGATAACTTATTTAATAGTTCTCCACTGATTCAAATTCTTTTGATCCCCATCATACTGTCAATTAGTGATGAGTTTAAACAGCAAGGAGCCGGTTGTGAAGTTTGTGCGTATGTGTGACGGAGCTGCATGCAAATGAGGGATTTTGTTCAAGCTCCTTGGTTTATCACTATCTACATTTGAGTTGGTAGATGTGATTAACCAGGTAGTTCGTGCCAAACGCATCAAACAGAAGCTTACAAGTTTATACTTTGTTTAACAAATTCAATTATTTTGTCTTCCCGAATAATCATCCGTAAAACGTTTGAACAATCTGTGTTCTGTCAGAACTTCAGCAGTAGAATTCTGGAACAGGGCAGATCCTCATGCGGGTTATTTTATTTCAAATGCATTATGAACCACAGTTTAAAAATATTAGTTCATTAATCACTTGATTGTTCAAAGTTCAATTATCTTGAATACGGTTCTAGCAAGGTGGCACTAGGAGTGAAATTCATTTTACATCATCAAAACAAGAATTTCTGAGCTGCTATCTGAATGTCCTCAGATACGAAGCTGGAAGAAGATTAAAATTAAATAGAATATCGGAAAGGATTCGGCTAATTCACAAACAAGTTTGGCCACAATGACCGTATTACGTTTGCATCCTGAAATGTAATGTTGTTTTTAAATTCTACACTTAATGAGCAAGTTTTTAATGGATCATCGAAAAACCGCGGCATGGAGAACCTATAGAGGCTTAGAAGTATTTGATTATAAGTTACTCCGTTTTATCATCAAGCCTAAATATATCAAGTCGATGTCGAAAATGTCAGAGAATTCCCAATCTGAATAGTTTGGACGTCGAAGTTATTTCCATTAGTTGAATCACTAGAAATTGTGCTTAGATGCTATCTTAGGGGCAAGTTCGTGCCCACCGCTTCGGATAAAAGACATAAAATTACTAAATCAGAGATGTTGAATGTCATCATATTTGTGCGAATTAGAATCTGGCGATAATAGATACCGCGTCGACCCTATTATGTAATGTTCTCAAATGAGACTCCAAAATCGAACAACCGTAATATGCAAGTTTGTCCCTACCAGATGAGTGCAGACAGCACAAAACCGATTTTTAACTGTTTGTGACGAAAATGCAAGCAGCCAACCTTGCCAGACAGAACAGCTACATTGAGAAAATTATATCTGCAATGCATCAATATGACGCACAAAATACCGAAGAAATTGTTATAGTTCAATGGGAAAAAATACTTTTTACATTAGGAATTAATTTCCCCGGAAACGTATTGATAATTAGTAAGCGATGACCTCTAATAGGTGCTACATAACGCAAAATTCCTCTTAGGAAATTCATGAGAATGTTTAGCAAAACGGAGCTAACATCAAGATCAATTCCTGGGCGCAAAATAAACATAATTAAAACATCATCGGCCTTAGGCGAGTCATAAACGCTTCATGCCATTGCACCAAATGCAACATTGTGCATTTTTGTTCGATTCCTCTAAATAAATATCAAATCTGAAACTGATGATCATGTATATTTTATTTCAAAACGATAACTAATTGAGACATCTTTCGCAGCTTGCTACAATTTCAACTTTTTGTTTTTTTCACATTTGTTAATATAGAAGGACTGTATTACCGTTTGTCTGATAAACAAAAAAGGCTTTTTCGGTGCACAACGTTGATTTGTGTGTATAAATAACCAATCGCTGCTGGTTATGAAACGAAGAATAAGTATAAATGGTGCAGAGTGTGAACGGAGACGAATCATTTTCAAGAACGCATCAATCATGTCCAAGACATTTCTGTTAATTTTTGTGTTGTGCTGTCATAAAGGTTAGTACGCGATAAAACTTTGAATCATCAGTGTGTATTAAATTCTAATTTCTTGATTTCCATGTTTAATAATATTTTCCTCGAACACAGCTAATGCTGTCGTTGAATATGGTGAGTTTTTCTTTTTCCTGTATATCCGTCCCAGATGACATGATAAATAATACTACTGTGCTTTGAAAACATTGAGTTAGCGTGTTGAACTAGATTTTGTTGTGAAGTACGTCATCGTTATTTTATATTGATTTTCATAACTCAACACTAAATATTGAATGTAAGGCATTCGATCAAGATGCTTTAGCAGTCAGTGAACAAGCGTACGAGTTTGGTTGGATTCACGTTTATTCCGTTAAAATTTACCATTTCTATTTGTCAAAGTAAATACAATTTGAGCATAAAACGTGTAGCTTTTATGTATGAGCTTCTCAGTTGTATAATGAATTAGTGGAAGCCCAATGAAGCAAACCCACTGGAATTCAAACCTCGTCTATACCTACAGTCACGAATATAAAAATTCGATAAAAATGTTCATTGAATGAGAAATAGATTAAAAAACAGAAATTTTAAATAATGATTTTACCGGAAATTGTTCACAATTAATTCTGTCGTATGATCTAACAAAGGCGTCATGAAAACATGCATCGATGGAAACTATACTATATGACCACATGGATCTACATATCTCAATCCAATGCGTATACATAAACATTTTCTACCATTTGTATTGCTACTTAATTCTTGAACTGTTTAGTAATCAACCCAATCCTGTTTTTGCTTGTTACATTGTTCTTATTTTCTATATTATCCTGTAGTTTGCTTTTTATACAATTGAAATTTAACTGAATACAAATTATTATGAAATTAGCGTGATTATGTTAAGTGATTTCGGCAGCCCAAATCAAAGTTTATTCCTTTTTTTACAGAGCTGAAAAATAATAATTTCAAATGTAAGTTATTTTCAGAAAATTACAAATTGTATTTTTATTGCTGTAGTGTTGTATTTTCTTAAATACAAAAAATTGACAGACGGTTGTTCACTAAGAACTACAAACATTAGGTTAAAATCATAACCTTGACTATGAAGCACGATTCGTCGGTGAATAATTTCTCTGGTGGAAACTTTATTGTGCCGTTGTGTATTTTGGGTTGCCCGGATAAAGAGGCGCTCTGCAATTTGCAATGTTCTTGTATTCCATGTCCTTTTTAATAACTTTTACTACAAAAGGCTCATCGAGTTCACTTCATTATATATCTAATCGTCTGTTCATTCTCACGGATACGTATACAGAATTACTGTGTAGGCCAATTTTCGGAAATAATTAACGCACATTTAAAATCATTTGAATTAAACATTCTTAATGATTTGATAATGTATGCGACCGATAGGGTGTTCCATATTTATGAAAAATATAGTTGTCTATTAATGGAGCAGTTTGTTGGCATCGTTTCGCTACTTACAGGGAAGCACCACCAGACCAATAAGTGCGAATTGTGATCAGGTTTCAACTTTCACGTGTGTGAGCCCTGTTTGCGCACAGATTAATGAAGCAAGATAATTGGCTATAGGATATACATCAAACATGCACGCAACCAAAACAGTTCAGGGATCGCACAGTATGTGGGCCGGTTGGATCAGACCATCCTAATCTCGCCTGTCATTCCTTACAATGCCCGCGCCAAAAAGCGCAAATGCAATATTTAGCCAGCTCAAGATTGATGAGGAAAATGCAATTTGAAAATAGTATCTGCTTTTACTGACACCATTGGTCTGTTTTAAAAGCGAAACTCAACAAAAAACTGTCTAACCTGTAGAATACACACTTTATTATTCCGAAACATTACTATACTTTGGTTAGATAATAACACTTGGTGGATTCATACCGGCAGCCAAATAGCAATATCTAGTATTTTAACCTAACGTTATCTTGGGCAGGACGAGCCTAATATTTTGTTCGAACTGTTCGAAATGAATTTCGGCAGAAAGTTATTTTTTTACAATTATGTAGATTCCAATCTATGCTGGGCTAAATTATTAAATTAAATTATTATTTCGAACATTCACATATTTGTTTATTTTTATATCATGTTTTCGATTGAGTTGACAAGATTATATATTTTTGGTTTTCAGATGTAAAATTAGCAAACAATGGAGGTATGCCGCGATAGAAAATGAAAAAATGATTCTCACTTGATAAAATCTTAACAAAAATTCATTCACCGTATCTTTTTTATTTCCAGCTAAATTTGAAAATAATTTTGGTGGGTAATTTGGTTATTAAATTAAACAATCGATTAAAATTCTATTAATCTTTAGTTTAGCTGATAGTCTGTTAATTTTCATATGTATATTCTGCAGGATAACCGAATATTTTTATATAAAGCTTATTGTTATACATATTGATCGGCATCGACTCAAGGTCACTGATCTCAATTCCGATTGGTCAATTGATTCCGACAGTTTCGCAATCGATCAGTTACACATTTGCGCTGATTGTTTCAAAAATATGACGTTTGACGATTCTGGATTGATCCATCTTTTCCAGTTTTGTCTTTTTACTTACTTTAATCTTAGTTCTTGCATACGAAAATATTAATATAGATTGATAAATTTAAATAATAATATGTATTTCATTTTTTAAATAAAACTTTCTTGATTGTATAAGAGAGTTAATTGTATTTTACACTTTCAAACAACTACGAAATAGTTAAGGGAATTAAAGATGTAAAATTCAAGAGGTTCGCTTAATGGTTATTTTTCGAATACGAAAAACACCAGTTAATTTTGCGCCCTATCAGATCGTTTAACTATTTCCAAAAATTGATTTAACACAGTAGAATATTACGCTTTGATGATAACTAAAAGTGGCTAATATAATTGGCCTCAATATTATCAGTTTATTTGTTCACCTCCCTCGATCGATATCGAACATTGATGCACATGAGAAGTGCATGATAGCTCTATGAATCACAGTGTTTCAAATGACGAACAGTCCGATTCGAGAGGAAAAATCACTCCTGCTTTGCTCATAGCTAAATGCAGCACTCGGGCGATTGGTGTCAGTTCCATGGTGGCTGTGTGATCTACGATCAACAGCCAAAAGCAGCTATTCGCCAGCTAGCAAATGACGCTTTACACAGTGTCTTAAGCGTGAGCAATCAAGAGCAAGTTCCTCCTGTCTAGCAGGGTCAATGTCAGGAGCCTATTTAATTCTATTTCAAACATATCTGTACCCAACGGTTATATTCCTAAACTTACCGCTTCATAAAGTAGATTCTTTAGAATAAAACCATCATCCATTCCCGAGGAATAATCCAGTCAGAGTAGTTTATACCTGCTTAGTAGAATGCACATGCTCTGTAGATTTGCTTCTGGCATTTCTTAATATGTTCATCCACAATATGTTCAAAATAAAACGAATAATCTTAAATCACAAGGATGATTCATCACAACGTTTCTTGCGCTGGTGGTCATGTTCCACTGCGGTACAGTAAATTATCTAGTACGCACGCATTGAACATCACAATCTTGGTATTCGCGAATGATTTCCGATTGCTCCAAATATGAATATCCAATGAGGAAAACATGGCTGGTGCTGTGCTAATTCGTTTATTAATCTCGGTGTCTAGATTAGATTAGATTCGTGCTTCACAAAAATATACGAAATAATTTATTCGTTAAATTTGACACTTTTCAACAATGGTAATCGGCAGGACTTTGGTCAACAAAAGTCTTCATATTTCTTTAGAGGTGTTGTTGATAGTCAGGAATAATGCTTCATCCTGTTTAGATATATATCTCACACTTTGTCCTCATTTTTAACAAATAATTTTTATGGATTTTTAGAAGAATAATATTCAAATCGCTGGTACCCCTAAGGCGAACAACGATCAATAAATTTTAAACGCGTTTTTAATTTATAAACATGCAAGCTCACCGTTTGATGCACATCATTTTTACTTCAACAGGACAATCTGTAGCGTTCACTGCTGGCGAAACAGGAGCTGCATGTGAGTATATACACATTAGAATCTACACGATATTACTTTGACTGTTGTATTTAAACATTTATACACTGATAGTTGCAAAAATGGCACTTTTAAGCGAATTATGAATATGGCTTGTACAATACAGCATGTTGGTAAAATACCTTATCACAAAGTAATATGTTGGTCACATCTCCCACACCACTATCGGTTTCTGTCTGTTTGGCGTCATCAGGTGGATACAGTAAAATTAGGTTCCCTGAGCCTTGAAACAGTGGATAATTGTTTACCTTATCACAGTGTGCAGGCGTATAGTGTTTGTAATGTTACTCGAACGCAATTGATGATAAATGTCCTTACTGAAACAATAATCTAAAATAATCTAACTGTTAAACGTAATCAGTCAAGATTAAAGGCATTAGGATGTTTGAGGCGCAGTAAAGTTGTATTTGTAAAGGTTTTAAGAGCTCAACCGGGAAAACTTCTATATAAACATGGTGGTTCCTTGTAAACAGAATTCATAACAGTGGTCTAAACGTCAAACATCATCACCAAGACAGTTTTCACGGTAATCCATAAGTGAAAATTTTACGGAGCATGACGAATAGTGGCCTGAACTTTTAAAAATGCTTACCATGTATTAACGTTTTTAAGGCCTACTGAACCGATATTTAGATGTTAACTATGGTAATCGCAAATTGGCCTGAACAAACGAAATAAATACTTTGGCTAAGTTTCGATGCGAAATGAGTGATATTTATTGTCTGATGAAGAACATATAAAAATTTTGAAACGTTTACCGCAAATAATAAGGTTGTTTGTATAGTAAAAGCATAATAATTGGGATGAGGCCCTAACGATTTGTTTGTCATAGTCTATCAAACAATAGCGGTAAATGGGCGGTCGAGGATCAAAACATCCATGCTAATTTTATTATTACTCGTTCTCTCTCGATTTGATTGTTGAAGTTACAAGGTAACTAAATTCGATTAACGAGGAACATTGTTCAAATTCATATCATGACGTGCCACGATGAGATAATACGTAAATTGATTAAGATAACTATAGCTTCACGAGTTTATACTTCTAGACTGATATTGGTTGTGGTTAATCGAAAAGACGTAGCTAACGAAAACGCATGGTGTTTTAGCATGAAGCAAGATTTCCTAAAATTGTTTGTAACTGAATAAAAATGAGATCAAGTTAATTGCACTTATATCGCTTCAAATTTTAAATACAAGAATATTATGATGGTAAAAAGCACATCGCTTCACAATTTCCATTGCATATTAAATATTCGTTAATGAAAATAAAATTACACAATCATGTAATGTCTCGTGTAATCCAGATGAATAATCATCATGAGTTAATACGCATGTAGCGTCAAGCTGTTATGTACTAAATGGATCTTTAAAATGCGAATGAATCTTTCGAAGCTGCGAGCCGTAAAAGAGTTTCGGAGAAAAATGTCCGAAGGAATAAAAAAACTGAAGAAAGCTGAAACGTGAATGGATGATTTGTAGTATCGCCGAATGGCTCACAATATTCGATTATATGCTTTAATGGATTATATAGAATATGCATTAACTTGTACGTAATTATCTCATGACTCAGACGGCTTCTTTGAAGGGGAGTAGAGCGACCCAAATCTTACAATCTTTACTCTTACGTTAATTAATGGAAATCACATGCAAGTCTCGTCACACGATGGTATAATGTGTCAAGCAAACGTATAAACTTTTTTAACGAAGAAGAATAAGCTTGCGGTACCTAATAAGGTTTGTATGATTGTCGCAACGAGGCTTTAACAATCAGTCGCAGCATATCTACAAGTTTGAATGCACACTTTTAAATTTCCACTCAATGCTGCAGCCTACTCAAATACCAAATTTCGTTTATGAAGCGGGTCAGCTCCAAATTGTCTGCCTCAAATGATATTAGAACTAAAATTGCTTACAAATTTGCAGCACGTTGCCTTTTTGAAAATTGATTGGCAGTGTATTCCGTACCGATTATTCATGTAGAGTATATAAACCCCTTTGCAATGCCAAATTCAAATATTATCAGCAAATATTATCATCATGCATGATAGCGTCAGGGGTAATTCAGTAATACAAACCAAAAAAGTAAAGGCCCCGAAACGAATCTTGCTCTACACCTTCAGAAGCATTAATGACGGGTGAATTTACTCCGTTAAAAAGCACGATTACCTTGTGCTCCAAGCCATTCGAGTAACTCTAAGCTTATACCCATCTGCTGCAGCATCTGCAGTATTAAAAGTTAATGAACTCATATTAGAGCATTAGAAATAACCAGATACAATATGTGAATGCAAGATCCGTTGTAAATCACTTGTCTCTAGTCGTTCGACACAGCCAGCAATTTCGTCAAACATGAGCCAGATTCACGTCAAAATTCGGTAGACAGATTATTTTGCGATTGTGAGTGATGATGCAAACACCATGTACGCTAAAACTTCGGATATCACAAGAAATAAGCCGAGCGAATAGCAGTTTGCAGAATATGAACGTCTACCACGCTGTAGACAGGTGAAAGTAATGTAGTCTCATACTCTATTGACACCACTCTATCAGTTAGAGAATGTTTAATCAACAGATGTTTTGGTGTACACGAGTGTTGCTCACAGGATTTAAGTACGGTTGTAGTGATTCCGTTCGATGAAATGTACAATTGAGAATTCAGTCATTTCAATTGTCGTTGTATAGGCGCTGAATTGGTATTGATATCAGTGAACTGTTGCATGATGTCGATAAGACTTCTCTCGATGTGATAGCTTAGTTTATTTACCTTCGAATTTCATATCAAACGTATATGAATATTCATAAAGATATCCAGGCTAGGATCTCTTCAACATGTAAACAATAAAATTCTGTGACTTCCTTTATTCACAACAAATCAACGAATGAATGAAATTTCAACAATCGTCGGATTGACACAATCAATAAATCACGATGGATACTGTAACGTTTCCTTAGTGCAAATTTCATCATATTATTCACGCCTGTAAAATCCTATTCGGTTGTCTCAAAATGTTCAGCAGTCTAAATGGATTTTGCCTCAAAGTCTCATATGATTCTATATTTCAACCACATTACAAACCTATCACTTTTTATTGACCTTTGTTGTGCATAAAATTATAAGTTTGTATAACCGATACAAACTTTAGTATATGCAAGAAATATTTATGCAAATTTTAATTATAATCGCTTTTAATTCAATGTTTATCATTGTTCAGTGAGAACACACATGGACAACTACCTTAGCTGTACGTTTCAAATGTGTCTTTGTTTGGTCCTTTTTATTGTTTTCGTAAAAGAATATTAATTGAGATCATAATTTTCTCTTGTTTTCCGTTTTTAAGAATACTTCACAGATTGGCACTTAGCTGCAATCTAAATCACTTAGCATGATGGATAAAACTGTCGAAAAGTACAATCATCTTAACAATAATATATTATAAAGCAATCGGTTATAGAAGTATTGCGTAACTTTTAACGTCTAACACAGAAGCATTATCAGAACAGTGATCAGAAATAAGTAACACTCCATGCAACAACTCTAATTGGTACTACCATTTAACAACCTACTTAAATCATAGAACTCTCACATCCTGTGGACGAAGATAAATTCAGTAGGTATATTTACACCGTACAGCGTGAAATCGGTCAAGTTCAGTTAACACCGTGGCTCTGATGTGCACGCTTAAACGTTGGGAAAAGGTACGGCATCACGTGGAGTATATTAAAGTTTCAGATAAACGATCAGCACAATTAAAACTTCGATTGAATTTGTCCGCCTTATTACCATCGCAATATTTGGAAGATTGTTTCCGTCTATTATGATAACTAAGGATACTACAGTCTTATAATTTCCAATTACCTTCGAGTGTAACACTTAATGCAACGTCGTAGTACATACTTTAAGCGTCCACACAGTGTCCAGCGTGCTTATCAGATTTTTACTAAATACACGCCACATTTTCTAGAAGGTTCTTAATTCACTTTTCGCGCACTTTAAATTTCCTATAAAAATCCCTCGTGTCTGATGTCCGCAAGAGAGATTTCGAAAAACGCGATTAATAAACAAATAATGTTGCTTTCTAAGAATAACGTAATCTTCAGGTACTCTAATGCCTATATTAGGATTGTACGCCTTGAATCAGATGCCTTTTTTTGCTTGCTCTATATATACTAGGGGTTGCTTATTTTCGTCTATTTTCAGTTTCGCGTTATTCAACCGCTCTTATTGACGCTTCAGATCATCTTATGTTAGTTTCGTCCAATAAACCGTCGAGTGGATTTGAATCGTAGCAGCGAAAAAAAATCAATTTCGCAAAAGATGAACAACAATGTGAATTTTCCTACCTGTCTAGGATGCAACGAGGTGTAGTTCAGAAGAGCATTCGTGTTGACGTGTTTTCTTTATAATAAGTTTTTTAAATATTCGCTATGGAGTCTAGAAGTTGATGAATCGCCCCGCACGATCTGACGATTCAGTAATCTGAATATGATCGTGTAACGCGTTCCTGTTTTAATAAAATAGGTTCAATCTTACATGTATTTATGATTAACATGCGTGTCATCAACGTATAACAACAACGATACTGCTATGCAATCTTCAACTGTAAGTGTGATCGTTTAAAAGTTTGGTATTAAACGGTGTACATAAACTAATCTAAATTTTGCGCTCAAATGTATGTTCATAATCTTTTCTACTTAATCCAAATGAACTATCCACCATAATATATTTCAAAATGGTAGATAAAATATGGTTTACCGATTCGAATGCGCAATGCTGTTCTAACGAAACTGTGAAAGGTCATGCTGTATAAGAGTTTTTGAACGATACATAATTTCGAAAGACTGAATCATTCGTACTTCTGGTCCACATCTTAGCACAGTTGTGTTTCAACAAATTATAATGATTGTAAAACAGGAATGTATATTGATTGTCGAAAGATGTTGAACATTCGGCTTTGTTGGAAACACGTAACTATATGTTAATTATCTCTGTGCTAATTTTTCGACAGTTCGTCGTGATGGCCCGAAAAAAAGTAAGCATAATTGAACGTGAATCAATACAAAAATGTAACAATATTAATACTATGAATATAATCAAATCTTACATTTTTATTTTATCGCTAGTTATTGCAGAGCAAAAAGGTAAGTTTATCAACAGCATGATACATTTTATATATATATATATATATTATATATTAATTTTTATATTTTATATATATATAATTCCTATTTTTGTAAAATTCGTTAAAGAATTTAAGCTTGATTTCCGTTTATTCTGTGTGATGTTTAAAAATGTTATGATTATTAATTACATGATACCTGAACTAATCTCTATATCAGAAGGATTACTAAATAAATCATGTCAACAGTTCAAACATGTCAACAGTTCAAACAAATATTTAAGTTCAATATTTATACATGTGAGATCAATTATGAGCATAATATTAAGCAACGTTTTGATTTTAAATTTAAAACAACTGAGAATCATTGTAGAATCTGAAAAAAGATTCTATCTATCTACCTATCTATCTATCTTTCTATCTATCTATCTATCTAACTATCTATCTATTTATCTATCTATCTATCTATCTATCTATCTATTTATCAATCTTTCTATCTATCTATCTATCTATCTATCTATCTATCTATCTATCTATCTATCTATCTATCTATCTATCTATCTATCTATCTATCTATCTATCTATCTATCTATCTATCTATCTATCTATCTATCTATCTATCTATCTATCTATCTATCTATCTATCTATCTATCTATCTATCTATCTATTAATCCATCTATCTATCTATCTATCTACCTACCCATCTATCTATTTATTATTCTATCTATAATTTCGATCTCTGCATTTAATTGCTTTTTACCTTACAGTAATGCCTCTAAAGTTCGGTGAGCGAAATACGCACACATTTTCTACGTAATTTTGTTTTATGAAATTTGTTATTTGGCATTTTTTTTTTCTGCGTTTCGATTGTCACCTTAACTAATACATTTATTTGAAATCATTCAATGTATTCCAAATATTGACCCTGATGAGGAGCAGCATTAGGACCCCCTTAATCCCGTTCACATTTATTGGTACTTATTTGTACTAAGAATATGTATAGAAACAATATCGTTACTTTTCGTGTACCTGATACGCTTGAACCCAAAACATATGTCAAGCTCAAATAAATAAAACAAGGGTTTCGTTATTCAACTGATCAGTAATGTTTATCGCACTTTTTTGGCGTGGTCTTCGAATCAGCCGTGCCCACATATTTTTCATTTTTCGGTTGTCAAGTATTCTTGCTATTTTTTAAAAGGTTTCAAATGTTCATTGTATAAAACGAAATGTTATGCCCAGCATGCTTCAAGGTCTCCGTATTCGTATATTTTAAACTATTCGGCAATTAAAGCTGTGAAAAGAGAAGAAATATTTAAAATGAAATTGTTTCATTAATTTTCTTTAAAACACTTATAATATTTTAATGTTGCTGGGGGACAATACCGATCTAAAGGCGTATTTGAAGTTGAGACCAGCAATATAAATTTTACCATATACACCAACGTTTAATATTTTATTTGCTAACAGTATTCCAAAAATTTAAATATTAAATTAATCTTAAGCACAGGATGCACTTACGAATAAAGCCATTTCAATTTTAAATAATTTTCATTGTCAGTTGTGTGTTACTGAATATCTTTCATTTATTTTCAGAGCATTTCGGTGCAAAAGAAACTGATTGGTGTAAGTGAATATTAGAACAAAACGTTCTACAACATTTTGAAAGACATTACACAATTTTGTGAATTTATCTTAAAATTATGTTGATCTGTCCTGTACAACGCAAGGAAAACTAACCGGCTTACCTGTGTTTTCATGGTCAGTCGTAATTTGGGGAATAATTATATGGTATTACCTTGAAATAGCGGTATGATTGCGAGCGGTTTTAAATCAATCGTCTTACATCGGGAATTCGAATGCGGAATGCGCCAATAGTAAAACCATTATCTTCCGAGGGTAGAATACTGCATAACGATTTGACGACACCTGCGTATTGACTCATGGTAACTATACAACTTGACTATACTTGACATTACATGTTTATTTTATACCTATTTCCTGAATGTATATTTACTATGATATGGTAATTTGAAGCTATGTGCTTTTTGTGACCATAAATTCTTGAATCTTGAATCTTGAATCTTGAATCAAGTCATTATTGGAATTATTGTAATTGGTATGCCAAATGTTTACCCAGACTTGCATAGAAATAAGACTTCACGCTTCGTTCCAGGTATTTATGACACTTGATCATCAGATGCAAAATCTGTCAACTTGAATCAGTAAATGACTTCATGTATCTCAATTAAATTAAGGATGATACCAGCTTGCTGATCTTACCAATTTTGAAGACAATCGGTGGAGCAGCAGTGTATGCTGAGATTAATTCATTGTTCCAAGTTTATCACAGCCGTCGCGGTTTTGTGATAAGCTTACAGTTCTAAACGTGCTTTGATTGCGCGCGTCTCACATAGCTTCTGACAACCAAGTCCAGCTCCTTGCCTGCACGCGTGGTACTGTGTTACCCGGCAAAACTGCTTCTACTGACAGGAGAAGATGCGGCGGTGCTGACTGGCGCCTCGAATCTAGCTTGCTTTGCGGCAGTTGGAAATTGTACGTTCATGAATGCAGTCCACTAGGGGAAGAAAAATTATAATCTCACACGTCCACTTCGAGAAAAACTTGTAGCCGCATTTTCGTTAGGCAGTCCGAAGTTGTATTTGAATTCGTCTTGCCAACTTCTGCGATGGCATCGTTGTATAAATGTATCAACCTTGCTGTTCCTTTGTTTCGAGTGATGTAGTTGAGAGGAAGCACTTTTGGCATGGGCAGAAGCTAGTTATCCATATTGAACGCAAATGGAGAGGACGCTCCATTACGCATCTGTGGAACTAAATACGGAATGCAGCAGATAACGGTTAAACGATATTGCTCGACTGGCGTAGAGCTCTGCGCAAGGGGCTACTTCCGACTGTGGGATAGATTTTCAGGTTTCATTGGGCGGCCACCGCCATCCTAAAGCTGGACACCCCCCAGTCAATAAGGTGCTGTCTCGCAATGGCCGCTATCCACATTAGGTGCCTTCTGATTAGGATTCACCCAGGAGCAGTCTGTATTTTTTCGCACCAGCGAAACGAATTACTAAATAACAAAGTTCAGCGCTAAACCTGGGAACTCATAATCCAAGGATTTCATGACGGCGTCACAAATATCAGAAGCAAAAGAAAACCGGCTGTGATAACCAATCAGATAAATGTCAATGTGGCTGCCCTGCAAATGACGCGATTACCAGACACTGGTAGGCTAACAGAAAACGATTACACATTGTTTGGGGAAAGAAGGTGTTCTGATGATTCTTGACTGCATGAAGTTAAGTTTGCCATGAGGAACAGCCTACTATAAAACAAAAGCAATCAGCATAGGAAGCGAACGGATTTGGACTCTATATCTGAAGCGCATTACTGGTACCGTTACGATAGTCAACGTTTATACGGCGACGCACTCCGAGAAGCCAGCAGAAAAAAGACGCTTTCTATCTTAAACTCACAAGTGTCGCCGAAAACGTGCAACTTAAAACAGTGTAGTGGTATTCGGTGAATTCAATGCCAGATTTGCTGCAGACTACGACTCTTGGCAAAACTGTCTCGGGAGTTCCGGTGTAGGTATAAAAAATGAAAATGGAGAACGCCTTTTAGAGATGTGCACACAGTTCAGCCTTCGAGTCAGTAATATTTTCTTTAGAGCAAAACCGCAGCATAAATTCTCTTGAAAACATCCTCGCTTTAAACATTAGAATGCATTTGATCTTATTCTTGTTAGGCGCACTAATATTGTAAGTTTACTCTTCAAAAGATCATATCAAAGCGCAGACTGCAACACTGACCATTCGGTGATTTTTCAAAACGGAAGTTTCCCCAGACTATATTTCACCGTGCCGGATTCTCTGCCAATTCGAGGATAGAAGTCACTCGGATGTGTGAACATGATCTGAGTGCGCGATTCGCCAAACCTTTCATAGCAGTGTTCAAAAAGTCAAATAAACTCGAATCAGTTTCAGAAAACAGCGAATCGCTAGAAAGCTGCATATGTCGAGTTGCAACTTCCACTAAATGTCTGTAGTAAGCTCGAACGAGCGACTGATCCGAAGCAAAAGCTTCTAAGATGACTGGTGTGTTGAACAAAAATGATCAGCATTCTTGAAGTTCTATGTTTTCTATGATTTGATAAATTACAAATTCTAAGGTCAGCAAGAAATAAGGTCCAAAAGACTGCAAGAAGATGTGCAAATAACTATATGACTGGAATTAGCCGCGGTATCCAAAAAGCTGCGTATGTATATATGAAAATAAGAGAACCGTTTATTCGAACGCACTTAAAAAGTCTCCCATTAAATATTTTTCTGGTAACCTGATTGCCGACAAATCTCAGCAGATGGAAATATTAGTAGACCACTTCTCCTCTCTGAACTCTAATGACAGTATTGGTTTACTGCATGCACTTGAAAATATTGAGCGGTTGCCAACCATTGAACATCTGGATACTTCGATTACTCTCGATGATTTCAAAATGGCAATTGACAGCTTACAGAACAGGACGGCCCCTGGAGACTACGGAATTCTACCTGATCTCATCAAAATCTTCCGAAGGGGAAGATCTTTATTTGACATGATTTCTCAGAAACAACTTCAAGAAAACTGTCAGGAACTGCGTTTGCAATTATTTTATCGATTTAACGAAAGCATTCGACCAGGTTAGCAGTGCGGGTCTTTTCAAAATTCTTGATCAGATAGACTGTCCCCAAGCCGCTCGATGTTTTTATTCTGTTTAACTCTGGCATGAAGGGCTCAGGCCATTTTAACGATTTCAATTCAGAAGCTTTTGAAGTTCGCCGAGGTGTCAAAAAAGGGTGCCCTGTTGCTCCCAAGATGTTGAACATTTAGTTTCCAATTCTTCTGAAGCACGATTTTATGACGGAAACTAACGGCATTTAACTTCGAACGCAAAGTTAAAACAAGCTTTTTAACCTGAACCTATTTAGAGCAAAAACCAAGGCACGGAAATTGTTAATCCGTGACCTGTTGTTTGCCGACAATGGAACCTTTATTGCTAACTCCTAAGAACACCTCCAGTCGCTAATGGATTGATTTTCGTCGGCATGCAAAGTCTTTGGGCTAACAATGAGCATGAGCAGGACCAAAGTCCTTAAAAAAGGGACTGTATCGCCTCCAATCATCACTGTTGGAAACTATCAGCTTTAACCGGTACATTATTTTACATATTTTGGTTCAACCGTTGCGGGTAACCTATCGCTAGACACGGAGATTGATATGAGGATTGGCACTGTAGCTTTCATTTTGTCTTGATTGAACTCTCTTGTTTGGAGTAACAGCAAGTTGACTGCAAAGACAAAGATAATGTTATACATCACGTGCGTACCAAATGCTTTACTGTATGACAGTGAAATCTGGACCACTCACGCAATACACGATCGAAAGCCGATTGCTTTCCATCTGCGATAATACGTCTTATCTTGAACACAACGGGTATGGAGAAAGAGGCTATTGCTGGAGGCTTTCGAAAGCTGGTATACAGAAGATGTTCACCCTACTACCTCAGCGCTGCCTGCGGTGGCAGCATACAGCATAGCAGACCAGAGTTCTAGCTGTTTTTGCGAGCGCCTTTAGTGAGATTGTTTCCCCGAATCGAACTATTTAGTAATTGCTGTGAAAAATGAACAAATCAAGTGATTGTGTTGTACGTCCATAGTCGACATCTACCGGAGAAGGCCATAATCAATTCTTGGATACTATGCTTTTCAAGACCCACAAAATGTGTACGTGATTTCGAGAGCCATAACAATTTGTTAAACAAATTTTTTGTGATAATTGTCAAACACAAAACATTATCATAATTCTAATGGACAGCAACAGATCGGTGGCCAGTTTAGTGTACTCAACTGCCATACAACCAAGGCATGTTAAAAATTCTAAACAATATGGGAAGAAATCGAGCTGAAATGCTAGCAAAACTGTAGTTGATCAGGCTCATAGACATTAGGAGGAGTCGAAGAATGCCTGCGTCCAATCAAGTGAACAAGTATGTTCCATTACTCATTTGGCTCGATACCCAGTTTACAAATCGTACACTGTTTCTGTGTAAATTTCCGACTTAAAATTTTAAACCTGATATAGAGAGTTCTTCACCAGCGGCGGAATTAATCTAATTGCCGAAAATGCATGTGTAGAAATAGCATATTTATTCATCATCTTCGATGGCGTCATCACCTTGATAGATTTATTTAGGTATTTCCGATATCGATTCATAAGAAACTTCCTCTCTATTTTACTAGTCAACATTTAAAATTAATTAAACTTTCCAAGAAGATATTGATAAGAAGACCGATACTTAAAGCATTTTCATCCATATCAAAGAGAGTGATTACTAACCGCAAATTATGTTCCTTAAGTCCTTAGCCCGAGACACAGGTTGCCCAAACCGCAGATGGTTTAAAATCCAAGCTTCTATCTACTTTAGCCAAGCCAGGTACTTTTCATCCTTACAACGATGCAATTTATTGCTAGGTAAAGCTAACCTAACAGCGTTACAAAAAACGATAAGTTTCCATTCACATTACAAGTCCATACGTGCTAACTTAATTTTTTATATCTATGACGCTAACAAATATTCTATTAGAAATAGTTGCGCTATGTATCCGATGAAAACTAATTAACTACAACGATGGTGCAGAGACAGCGTTTGTCAAAGATCTGCAGACCTCTTATATATTCTTTTCTCAGGTGATTAACCAGCGCTTGTAACGCCTATCATTGTTCTCCACTCTCCCATTGCTGCCAATCTGAACAACAGGATATTAGCTAAAATTTTACACATTGAGTTAAATATATGTAATCTAAATTAGGCCAATCCAACAATATTATAGCAAAATTGCATAATCTTTTTGAATAGATTAATCATCTGGTAATTTTAATCTTTTCCTATTTTCACAGCTGTTAGTTACGATCCAGGTTGGTTATATTCCGTTTTTACACTGCATTGACCAAATCGAAAACATATTTTATTACTGAAACAATGCAATTTTTTTACAAATATAAAATAATATATGCTACTAGAGTTTGTTTGTACTCAGATGTGCTGAAATCTAAATACGAGAAATTGGAATAACTTTCTGGTACATTATTGAACTTGCTGTGATTCGGAATAAAGTTTGCTAACATTCTATAATTTACCACATAGGCGAGATGGGTTTCCGAAATATTTTGTTAAAAATTGATTCGGATTTAAAACCAGCGAGACCGGAAACATAGTGTGATTAATTTCACGTAATCCATATTGGTACATTAATGTCTTAGTAAGAAAAGAGTAGAAAAAAATCCAGGATAAGGATGACACGTCAGTTTTATTAAGACCATGGTTTCACACTCAATGAAAATCGATCGAAACCAATCACGGGTGACTTAAAAGAGAAATAAATTAACAATGTAAACCGACCCGCCATCGTAACGGATAATGTGATATCAGTTTAATTCATTCAATAGGTTTCAAAATTAGCTTTTCTTTTGAAGTCTTTTTCTATTCAATTTTAAATTTGGACTAAAAATTTAAATTTATTCCGGCATAAAGGTCATTCCATTTTTTTTAACTTTCACTTAGCCATTACAAAATTTCATAATTTCGTCTGATACATACATGAATGCATTAATTACGTTAGCGCTTGCTCTTGAAAATAGTTGAAAATAATTAAAAATCCTTTTAATCGCAATTTTTAGCCGTGCAAACCGACGTCGTTCAAGGTCGGTTGAATGTTGTTTCGTGTTATTCTAAATGATGATTAAATCATTAGAACTTAGCAGTTTTTATCACATTTTTATGAGTCACTTTAGAGTGGTTAGGAATTAGAATGCACACGAATAGATAAAGTTTGTGTGATGTACTGGACAAAAAACGTTTAATGTTCTTACAATTTCAGGTTTAATCTGTTACATTGCACTGACTTATTACTTATTACACACAATCGATAGGTATTAAACACAACAGAGCGAACGATTTAAATCTTTGCCATTACACCAGACTTGATCAAAATATCTCATATTACAAGCACGAATCACACAAAGTTTGCGATCATTAATCTCATGCTCCTCAAGATCTAATTTTGATCGTAACATTTCTTTAAATATCATTTTATTCTGTGACGACGCAATTTTAGACGGTAAACTGTTTGCGAGGAAGCTAGCAGGGCGATAATTTAATCGGATATTTAGTTAAGGTTGTGACTTCGGGTGAGAAGATTGGAGCAAATTGTAAATAGGTGCCGTGTGAATTACTCAGTTTGTTAGAATTGGTTCAGATCGGAAGAGCCCGCGTTCGAGATTGCACTATCTACAGTCAGTCATTGCTCGACGAATAGATGCTTTTAGATGATTTAGGATAAATCGTCTCGAGAAAAAAAATGACATTTCCCAACCATGTTGCTTATGCTAAAATGTATAGTCCCCGACTGAGTGTACGTATTCCTTGAGTACCTTTGTTAATGAGTGCGGCGTGAAAAGTGCGAGAATTTATCGGTGTAAGTCCAGTATGCCGCGTGCATTTTGATAGGCGGCGTTGCACTGCGGACTGCGTTCAAAAAATTCTGTGCAACAAGATCTACATTTAATGCACTCCATTCCAGCGTATGAAAATGGGAAACGTATTTCAGACCGTATTATTTCGCACTTGCAAAAATTAAAGGATAGCTTGGTTGAAACAACAACTGGTGCTGATTATTGTGGACTGATGTAAAATTAAGCAATCATCAACAGATTTGACCCTCATCGGTGCAAGGAACGAGAGTACAAAGTATCATTGCGGTGGATCATTTATAAATATTATGGACAGTCTTAAACCAAGTTCTGAACCTTGATTAAATCCGCTCATATCTTCAATAATTCGGAAAATTTCACCGTTTATTCTGAGTTTTGATTTGCGTTTAAAAAGAACACTTGCAAAATAAGCAAGCAGATTTCCCGTGATGCTTACACCATGCAGCTCTTTACTTAAATTTCAACAGTATCGCTGTGGTTAACAATGTTTCTGATAAAGATTACAGTCTGATATAAAAAATTGAAGATTTTCTGTGGTGTCAGGAGAACAGTTGCCTATGAACGTAAGGGTGTAATATATTGAAAACGTCCTGAAATGTAAAGTTCTTTCCTGCCTTGACCATTTAATTATTTTTTTTGAAAACCATTTGAAGAAGGTTGTGATAAAATGTTCTTAATTTTAAATTAAGTGACATTGAAATCCGAAAATGTGGAAAGTAAGTTTCAAAAATATTCATCCTACTTTTATAGTTATCCTAAAGTTCGGACACGTTTTTACCTAATGAGTGCAACGTTACAAAACGGGTCGTAGGGGTTGCATTGTTAGAAAGCATACATGCATAGATATTTAAGATACGGTATATTAAATCCTGCTTTTATAAATGATATTAAAATTTGATGGCAAATAGTAATGCTTTGGCAAGTACAACTATAACTTAAAATAATGTTAATTGCACGTGTTTCGGGAAATAAAAAATACCATAATACAGAATGTGAAAATTTTTAAGTTTGATGAGAGCGTAATATTGAAATCTGCCATATTTCAGTGTAACGAAAAGTGGAGCCATTATCGTAGTGTGTGATTGAGATTCTAATTTAGATATGAACCATAGCCAAATTCTAAATTTGATGACTTGAAAGAGAGTTTGGGATGAAAATTATCTATCTGTGTAAATCTTATTCCATCGGTGTACTATATAGTGATTCGTGTGTTTGTGTAATTGACCAATCCCTATTTGCTGAACATGCAGCAGAGGATTGACTGATCAGCTTCTGTTTGAAAAGTGAAATGTTGTGCTTAGATCATCGCGTTTTTCTACGTGTTCGATAAATACCAGAAATGATACGTAATAGAAATCCGTTATTTAGCAATTCGTTGCGCACCGAGGTGATCCTTTAGTGGTTTTTCTAAAGGAGACAGTCACGCTCAAATTGAACATTGTTTTTTGTGCGTAACATATGTAGTAGGGTGAACTAATACATTATAGAAATGATAACCAAAGTGTTAGAAAGCCGATGAACTCAGAAGAAAAAAGGTTTCCTCATATTTTGTGTAAAATTGAGTAATTAAAATTTTATATAGATTAATCCTAAACCATGAATGTACGGGAACAAATGACCATCTAATAATGATATAACGCTTCAAGTAGTTGAATGCATCTGATGATGATTTGGAGGACAAATGAAACATTAAATCGATATCTAAATCGATAAACCTCTCCTCACTTATGTATATTATGTATCTTATTAGAGCTAAATGACCGAAAGTATTACTGCTATCTTTGAAGCAATACAACGGTACGCTATGAAGAAAAAGATGATCTATGTTGCTTATAAAATCGAAAACCGTATTATAAATGCAAAAAATATTTCTATTGGAACGTTTTTTTATTATTTTGTTTCCTCCCAAGTGATAAGCCTATTGTCGCGCGCTACGACATATACTAAGGAAACACTGCAAATCAACAGGTGGGAAGCCCTACCAAACACCTAGCAACCAAGGCTCCTCCCAAAATGCATCTTCTCATCACCACTTACTGGTGTGCGTTATTTGTTTCAGATACTATAAAACCAAAAATGTCAGAGGGTCATGCATTTAATGAGAGTCTTCTCATTTCAGACGCTCAAATAATTGTTACCTGCTATATTTATAACAAATAATTTTTACATTTCTATGCCTACCGTGTATTTTATGTTAGTTGGAGTCCTCTAAATGATAACACCAAATCATCACACTTGAGCATATAAATGAAGTAAATGACTTCCCGTTGATGATTATTTCACCTGATGTGCTTAGACACTAGTTGTATCAAATATACTGTCAACAATGGCTCGACAATTACAACGTCTAGTTAATTTGTCTATGTAGCTAGCTGATATTCTCTAACGGCTCCAGTGTTTTTGATCTGATACGTTTGACGAATACAGTACGTTTTAGTCGGTACGAGCACTTTCAAAACCAACATAATAATAGGCAATCTAAAATTCTCGGATGTATATAAAATCAATATATATGTATATGTATATAAAAATCATTATATATATATGTATATAAAAATCAATATAATTATCATGATAATCATTTGCGGTGATCTGCATTATCACAATGGTATTCTCGGTAGCCATATTTGACGCACAGTGGAAACTTTGTTCTGATAGATTTGTAAAATGTTAAAAATATGACATTCATCATGGATTTCACACTCAAATCATTTATATATTTCAAACAATATCAGATGAATTCAAATACTGTAAGCGGTAGATTCTTATTTTGTGGTGAAGCTTGTTATTTCATTCAAACTTTAGTTTAATTCACTTTATCACTTAAAAAATTGTCTTACAAAACACGAGTGATAATAAAAAAGAAGGGATAGTAAATATGATCCTTTTTGAATGGTGCCGACCTGCGGTTATAGTTTGACTTATACAATGGCTCGAAGTATGTTAAAAAATATATCAAATTTAAATAAGTTCGAAGGAAAATTATCAATAATTTACGCTTTGTCGAATAGGTTATTTTATGTTTAGCAGCAAATAATCGCTCAATAAAAAACTGTGAAAAAACAAGAACTGTGTTAGAACTGGGAACAGAATAATTTCATATCTGTATCAAACCCCAGTGCTTTCTATTGCTCAATAAAATGACGCGTGCTGCAGGTTAGCTTTAGTTCATCGGATGACTCGTACACAAGAAAAGTTGCTAGTTTACGGTAGTATTTTAAAATATTGTCCCCACCAGCATGTCGCATAATTTTGTCCAGCGAACAAGGGTCGTGTATATGGTTTATGTGCAGACAGGATATTATGAAGTGAAGGTGAGTGTGGATGTGTATATTGCATAAGATCATCACGTGCTCTTGGGTGATATGCATAACACCACTCTCCGACATGAAATACCTCTCACATTCTCCATTGCTCCTCTTCCAGTGTGAGAGGTAGGGGAGGAATACGTCTGGTCAATCGAGGTTAAATTGTGTTCCGTGGGTTATTGTATATTATGTTTTTTGCACAGACTCCACCACTTTGCACACACAATTAACTATTATGTCGTGATTCATCGCTTAGTTCAACCTGTCAAACGCAAGTCGCGTTCATCAACGATTCCTACAATCGGTCAAACGCCCAGATACTTGTGCAAACGTTTGGGATTCAATCTACGAACATTTACACCCTACTTATAAATATAGGTCTGAATGTGTTAATCCCTTTCACCCCCATAGGAAATGTAATATATAGACTTCTAATACCGTACAATTCGCACATAAAAATATGCAAAGAAAATGTTCACATAATATCAACGAGGCAATTTAGACCATAATTGTTAAAGAAGCAGTTTCTTTTGACAAATGTAAAGTGGACCAAATAGGATAAATAAACTCCGATATGATGATCTTCCAGAAAGCAATATGATGTTTTTGAACGAGTCTTTAATAATATTGACTTTTAAGTAGTTCCTCATTCAGCTGATGGGAATTTTCATTGAAGATAGTATTGATGATCCGATCGCAAGAAGAAGTATGTTGATTCAGGATATTTTTCAAGAATATTCTCATAAGAAATAAAGGTTTCACGTGATATGATCCTGACGCAACGTGATCCGCTATCCTTTTACGTGGAAGTATTTTGGATAGATTTCACCAGTTGTGTAATAAAATGTAAACATCAGTGCTTCGTTAAACGAAGCTAGACATGTTTAACTATTATTTATTGATGCGTATATATTTGAGTTTGATTTGCAATCTATTGTGATTAAAACAAAGATGGTAGTGAACGGTGATAGCAGAGCTCAAACTTGCTTAATTTGATACGACCATATGTGATCTGTATAGAAATTACATAAAGTTTTATTATTAAGGTGATCTATGGAAATGCCATTATTTACCAACCACGTTAAATGTCACAATACAACCGTTTACATTAAAAAATACATTGTAACACTTTTATTTCTCAGTAACAGGAAAATCAGAGGCTCTAATCTTAACAAAGTATAATATTAGTTTAGACGTAAAATATAATATAATACCATCATATAGTTTAGAAATGTTTCAATATTTGTATAAAATTTTCATTTTTTGACGAATTCACAGGGCAAAATGATAAAGGCGGTAAGTGATTTCTTTACACAACCTGTTGTTTCGTTAAAATAATTTTTGAGAAACGTTTCCCAATCCGGCTACAAAAAGTTGTCGAATGTGACAAAAAATTAATGAAAAAATAATCGATTAATCCAAACTATCAACATTGTAAACAAAGTATGAACTTGCACGCACCTTTTGGATGAGGTTTTGCACACCACCAACCTGTTCAATCACGTGGCCACCCGCATGTGCATTGGGTTAAACCCATGGGTTTAAAAATATTTATATGCATTTACATTATAAACACACCACGTTTTGTTCCGCGCTGTTTGCACTTATCAAGCAAAAATAGTAGAATCAGAACTTGAAATCATTTACTGGCGATGGTTGACACGACCAAGCTAATAAATCTCATGTGTACACACTCACGTAGATGGGGTTAAACCAAACAATCACCTTAAAAAACTGTGGATTAACATTTCTTCACTGTTTCAAGGCATGCGGAACCTGATCGTACACTCTGTATGACGAGTGCGAACAGCGCAAAATCCTTCGTGGTGTACATATGTTTGAGTTTGAACTAAATGTACACATGTTTTTGATTCTCGTGGTCTGAATATGTTTTTGCACGCTTAAGGTTACCTATTACCAGCTAAAACCAATTTATTTTAAACATTTAATATGGATAAAATCATCCCCAGTCTGTCTCAAAATTATTATAATATCTAGCATAAAATAATGTTAGAAAACAATATAGTTCCTTAATTGAAACTCTTTTCAAACGACTGCAAATTGAACCTTTTTTCAACAATGAGTATGCTAACACGCACAGAAAATAATATTTTCAATTTCATTGCTTCAAAGTTCTACTTGAATGTCACTGCTGAATCAGGTTCACATGAAGTACCATGATGTTCAGATACGGAATCACAGTGTAATTTCCAGTCCAGCGCACCAGTCGCATTTAAATGACAAATGTAAAGGTTGCTCACAGTCTCAGCACTAAAACGGTGAATACAGTAAGATGTGGTGGAATATAAGTGGTTGGAGTATAAGCAACAGCTCACACCACTGGTGTTTGAGTTCTCATATTTTGATCACTATGAATTTCGATAACATTAGCATAGAGAGAAACGTTTCATCATTAGTTTATCGATGTCTGAAATAACACCGATATAAATAAATTCGAGCATTCGGTGAAAATGTAACGAACTTTAAATTTGATAATCTGACCATGTATCGTCTTATAGCATTATGATTAATGGTAAACCGACCCCTTTTCGTTTCCAAATTGAAATGAACCCAAATTATTGCAATTATCGCAAATGAATATTTGGAAATATTCACAACTAATTGTTTCGCCACTTTATATTAAATATGTTCGACACACGCGAGACTCAAGTTTCTTTGATGGAAATCGATTCTTATGCTATTCACACACGTTTTTCCTGAATAGCGTCAGAACATGCGCAAATATTAATGCAATTAGATTTATGCGATGAAAAATTCCAATCAGCTCATTAGAATTTATTGTTATGATTGGTTATGGCTGATTTCAATCTAAATCCGAGATTTATTGCATCTGTATTTTTATATGGGGTTTGCATTCAAACATCATAAATTGAATTATTCACCTGACTTGCGCGTTGAGTGTACTTTGCTTGTTCATCTTCAATCATTGATATACTTTCCAATACTATTATAATAGTCCACCTCAAATCTCTGTGTGCGACATTAACAGCCTTATGATCTGAGATAAATTGCCTCTCAAATATTCAACGAGATGAAATTGCTTTTCCCTCATTCAAACGTTGAAAGCAGGACAATGTCTGCTCTATCTTGAAGATGACACACTTTACCCCATATGTGCAAAACGAGGATCAGAACTCTAAAATATCCATCTAGTGTCTTCGTTACTAATATGACGTGATTTGTACCACACATGCGAGAAACACAAGTTTTGATTTTCATAATTTTCTCCACACACTTTATATTTATAGTTATAAGAGCGTTTCTATTCCCTAGAAATGAAAAATCCGATGTAGGCAGAGAAGGCTAAATAATAAACAAGCGTCATGATGTACGTTGACGGGATTAAATCTTGCCCATGCACGATATGTTCAAGAGTGTATAGATGATCAATCATTTTAAATTATTATTTTAGCGTATCTACAAACTTTTTGTCTAATCCATTCGACTGTGGATGTTGGGGTGCATTTAAAAAATGTCGACAATCATGTAATTGTTGCCACTGAGTACCACGGGAAGCAGAGAAATGGCTTCCATTATCACGCACAACAGCTTTGGTACACCTTCACGGCTAAAAACCTTTGGTAACGCAAGCATTGTAAAATCAGAATCAGTGAGTGAAAATCAGTAGTGAGGTATACTTCTTACCATTTTGATTACAAATCAATGATCGCAAAAGCCAAGTATTCCTTTATGAATGTACCACAGTAATCTATATGAATACGATACCAGAGTTCAAAAGCCGATGGCCTTGAAGTCCATTTTAATGGCCAACCGAATAATTTGTATTGAAAGGAATGGCACGAAGAAGCAATTCAACGGATATCAGTGTCGATTTTAGGCCGCAAGCATAATCGTATGGCCAAAGATTTCATTTTTTCAATGTTTAAGTTGAACCAACAAGCACTCTTTACTGCCAGTCTTTTCATATGTCACAGCATTGCGGGATAAGAAATCTACACGCGGAATTTCTTCTGCACTGCAATCTTGAATGGTCTAAATATATGCATCAAGAGCTATAATTTATCTCTGAACCATTGTTGCATTAAATTTTGAGGATGAAGACGAAGGATTTTTAATAAATTTCAGTGCTTCCTGATCGGTTACTATAGTGAATTCATGACCAAATAAATATTTGTGTAAGCGCATGACAGCCCAATAGACGCCAAGAGATTCTCGATGAGTCTCAGCATAACTTTGTTCTGCTTTACTCAGTCGACGTGAAATAAATTACACCGGATGACCATTTTGCTCTAAAACAGCATCAATTCCATGAGGACTAGCATTCATGAATAAAACAGAACGCAAATTTAGTGAAAACGGCTTAAGTACAGCACTGGATTGCAGTATGGATAAAATATCCCGGACTGACTTTTCATGTTCGGCAGTCCAATATAACGTTGTAGCATTCAGTAATGTAAACAATGAATTAACAACTGTTGCAATTGTATGAATGCACAAGCCCTATCCAGGCAAAGTGCCGCATAGTCAGAGACTGCACGTGTGCTAAGATACTGTCAGGTTGCCCTTTCCTAGAATGTTGCAATATTTGGGATGAATTTAAAATAATAATTTAATATATTATTGATTCTTGTCTCAACGAAGTACATTAGAAGATAGACGGTATCTAAGATAATCAATATCATCAACAGAAATGAGGAATTTAACCGGATTACATTCCATATCATAATGTGTGATACGAGAGAGAAGAGCTCTTAAACGTTCATTATAAACACCACTATCGAGTGCATGAATAATAATTCCGTCTTGATAGTCTTCGACAACTTAGAGACCATTAACAATGTTGTTCACCACATCCTGAAATACAGCTATTGAAACAGATAATAAAAACCGAAGAAACTTATAACATTACAATTCAAAAGGCGTGGTAATGGTTGTAGCTTCCTTTGATGCTTCATTAAGTGGTACCTCTAAGTAGGCATTCTCCAAATGGATTTTCGAGAAAGCACAAGAATCATGTAAACGAGATAAGACAGCTTCAGGCTTCACAGCTGTACAACCTCGCTTTATCAATCGAGGGTTCAGTGTCATTCTGTAATCTCCACAAACAGAAGGCGTTTGAACATTTATTTTCATAGGCGTAACTATTTGCGAGGCCCATTTGAAGGCTTCCACGGAAACGAAATACCACTTTCACACAAAGAATTGATCACTTTTCATACAGTTTCCCTTGATCCATATGTAATCAAGCGACGTTTAAAAAATATAGGATCACCAGTTATTTCTAAATGAATAGGTTTTATTTTCATACCACCAGAAAGCGATGGACAGTGACGAATTAAATCTTCAACAGCATGAGATGAACTTGTGCCGAAGACGAAAAGTTTAAGTTGTGTAATTTCATCGTTTTTTAACCAAGGATATGTTGACCAGATTTAATAACAATGAATGAACACACAACTAGTTTTGCAGTTTCATATCTGACTGGAGTAGAGCATACTTTGACGACAGGTACACAATGTCCGGTAACGCCGTGATTTGAAATGTCTGATTAATGAATTTGAGCATCAGTGGCCATGCGTTTCAAGTCATTCTATGAAAGTAATCATTCCACACTTCCTGCATCAAGTATAAATTCTTTAGAACCATAACGACTGAATATACGTTTGTGAATATGAGAAACCGTGGATGGTAAGACTGATAAAGATAGTAAGGTGATTTGATTTTTTACATTGACGACTTCTGTATTCTACACATAACGTCTCTTAGAATTTCGACAAACTAACGGAATATGTCCACGTTTATTACATGTAAAGCATTAACCATTAGGGAATTGACAAGTAAAACAAGAATGTAACTTGCCAAAAGATGTACATTTCCTAAACTTCATTGTCAAAATTGTGATTGCTTTGTGAATTTGCGTTTTCTGTCCAGTATGACTTCAGAACCACTTTGCCTCTGTGGTCGGTTGCTCGGCTGTCGTTTAGGTTTGGATGTTCCCAAAAAATGATTAAGTGTCAGTATTAATTTAGTTTTAGTTTTAGTCCAGTATGACTTCAGAACCACTTTGCCTCTGTGGTCGGTTGCTCGGCTGTCGTTTAGGTTTGGATGTTCAAAAAAATGATTAAGTGTCAGTATTAATTTAGTTATATTTGCAACATCTTTATAATTTTCACATATTCTTTCAACATTTTCTAAAGTTAGATTATTGACCATCACTAACTGACGTAATATATCGGGTTTATTGACAGCAGGGATTAAACGAGCTCTTGAATGAAAATTTAGTCAATTTTCAAAAGCACAACCTGAAGCTTGTGTTTGCAATTGCTGAATAAATTGACAAATAGATTGGTTCTCGTGTCGTTGCCTTATATTGAAACGTGCACGTTCAGCAATTTCAAAATATTTTGGAGTGACATGAGCTAGTGAAATTGATTTCAATTCATTGAAAGTCTTCTTGGCTAGTGGAATAGGAAATGATAAATGTTTCAACAGAGCATAAGTATCTTTTCATGCTGAAGTAAGAAAATGCGCAATAATTATTACATCCGGTATTTCACCCTTGGTAAGACACCAAAAGTTCAAACCGTTTCAGATAATCTTCGATTTCTCAATATTGAGATATCCGAAAATGTGAGGAAATGACATTGTTGATCGTGACGCCATTTGTAATGAATTGTATTGAATTGAATTGAATGAACCCACCAACCCAAGAATATAAGTGAGAATACACCACGTATTCGAATATATATATATATATATATATATATATATATATATATATTTATATATATATTTATATATTGATGTATATAAATTTAACAATGAGAATAGGAATAACAGTATTATGGATTGTAATTTGAAGTCACCACAATTATGTTGCCATGATGTTTCATAAGATCTTGCTCATGGATAATGGTTCGACATACGCAGAAACCCACCTTTTGAGCTTCAAACGAGTCATTTAATGCTGTGTGAAATATTTTCAATCTCAGTTTTTTCATTTGTTGACAGCAAATAATTCGAAAGCGCAGTTGAGAAATTCAAACCTAGTCGTTATAATTTGGTTAGCTTACCAACCATTATTCTTATTTCCTTTTAGGTATTTCATTAAGATTGGCTGCAGCCAAAATAGAAACAAGTACGTGATTCATTAGTTATTCCGATCTGTTCAAAATACACCAATATCGTAACCCAATTAGAAGAATAATTAATTTTTTAATGATTTTATATTTTAAATATTATTAATATTTAATATATTTATTATATGCACCTGAGAGCACTTGATGTTCGTTCAATAAATAACTGCGTAAGACACCGAATTTATATAACTTTAAACAACATTTTTTGCCTGCATCCAGTTTCAAGCGGCAGTTTTCGGATACCAACAACAAAAAGTGGGTTTTTGATTAAAATCTCCAGAATCCTTATAATCAAACGCCTTTATTTAAATGAAAATGAAATGTTTTCAATTTTGAAAAACATTTATTTACAAAATAACCATTTTTGTTTGTATTTACTTTACGTTTAACCGGTTAACATAGTCTTGCCGCTTGACCTTATCGAGTAATGGTACTGAGATTCAGTTCAGTGAAATTTAAATTAAAAGGAAAACTAATGAATAATTGTAACTGAAGCTGACGTGAAATACGAACGTTGAAATAAATATTAATGAGCGATCCAAATAGTGAGAATTTGTCAATAAAATTAATTCAATAGACAAGCTTAATGACTGATTACAGTATGTGCGAACCACAGGTTTTCTCTGAAATTGGTGTCATCATGAAAGACAACAGTATTATTTTAATAGGAACTACTTGAAAAATCAATAATATCTAATAATTTCGCTTAGTAAAACTTATTCTGCACATCCAAAACTATACCTTAATATGTACGTGGTTTTTGTGAAACCGTACTGTAATATTTTTGGTTAAAATATAACAAAGTTAATTGCTTTTCAATAGACCGAAAGATAGATTGTATTTTTTGAATGATAGTACTATGATTGGGATGCCGAAATTGTGATTTGTATAATTTTTCATATTTAATGAGTACAACGATCCATGGTTGTCACAGTCGGAACAGATTTTAGGATAAGCTGCCAGTTCCAAAATGCTCGCATGGCGTGCGTCTCATAAAGTCTTTGACAACCAAGCCAGATCCTGGCTCGCACGCGTGGTCCTGTGTGACCCGCGAAAATACTTCTACTGACAAAAGATTGGGCGAACTCGGATGACTGGAGCCTTAAAATTAGTTTGCTGCGGGCAGGTGGCGCCCGTAAGTCAATGAAATCGGTACATCCAGTGGAAGAAAAACCTTTATCTCCAAGCTTTTCCCCCATCCAAGCAGGGGAAAGGTTTCTGGATTCAACCTCGTGGAGAAGCCCGGAGCCGGAGTCCCGTTAGGCAGTCCGAAGTTGTATACAAATTCGTTATGCAAATTCCTAAGACGCTATTGTTGTTCCAACGCATCAGTTCAGCTTTTCCATTGGTTCAAGTGGTGTCGTAGAGTGAGAGCACTTGCTGCAACGACAACAGCTAGTTCTCAATAATGAACTGCTATGGAGTACATTTCAACGCAAAATGAAGAGGACCCTCCATACCGCAACAACGAATAATGAAACGGAAATCAACTGATACCGGTTAAAACCTATGGCCCGACTGGCGTAGTGCTAAATGCAAATAGCTTCTTCCTACGGTCGGAGCGATTTTCAGGTCTCATTGGACGACTAACGCCCGGCTCATGCTGGGCAGCCCCCAGTCAAAAAAGTGCCGTCTCGCCACGTTCTGATATTGTTATTGGGTGTGTGGGGATTAGGAATCAACCGACAAGCAGATTGTATGCTTCGAAACCAGCGAAGCAAATCACTAAACAACAAAGTTCTGCTCTGAAACTGGGATCATTGAACGTCCGATGAATTCATGACGAATTTCTAGGGCAAAGAAAACTCGGTTGTGATAAACAAGCAGCTAAAACCGCTGAATGTCGATTTGTCTGCCCTAAAAAACGCAATTACTAGATACTGCCATGCTATCAGAAAGGGATTACACCATTTTGGAAAAGAAGGTGTTTCGATTAAACTTTACTGCATGTCGTTGAGTTTGCCCTGAGAAACAGGCAAATTAAACAGTGAAAACATTCAACAGATGGATCTAAAGGATTTAGACTCTAAATCTGGATAGCATTACTGGTACTATTACGTTGGTCAACGTTTTTGCACCGACGGTCTATGCGACGTTTGCTGAAAAAGACGCATCTTATCATAACCTCACAAGAATCCTATAAAACGTGCGAATATGAACTGTTTAATTGTATCGGGTTATTTCGTCGCAAGATATAGTGCAGAAAGCGAGTCTAGGCAAAACATTCTCTGGAAGTCCGGAGTAGGTAAAACCAACATAATTGGACAACGTCTTTTAGAACTGTGCAAACATTTCAGTCGGTAACACATTCTTTCAAGCATAACCACAACATACAATCTGTTGGAAACATCTTCGCTCTAAGCACTGGTATCAGCATGATACTATTATTTTATGCGCACTAATATACTAAGTTTACTCCTCAAAAGATCATATCAAATCGCAGACATCGACAGCTGCGCAATTTGCAAAAGATTCTATAGCAGAGTTCAACGAGACAACCCAACCTGAATCGCTTTCAGAAAACTGTGAATCGCTAAAAAGCTGAATGTATAGAGTCACACGTTCCACTTACGGTCTGTTGAAAGATCGAACGACCGACTGGTTCGAAGCACAAGCTTCTGAGATTAATGGTGTGTTCAACGAGTAAGGGTTAGCATTCTTGAAGTTCAAACGTTTTCAATATATGAAACCTATGGGTTTAGTATCATCAGAGCTAATGTATATCACATAATATTCGGGATATCGTTTGAAAATTACTTGAAATACTTTGTTAGATATGTTGGATGGATGTGCTTAAAATTACACACCTATGTCAAATGAAGCCGTATCACAAACTTAGGGTGATTACGTCGTTTACAATTAATTGCACATTATGCACAGATTCACAGGAATTGATATATTCGCTTTCATAGACCAAAATTTACTCAGTTAACTTTTGTCGTAGATGAGTCAGCGTTTCAGCAGTTCCCACACTTTGGACTAAATATTCAAGCTTCACTGAGGCAGTTGCGTTAATAAATTAACGCCATGTTTTGTTGACAAATTAACCACAATGTAATCGACAACCTATATGCAGCTTTCTTGGTTTATAACTTTCTCACATTCTTGAAGATAAACACATTTTTTAATTGTCGGTTCAAATACACCAGTTCGAAATTTGCCATAATATGTTCACTTCATTACAATTTGGATGAAGGATTTCTCTTGCAAGCCTATCACTGACGCGTTTGTGGCCTTAAACACATTATTCATTGGATAGAGCATATATACATAGGTATTTGATCGCTTCGTTTTTTACTCTTTTTTAATCAGCTTTAGAAAGTAAGTTATGTTTAAAAAAGTGTTCATGATTCAATGTTCAATGATTCATGATTCATGTATCAAAATAAGATTTTACGTTTGATGCATGTGGACTGAATTAATTTAATTATGAATTGTATATCACGGACGCAAACACCACGTGCAAAATGTAATAGCATGTGATGCTACATAAATAAAACTAGATGTGCGCAAGACCTGTTTCCCAACATGCCAATCAATGTATGACTGCATTACGTACATCAAGCGTGCTCAGTATAAAGAATACTGCCTCACTGACAAGTTTGGCGTATAGATGAGGCACGATTGACAATTAATCTCTTGATCTTATACTAATTATATTATAAACGCGTTACATTTATTTATTGCAAACACTTGACAATTCGCCAACTGCATTACCGCAAAGTGTACAGAATCAAACATCGGAAAAATCACTTTTTTGAAATCGAAAGAATAGTTAGGTGAAACTATTATATACCAGCGAAATATATATATATATATATATATATATATATATATATATATGTATATATATATATATATATAGCTAGAAATAAGATCCAACAGACTGCAAGACGATGTGCAAATGTCTATCGGACTGAAATTATCCTAAGTTTCCAAAAAGCTACGAATACTGTAAATTTTCAGGGTATGAAAGATGGGATTATGAGAACCATTTTTCCAAAGAAACTTAAAACGCCTCCCATTAAATATGTTTCTAGTAATTTGATTGTCGACAAAACTCTGCAGACAAACTATGGTTAAAGCACGTCTCAGTAAGCTGATCGGCCGTTTAGCTAATGGGAAGTCCCCTGGTGACGACGGAATTCCACGTGATCTCATCAACTGATGTAGAGCAGCATTATCACAACCTCTTCACCATTCGTTTCTTCAGTGCTTGCTGGACTGGAGATTTATAAGCGGTTTGGATTGCAGCTGTAAGTTTGTCCCGATTAAACTCTCCTCTTTGGAGTAACCGCGAGGTGACTGCACAGACAGCCGTGCGTACTAAATGATCTGCTGTACGTCAGTGTAACTTAGAACTGGAGAAAGCGACTAATTCTGAAGTGCTTTCGAAAGCTTGTCTACAGAACGTGGTAACCCTACTACGTCAGCGCCGCCTGCAGTGTTTTGTCCACGTCTAGGAAGTAGAAAATAGTGGTCTATTCTACGCTAAGTTACATTCTGGGAGTCGACCATTGGGCAGACCGCAGTTGCGGTACGAAGACGTATGAAAAATAGATATTAAAGCTATTGGCATTGACCCAGCGAGTTGAGAAGAACTTGCTCTTAACCACTCACGTTTTAGGCATTGTGTAAAGCTGCACGCCGGCGCGCAACTGACGCCTTACAACCGAGTTCTGACTATCGTTGCAAGCACTGCGAAAAAGATTGTTCCTCTCGAATCGGAATGTTTAGTCATTCGAGAAGCTGTAGAACATAGAAATTCATGAGATTGTGATGTACGTCAATGGTCGACATCGATATGTGTAAACCCACAACAACAACAATGTACATATTCGAACCCGATTAACTGTTTCATTATACAGTGGAACCCGGGTACAACGAATCGCTGGGAAGAGAGTAAAATGTTCTTTATAAGCGGAGTTCATTGTAAGCGAGTTGCGACACTGACAGTCCAATCTCACGTTTTCTGAAGTAGCTGGCGATACTCTTTTGTTTAAGTTTTGACTTCGCCACTGCCTCGATCTCTCTCTCTCCACAAATTAAAGTTATCTTTCGACGTCTCTTCCTTTTATTCTAAAAAAATCTTCTGCAGAGATCAAGAGCACTCCTGGCATCTTTCACAGACGGAGTGTCTGACTGAGTGATTGCAATTTGTCATGAGTCTGTGATTACCAATCACAGAGTATTCACGTGATTTTCTTGTGCGTGCGTGCGAGTCAGTTTGCACACTGTAGGCCAGGCTGCCTTTGTCTCGCCAAGCTGTGTGTCAGTTCTATTCTTAACGCACTGCAGGCCACTCTTGACGGAGCGTTGTGGGTTAATAGCCAGACAAAGCGAGTTCGTTGTACGCATGTACTTTATTGAACAAACATAGCTGTGTACGGAAAGTGTACGGTGTTCGTAATAAGCGAGATTCGTAACGAACAGTTCGTTGTACGCATGTTTCAAATAAGCTTGCAGATAGGGAATTTATTTGGGAAATCATGGTGTGTTCGTTATAAGCGGGAATTCGTTGTAAGCGAGTTCGTTGTACGTGGGTTCCACTGTACTATCCATGCAGCGAAGTTACGGTATCATTGCATTCTTTCAATTAATATTAGGCCGTATGAAATTTACCAACGTTTTTCTCTCAAAAGACCCAAATTCGATCAAATATTACAGTGCACAATGAAATCTGTTGTTTTAAAACCGCGCAAAACTTTCCGCAGAGAACTGCTGCAATTTCGATCATATTATGCACATCGGAACAACATAAACACTCAGAAATCGATAGTTGTTAATAAACCAATGTACGTATTTTAGTTCCAAAAGGTGCGAGTAATCTGAGATTTAACGGTATGTGTTTTGCTACAACTCTTATTTTATTCTTTTCTAAATCAAATTGTAGTAAAAAGTAAAATATAACAAAGTGAATTTTTTTCGTTTCAACTCGGGTAACTAATTTAAAATTTATTTCGATAATGCATTACCTGCTGAGATGAAATTTAGTTTAACTAATGAGGTTTGAGACGTCGGTAGTTCGATCATTCTCATCGAAACTTTCAAATTTCTGTACTCTATGACTAAGTTTTATTTATAATATATATTACAATTTATTTTTGGTGCCGTATGACAAAGTGCAAAACGCAGAAATCGTATGCTCGCAAGACATCCAGATCTGTATTCTATATCATGACATCTAACTCTCTTTAAAAATTGTTCGTTAAATTTAATATTAAGAAGTTGATCGGATAAGTAAAATCTTTGCTTATACGCAATATATAGAAATAGTTTCATCCGTTCGTGTTGTCGGTTTTTACACTCTGTCCAGGTTATACAATGTATAATAGAATAATGTTGGTAATTACTTAGAATGGCAAACAATGATATGAATTGATGACTTGGACCAATGTTACTGGTATATATTTTTCTTTTACATTGTCGCCACAGAAAGTAACCAAGCTATTCGACAATCATTTTAATGTTAAATCATTTAATAATTCTCCGACATAACTTTCCATGATATTGTGGATTCAAGCTTCATGCATCTCTATTTCAAAATAAACACGTATCCAATTTTGGTGCCATATATTAACGTAGTCAAAACATACCATCCCATGGTATTCTTTTTCAATTAAAAATGAAATCTGTGTTACGTTATGGCGTTCGGTTTTTAGCCTAAACTTCTTTAATAATCAAATCTATTTTTGAGCTTCAGTAGCAACTTTTATCTGGTTTTCTTTACAATTTCAAGCGGTTAGAATTTTCAAAAATGCCCCATACTCCGTGACATAATTAACATATATATAGCATTTATTTCGAAAGAAAACAATCAATCAATCAAACAATACCCGAAAATTAGTAATTCAATAATTTGGTAGAGTTTAGAAAAGTATTTGTGCCTTTTTTGCTAATTTATTAAATATGCATACTTTCCAATTGCAAGAAAATAAGCGTTAAGTGGTTTTTTTATTTAAGTTGGTCTTGACAAAAATAATATAGTTAAAGGTAAGCATAAAACATTTTTCAAAACCTAATCTAAATTGCTTGGTAGTAAAACATATTTTATAAGAAATCCACTTTGCGCTGATTTGTAGTGGATAAATGCAAAAATATAACAGGAAAATGTCATAGTGAAAGTGGACAAGGAACGAACTCACGATAAGTGAAAATTCAAAGTCCAATGCAAATATCCACACACAAAAATATTCCAGCTCCAAACTCCGGTGTGTCACGTTGATCAGCAATTATAATTGACGAAGCTGAAAAATGTGGCTACAAATCAATTTTGCGGTTAACCGTCGTGATTCGCAAACACGCAATGATACAGCACCACAAAAATCAAGCAGAAGAGGAACACGCGAGGAAAAAGTATATTCTGGAATAATGGTTGATTAAAACAAACTGATGGAAATGGAAGTACAATTGAAAAGAAAGTGAAATTACAAGTTGCTACAGATTTTTTTACTTCACGATATACACGTATTTTTACTCCTTCTCCCAGATGTCTTATCGTCATTCAGTATTTTACATAGCGTTTTAGTTTAACATGATTAATTCTTAATTTCTTTTATTTAAAATATATTCCATATGTTTCCTACAGTTAACTCCCGTATATCAATGTCGCCTACAGAGATCATAGTTTCAAGGACAAACTGTAATGCATTAGAAACTCGATTGAACTGTTTATTAGAGGTTAAATAAAATGATGTACATAAAGACAAAGCTGTACGATGTGCACTTTAATTTGATTTTACGTGATATTATGTTTAAGTTTCAAAAGTTTCTCACCGTAAGTCAAATTTTTCGATTCGTTAGGCGCCTGCAGTGTGAAGACTAATGGAGGTAAGTCACGTTTTTCGCGGTATAACGCTAACTTCGGCACCAGTGTCCACGAGAAAGTTAAGTTTATTGGACGCATCATATACATACAGGAGGCGACTGGTGGGTTTGCTAGGAACGGTCGTCGACATAACTGACTGGCTACGTGGTTTTTCAACACGGTGGCTGTCAGCGTTAGGATGTTTACACCCGGGGCGACAATTGCGCGCAGCGTTTTCGAAACGACAGTGATAATAACAGAACCAGTTAGTATCGCGAGTGCGAAAACGGCTTCTATTTCCAGATGGACTCCGGGGTCTAAATCTAGACGTTTTGGAGCGTTTCATGTTGGAAATGATAAGCTGTAAGGATGCAAGCTCCTTAGTCAGCATGGCTACGGTGGCTTCAAGCTTTGAGAGGTTACCGCCTTTTGATACTTGATTAACGCTGGTTCTGTCGAAGCATTCGTGGATTTTGTCTACTAGTTCGGCCAAAGTGTCGAGGCATACTTTGTCGACCGACACGGCAAGGATGACGGTGGTGCTGGATGGCAGGCAATTCAGCCAAAGTTGCTGTAGGACGGAATCGTCTAACTTTCTGTTGCCCACCACGGAACGCATGTGACGTAACACCTGTGAAGGGGTTCTGTCGCCTAGTTCTACACCAGCCAGCAGTTGTTTTAAACTGGCTTCGTCAGAGGCCATAGTATGCTTGAGTACAGCATCCTTCAGTGTGTCATAAGGCGAAATGGAGGGCATGGGGTCAAGAACGTCTAATACTTCTTTCGCGATATAGGACGGTAATTGTGATTGTACGAAATGAAATATGACCTCTTGTTTCGTGATCCGTCTGAAACGAAACATACCCTCTATTTGGATGAACCAGACATGCGGGTTTGCAGGGTCAAATGCTGGCGTGTTACAGCTGAAAACGTTCATTTGCGATTTGTTAAGATCAAACGACATTATGGCAAAATTGAGAAAATAACGGGAGTTCTGAGCGAAAAATGGAATGTGGGCTCACCAATTATGTAGTGGTAGTCGGGCTCACCAATTATGTAGTGGATAAATGCAAAAATATAACAGGAAAATGTATTAGTGAAAATAGACAAGGAACGAACTCACGATAAGTGAAAATTCAAAGTCCAATGCAAATATCCACACACAAAAATATTACAGCTTCAAACTCCGGTGTGTCGCGTTGATCAGCGATTATAATTGACGAAGCTGAAAAATGTAACTACAAATCAATTTTGCGGTTAACCTTCGTCAATCGCAAACACGCAATAACGTAGCACCACGAAAATCAAGCAGAAGAGGAACGCGTGCGGAAAAAGTATATTCTGGAATAATGGTTGATTAAAACAAACATTGATGGAAATGGAAGTACAATTGAAAAGAAAGTGAAATTACAAGTTGCTACAGATTTTTTTACTTCACGATATACACGTATTTTTACTCCTTTTCCCAGATGTCTTATCGTCATTCAGTATTTTATGTAGCGTTTTAGGTTAACATGATTAATTCTTAATTTCTATTATTTAAAATATATTCCATATGTTTCCTACAGTTAACTCCCGTATATCAATGTCGCCTACAGAGATCATAGTTTCAAGGACAAACTGTAATGCATTAGAACCTCGATTGAACTGTTTACTAGAGGTTAAATAAAATGATGTACATAAAGACAAAGCTGTACGATGTGCACTTTAATTTGGTTATACGTGATATTATGTTTAAGTAATTGCATTGATGTCGTTTCATCTTTGTCTATAGAGAGTGATGTGAAACGCTCCTAAACTACTGTAGTTAATATCAAACCTTCTCTCCGATAAACACATTTTGTTTCACATATTGCAAGTCGAAATATTGGAAATGATGCCATTGCATCCATTGCAGCCTTCGATTATTAATTATTATCAAATACTCAATAAGGAACACTATAGTTAAATTATGCATGCTATGTTCACTATTGAACTGGTGAATGTTCTTTAAATCTACGTTAATAAACGAATTATGGAAAATATACATTATTTTTCTGCGAAGGAATGAAGTTGTTCTTTATTCATTTACCCATTTTAGTTCAATTTAGATAGAGGTTATCTAGTAAGGCATACAAGCTCATGGGTTTTGTATCATCAAAGCTAACGTATATCACATAATATTCGGGAAAACGTTTGAAAATTACTTGAAATAATTTGTTAGATACGATACACGGATGTGCACAAAATTTTAAACTTTGTCAAATGAAGTCGTATCGCAAAATTAGGGTGATTCGGTTGTTAGTAAATAATTGCAGATTATGTAGAGATTCACAGGAATCGATATATTCGATTTCATATACCAACATTTGCTCAGATAACTTTTGTCGTAGACGGGCCATCGTTTCAGAAGATTCAATAATTTAGACAAAAATTTCAAGCTTCACTGAGTCAGTTGAGTGGATAAATTAAGGCTGTGCTTTGCTAGCAAATTAAGCATAATATAATCGACAATCTATATGCAGCTTTCTTCGCGGATACATTTCTCACATTTTTGAAGATAAACACATTTTTTATTTGTCGGTTCAAATACAGGAGCTCGAAATATGCCACTATATGTTTACTTCATTAAAATTTGTTTGAGGTTTCTCTCTTGTAAGCCTATCAGTAATGAGTTTGTGGCCTTAACGTCATTGGACTTTAGATAAAGCACATATGCATATGTATTTGATTGGTTTGGTTTGTAATCTTTTTTTCATCAGAAAGTTCTTGTAAGTTATGTTTAAAACTTTTTCATGATTTATGGATCAAAATAAGATATTACGTTATAGGCATGTGGACTGAATTTATTTAATAATGAATTGTATAGCACGGACGCAAACACCACGTGCAAAATGTGATGCTACATAAATAAAAGTAGATGTGCGCAAGCCTTGCTTCAAGACATGCCAATCAATGTATGACTGCAATAGGTGCATTTAGCGTGCTTGGTATGAAGAATACTGCGTCACTGACAAGTTTTCCACATAGATGAGGCACGATTGACAATTAATCTGTTGATCTTATACTAATTATATTATAAACGAGTTACATTTATTTATGGCAAACACTTGACAATTCGCCAACCGCATCACCACAAAGTGTACAAAATCAAACACCGAATAAATCACCCTTTTAAACTCGAAAGAATTGATTATTGAACTTAAATAAGCCTCATTTTCAAAATAGCTGCGGATACTGGAAACTTTCACTGTATGAAAGATGGGATTGAGAGAACCATCGGTCCAAAAAACTTGCAACACTCGATATTCAACATAACTCAGCAGATGATAATTAAGTAGAGCACTCTTCCTCTCTCTACTCTTGGGAAGGTATGGTTTTACCGCATGTAGTTAAAATGTTGAGCGTTTGCAAACCATTAAACATCTAGATACTCCCTGCACTTGATGAGCTCAATAGGGCAATGGATGGCTTAGCCAACGGGAAATCCCTTGGTGACGACGAGATTCGACGTGAGCTCATCAATAATGTTTAGAAGCATCATTACAGCATCTGCACCACTTTCTTCTTCAGTGTTTGCTGGACTACTGTGCCCCCAAAGAAATGCAAGACACAAAGATCATCACGCTACGTAAGCCCAAGGGTAATAGAGGCAAAAATTACAGAAAAATTTTGCTTTCGAATTTTCTAGTCAAATTATTTGTAAAGTCTTACAGTCATGGCTTTAGGTTTCGGATATTAGAGTTATAACTGAATGTAAATGTGGAGGAAAAGATCGACCGTTGACATGATCTTCTCCCTGTGACAATTTCAAGAGTAGTGTCGGGAACAGTTTATGCTTATAAACAATGTTTTCATTGATTTATCGAATGCTTTCGACTACGTCAGCAGGGAGGGTATATTCAAAATGATTGATCTGATAGGCTGCCCCTCACAAGACTGCTCAAACTCGTTATTTCGTTCCACTCAGGCATGAATAGCTCAGTCCATTTTAACGGTTTAAGTTCAGATACATTTGAAATTCGCCGAGATGTCAAACAAGGGTGTGTTCTTGCTCCCACGCTTTATAGCATCTTCTTTGCTAAGGTTCTCAAGCACCTTTGTTGGACAAGTACAGAATCACATGTTATGTACACTTGGTCATGTCTACAGAATGGGAAATGGTCGTATTCCGAACGATCTACTCTATGGTGAGTTGCAATTGGGAAGTCAAACATTGAGCAGACTGCATTTGCGGTAAATAGACGTTTGCAAATGAGATACGAAAGCTCTTGGCATTGACCTTGCGAGTTAAGAAGAACTTGCTCTTGACGGCTCCCATTAAAGACATCGTTTAAAGCGTCTTCTGCAAACTGGGGAGGAGCAGATACAGCTCTTGGCTGCTGAACGCAAATCACGCAGCCGGAGTGCAGCTGACGCCGAACGACCTAGTTTTGCCTATATTTGAAAGCGCCGCGGTATAGATTGTTCCTTCCTTACTCAGGCTCTTTATTCATTTAAAAAGCTGTTTAACATGGAAATTCATGTGATTGTGGTTTACATCCATGGCCGGCATCGACCGGAGGAGGCCAACAACAACTTTTTTCTTAAGATTTTCTGCTAAATCTCAAAATCAATTTATGACAATATAGACACTAAAACAAAATTGATAAACATGAACGAGATCGAAATTGTATTTGCTGATTATGACTATATTCTGCAGAGGTATATTTAGATATTCAACAATTAAGTTACTCACAAAAACTGCGATTGTATCGATATGTTTATGAATCCGGAATGCTCGCTTGTTTACTCCAAATCAATCCTTGACTGCTCGCAGTTAATCAAGAGAGAGTGATCGCGCATAAGCTTGACAGCAATCGAATAATAGCGGTGGATATTAAAGGGTAATTTTGCTATATACTGTGGGTTATTTGGAATTCGTGTTTGCTACATAATAGTCTACACGACAGCAGAACATTTTGTTGAATTTGTTGTAAACTGCTGCGAAATTATATGTCGCTAAAATTTGTTAATCATACTAAATTGGTTAGATTGTGCTTTACCTCAGTTGATGTGTAACCTTGTGATTGTATTGTAGTATATTTGCAGAAAACTATTGTTTACTGTTTTTGTGCAAAACATTAACATATCTCTAGTGACCGTTACCAAGGATTCAAGGATTTATGGTTAACATTGTTGATACTTTACATCACCACAGGGTAATATTATAAATAAAAATATGAAAAACATAACAGTGTAAAAGGAATAGAGAATATGAAATATTAGGCTCACGAATAATATTTCTGGCATATGTACGTCCAATTTCGCTTTAAACACCGTCGGGCAAGTGGGGTCCACCTCATGCTTAGGTAGGGAATTCCAAAGAATTATAACACGTAAGGCGGAACAATGGTGCCCACCATCAACACGGGAAGCTGGGACCTGAAGGAATAAGGTATGTCCGCGTGTCACTATCCCATTGCGCATATCTAGCAAGTGTTTCAGTGGATATCCTTCGGTAGTCACACTTTTATCGGTGAGAATAATATCCCGTCGTATTCTCCTTTGGTTAAAGTCAGATAGACCTAATCATTGCAATATTTTGGTGTACGGAACATTGCGAAGACCCATCACTAACTTTGTTACCCATTGATAGTTTGTATCAAAAATAACAATAACTACCTGCAGCCAAGGAGCCCAGACCCCTACCCCATGTTCCATTGTAGTGCTAGTTAGAAGTTCATTATCCATGGTAACGTTACCAGCGAGAATCTTCAAAATATTCTTTGAAAGGTACCTAACAATCTGTTTGCTTGTAAATATATATTCTGCAGTGAAACGTTCTCTCAAGGTTTCCAACATAATTTTTTTAACGAGGTCCATGTCAAGTTTTCAGTTCGCAATCGATATGTCGTAGGAACATTCGTGCCAAGATGGTGCCTCTTAATTTGTCGTATGTTGAATTTTACACGTTGTCCAAATCCATTTGCAGTTACTCACAATCATCCGCAGAACTGATTTGCGTCCATATTTTTATATCATCAGCAAATAGGGCCATTTTGGACGATATGAGGGTGGTGTTAAATCGTTTATGTATATTAGAAAGAGGAGCAGGCCTAGCAGGGATCCTTCTAGAACTCCGTTGGTGGTTTTGAACGTTTGGGATAGCACTCCGTTTCCTATAACTGGAGCGTGGCGATCTGACATGTTGTCGCACAAAAATTACAGAAGCGGTACACATATTCCTTCACATATCAGTTTTTGAAGAAGAATATGGTGATGGACTCTGTCAAAACCTTAGAAATGTCTAAGTAACAGACGTGAATGCAAGAACTTCTACCAACTCCTTCGTCCAGTCGTGTAACGCTATGAGAAGTTTCGTTAGACAAAAGCGATGAGATCGAAATCAATGCTACGCTAACGAAAACAAATTTCGCAATTCAAAGTGTGCAACCATTCCTTCCGAGACTATAAGTTCCATCAAATAAAATAAACAGTTGCAAATTTTCATACAATCCAAATAAATGGTTATGATTAGAGAGTTTATCCTTAGATCTATATGTTTGTAAAGTTTTTTCGAAAATATATTGAGGATATGAAAATTGAGTTTTGAATTTTTGGAAATAAATTGCATAAGTTTATTTCGAACAGTAATCCAGAGTGTGAATATTCATAATATCAAACTTAAAAAATCACACCGACCTTTTCACTAGTGTTTATTCTTTGAAACATATTTTGCAGGCACGTTAACAAAAATGCCTTCAGGTAAGTAATTATTATAATAACCAGTATTGTTTCATGTGCATAATAGATTTATTACAAAAACTGTTCTGATAGAGTGATATATCATTCCAATTCTCACAGTGTTTAACATTATATTGAATTAGTGATAAATATAATTTTAGTTCTTTTTCCACCTGTGGAAAATAAATTAGAACATTATCTCTGTATTGAGAAACAGTTTCTCATTACCACAACCTAATACGTTTCGGCCAAGCGAATTTTAAAATGGTTAACTTTTGAATACGATATATATATATAGCTTTTTGCTTCGCTGAATTTCGGTCTGATCTTCTTACTTAGAAGCTCCAATTTGACAATTTACATTTAACTTTCATCCTTAGCATGTGCAACATTGAATCATGCATATGTATTCATCTGATAAAAGTTTATCATAGTGCCTAATGAAGAAAAATTCCCAAAACGATAAATATATTGATAAAAAGAAGATTGTTTTTCATATCAATTATTCAGCGAACTAATTGACTCTGAGCAGCTATTTTATCTTCATTCATGTTCATGCAATCAACGTCACACAGTAATACGAAATCTTAATCTACGCAAATTAGCTGCTCGTAAATTATATGAAGCAGATTTTTCTGCCCAATTTATAGTTAATAACATTTTTTCTTGTTCCATCCGTCTATTTTTTCAGACGTCATTTGTGGTGCGTGAACACAAAATATTCATCGAAACATTTAGTTGAGATCTTTGCTATATTTGTTGTGACTTTTGTACAAGATGCGTTATTCTGTTTTAGAAACAGTAATCTGTAATAATGAAATGGAGGATTACGGCTTTTGTAATTATATAACTATTTCATAACCAGATAGCAATTAAATTGCCACGCACCTACTTGATGGCAAACATCTCAGTACAAAATGTTTTCAATTCTACTTTACACAGAGGGATCTGCATGTAGTCATATACATATCGGTATGTTTAATTTTGCAACATGCATTTGTGGCTAGTTAATTCTCATTCACTATTGCTCTAAGTATTCTGAAAACGTATTCGGCAAACCGTTTGCTCGAGCAGTTTTTAAAGTGTTCTTTTCGTCATGTTAGTAGTTTAACATCTATCGCATTTATTCTTGATTCAGGTATCATTTAATCAAGTAGGATCAGCGAGACGACAAGGAAAGTTGTCTAAATAGCTTGCAAACCTTCCAATACGAACATGCCACTCGATAATAGGTCTGGCAAAAATATTTTATCCAGTGATACATATTATTTTGATTCGCAAGATTATTGAGAAAGGATTATTTTTTCGTAATTAGATAGGAATTCCCAAAGTGATATGTTGCTGACATCCCCCGCAATTAGACCACTACCGATTTCTGGCGGTTTGTCGTCGTCAGCTGGAGACAGATTTGGTTCAGTAAGCGTTGAAACAGTGGATAAACTAAGTTATACTTACTGTCTCCACCTGTGGACCCAGCCAGAAACCGGTAGTGGAGTGTAATTTCGGCGAATGTTAGCAACACATCACTTCGGTCATCCATAAGCGCCTTGAGCGCTTGACCACGAATCACTATGTGATTCTGCGTTTGAACATCGTGGTTCGTTGTACCAACGCTATGCAACAGTGACATTCAAGTATAACTTCAGATAGGAATGAATTAGCTCGACGGGGGTGGAATTATACAGAGGTAAGGTAAGACAGAAGTTTAATATTGACTACGTTTTTAGGATATGTTTTGAACTACAAATGTAAACATTTTTCACCAGTAAGCTTTACAGCAACGTTAGTCCAAGTATTCCGAATAATTCTTTACCAGTTCAAAGCATTTGGCTTCGAGTCATATGTAACGAAACGAGAGAGATTTAGGTGTTGCATTTATCTTAGATAAAGTAGCGATCAATGCTGTGGTTCCGTAGCATTCATCATTTGAATTATAAAATCGTTCAAATTAAAAACTACAATTGATGAAAACAGAGAGAGATCTCACTCGACTTCATTTTGGTAGCCATGTAGGAAGGACATGTCGTTCGCTCTAATTATATGTTCTGTTGATACAAATGCAAATTTCTCAGCCTTATTTGTCGATTTGTTTGAATTGCAATAGCGCTTAGACACAAATACAATTTGGAAACATAAAATGCTTATGCAATAAATAGGTTCACTCCGATTACAGAAGGTTATTACGTAGTTAATCCAAAGCGTGCTTAAACAAATAAATTAATGTAAAGCAATTAGTTGATCGTGACATTGAACTTAATCTTGCGTACATGAATTTGATTAGGCCTATCGCTCACAAACCTAATATAGAACACTGCGCTCCACCAATTGGCATATCTCGATGAATCTCAAGTCAAGCTACATATGCTACTATTTTTAATATAAGCCTCATTTGAGTAATGTTTAATGTATCTAGTTTCACAAAAATGAAAGATTTAATCACTATATCCGCTTTTATTCGGGGTACCACAGCACTAAGCAAGTTGCCACTTAAACGGTCAATATTCCAAGATTTGAGCCAATGGGATGTGAGCGCAGAGATTGTTTTCTGTTTCGCATTATTTGTAACACTGTTAATCAGGAGCTCGCCATGCGCCTTCGATATACGTCAATGCTTGACTGAAGGATACCACCGCCAACACTAACAACAAAAGTACTTTGGTTTGAGCATCCAACCCCATAATTTTACCGATTTTTCTCAACCAACAAAAGTCGGATCTTGTCTCACAAATACGCCGACGTTTTCATACGAAAATTTCACAGATTTTGTTTTTATCAAATGTTATCCATTTTATTACAAATACCCCCGAATTATACCATTCTCCGGCTGCATAAAACAAGAAATTCAAGATACACAGTATTTTATCATTAATTGAAAATTACATTTACGCGATTGCTCATAAATGTTGCAATTATAAACTAATGATTGCTAAAATGCACATCATTTTCATATTCTCAAAATAAACTCATTTATATTTTTAAATGATAGAACCTGACGTGTCGAGTGAGTCACAAATTTCACAGCTTTTCCGTTTGCATTTCGAAAATCTTGCAACATCATTATTTCCCTTTTTTGAGGTTCATAAACAAATTATAACGACCGTTAGTTTTACTCGATCACTTAATGGACGGTGGGAGGTTTCGCGAAATATAATCAAGATTGACTGAGTAATATATTCTTAATCAGTTCTTTAAATAAATCTATCACAGTGCTACAAATGTAGTGATAGGTCTTCACAATGTTCCACACAACGAAATATTTCAACGTCTGAGTCAACGTGATTTTACACAGAACAGGAAACAGCTCGGTACTATTCTCACATATGGTATTGTGTCTACAGATTGACATGCAATAAGACACATGTTTGATATGTTTGATGAGAAAGCGAAACGTGAACCTTATTTCCGTTTTTACTTTAGGCGTAATTTATTGACGTACATGCAACATCTTTATGGAATTTCGTGCCTCAACACAGACTCTCCTTTCCTGGTGATACTTAAAGTAAAATTGGACTTATATATATATATATATATATATATATATATATATATATATGTGATACAATCTATTTGGTATATGTATTGTTTTTCACATTTTCAATTATACCGTAATCATGTAGTGTTGTAGAGTATTAACTTTTCATCCATGTATAGTTGATAACTTGATTTCATGGCATACGTAATTTAGGCAAATCTAGAATAAGTTTGTAGATTTCCCATATTTATGCATAAAAATTTCGTAAATCTGGGATTAAGAAGTAATTATGACAGCCGTTGAAAATTTGAACATTCTAGCCTGCACTCGAAAATGCTGGATTGTACACTTGTAGTAGACTGACCACTACAATAATGTCCCCAGAATGTTGGATAAAAGGCACAGGAGATTATAGGTTTATCGCGGTAGCCAAAAGGTTCAGGAAGGTGCAGCGTAATCCCCACGGAACACGAATCAACGGGAATTGTCTATAAAGGTCAATTGTTATGTACAGTAAAACAATGTTCCTACAAAGCCCCTTCCAAGAAGTCTGGTCAGAAGAGACTTCTGAACAGGAATTGACAATTGAACTGGCCAAGCGGTGTCAGGTCGTTCCATGCTGGAACATAGTCTCTCAACAACCATTGACTTCGAAGTCAGTTAAGGCACTTTATCTGTGTGGGTCGATTGTCGGTGGTGACCAGGGTAGGATACACGAAAACCGATAAGTACTAAGCCGAGTAACGTCTCACATGGAGTGAACGTAATGCCGGAGCCGAATCACATGGGGTGAACGTGCTGCTAGCGGGAATCGCCCGTCTGGCATGGTCTTAGTATGAACCCAGTAGGAGCAGATGTAGGCACATCCGTAGGCTTGGCAACGAAGAACCAGAAGCTCCGAAAACATAGTCCGTGCTGAGAAGTTCCTGCATCCCCAGGGTCGATGGCGAACGGCCTCGCCTGGAGAAAACTGAGTGGCGTGTCGTCGGGCTGGTGAGGACCTTGTCTGATACGTTTCGTGTTGAGCGGCGTGTGCTCATGGTTAGGGCTACCTGGAGGATGTCGACAGGCGTCTCGATCCGGGGGTGGCGCGTTCCCCAGTTTCCAGAGCGGAAGATGCAATTATTGCGGAAGGGTTACACGAAGAATGCGTGTAGTTCGGGCTACCGGATAGGATAGCGACAAGCGTCGGTGATTCGGGGGTGGCGCGTGCCACGTTTTTCAAAGCTGGAGGTGCATGTGTACCAGAGAAGTGAGAAGAAAAACTCTCTGGTGCATGGGTTTATGGCCACGACCGAGTTATAGTGAAGAGGTACAAAAAGCATGCACGGGATACACCAAGCAATAATAACGTGTTAAATACCCGCTACATTGTTGGCAAATGTGCTGTTCCGGACTCTACTCACTGTGAAGATGACGGATTCCGGGTACATACTTGATGTACACGTGATTATTATCAAATATAATGGGGTTGCCATGAAAGTGTCATGCTGCATGTACCCGCTGGCTTTCGGCCATACTACGTAACAAAGGTAACGCAAGCACGAATGCCAGGATGGGAAAGATTGTGTAATGTGTGACTAATGCACTGCCTAAAAGCAGACAGGGTAAGTAGTCGGAAAGCGCTTTGCGATATGTCGCAAAGGATATTTCCCAAGCCATCGGGCAAGGGGAGAGGTGTGATGAAAGAATAGGCGTCCCAGAGCTGTGCGACGCCGACATCAGTAGCTTGCACTGCAGCTATTTCGCTGAGGTCTAAGGAGAGTGGTCATTCTATGACACACGTTGTAGAGATAGTAATTGTGGCACCTAAGATATATCGTATGTCAGTCGTAAAATGACTGACAACATCCTGGTACCTATTCTCTTTAGGAGAGTACCTACCCGACGATCCGTTGATTGATGTACGAAGGGCTTACAAGCAGTGTACAAAGTAAACTACCTGCCCTGTAGATTGTGTTCTAACCCGACTTGTGAATTAATCAACATGTGTAGTTATGTGATACATATGATTTTTTGATGTGAAACATGTTAAAGTAAGTAAAAAATTATCCTGAAATAACGTCGATGCAAATTGAGAAAAGACATACCGCAAAAAATGTCGAATTGTGCGTGGATATTTGGCTTACCAATTGTAGTACACGAAGGATTCGTGCATCACGTCGGGCTAACCCATTTGCAGTAGACTCACCACTAAAATAATGTTCCCAAGAATGTTGGAAAAAAGGCACGGGAGATGAAAGGTTTATCGCGGTAGCCAAAAGGTGCACAAAGGTAAAGCGGAAGCAATCACGGAACACGCATCAACGGAAAGTGAGTTATCAAGGTCAATTGTTATGCACAGTAAAACAATGTTGTTACACACTCCGTAAATGCTATCGGAAAACCGCAGGATACAATTCTTCATCACCAGAGCTCTATTAAATCTAATATGCATCATTAAGTTTTGGTGCGTTGTTTTAATTTATTAAAATTTATTGACCGTTCGTATCGCCTGTTTTCGTCAAGCATAATTATCGTTTCGTGAAACTCAGATTTTTCAAACTCCCATATCAGCATCTTCCAATGTTTGAAAATTAAAATTTGTTTTCTATTTCCCGGGCACAATTAGGATTGCGATGCATCCAGTTTAAACAAACAAATGCATTTTTTTCATGCAGATAAATTGAGAATTAGTGAGTTTTTGATTGAAAATAGACATTCATTTACCGTAAGCCCACTATTTGCAAGTAAACTTGATTGCGAAAATAAAAAAACTATTTTGAACAAGAAGATTGCTCATTCATACCATGTTCAGCTTTATTGTTATCATAATATTTTTTTTAAATTTGTTTCCTATTTTTTATTAGGCCATAAAATACGAGATTACTACAGTAAGTTGAATGGATTGAGTAAACGAAAACATTATCGAGTAAAATTTTGGTACTAATTATTGTAGCGTGAGAAAAAGTTGAACTTTTTGAAGTATGATATTGTAAAAGACCCAAAACCGCCCAGGCCGTGACAACCTTGGAACCAAAGGATCAAAAGACTATACACTAGAAAATATAAAACAAAATGGAACGAACTTACGATACGAGCTATTGAGAAAACGTCCAACGAAAGATCAAGTGAAGTTAAAATACAGCGAGATGAATCCAAAATAGTTAATTCAAAAAATAAACCCATGTATTGTAGTGATCACAACCTCATCTCTTACACACTACACCTCGTTTCTGACTGTTTGCAGTCATCTGGTGGAGACAGTAAGATTAGGTTCAAAAGCCTTGAGAGAGTGCAAAAGCGGTGAGCAAAGTTAAAATTGTATGACACTGTTATATAGGGTTCGTTCAATCAATCACGATGTTCAAATATAGAGTCACAAATTTAATCCTGGCCAAGCGCTCGAAGCGCATATAAAAGACCAATGTATTGTGGTGCTCACAACCCCATCCCATGCACACCAGTACCGTTTTGTGGCTATTCAGTGAGCCTTGTGGAGATTCGAAGTTGAATGACAGGATTGAACAGATTTTGAAAGAAAGTTAAGTCTGTAAATAGTTATTTCTTGCGTAATGGCATATGTTACAAGTTGAAACTTCGTTCGAATTAATAGTTCGTCGGTCGAAATGTTCAACTTAAAATATTCAAAAAAATAATATAGTCATAAAAATAAAATTTAAGATGCAGATTGCGCTAAAATGTTGGCGGATCTTTTTATCACAATTCCCGTAATAAGGAACGCAAATTTAAATTACAATCACGGAAAAAAACAAAGTTTTGTAGCGATTGAGGTAAAGTTGCAGTGTACCACAAGCACAGTGATAGCACACACCAAGTGAGAACTACAGAAGTCGGAATACAAAGGTGAATGGGATGATGCATATGGTACAATAGAATGTTGTAGACAAGTCCTGTGGTTGATGCGCAGCTGGGTCGCTGGATAATAGTTCACAGATCCTTGTGTGGATGCGCAGCCGGATAAGTGTAAGACGATGGCTGCCTTAGCAGCAGCTAGCGACGACCAAAGGGGAAACGAACTCCAACGAGCGCGGGGTGAAGTCCGACAAAACAAAAGGATTGAGAATCAATATAATATAAAATAGAATAACCAACATTATCATTCTTATTCGCAATAGGGACGTAGAAAGAGATTGACATCCTTTTCTACGTGTTGTGTGATATGAAAGCAAACGATAATATTGGCGCAAAATACAAAAGATACATAGAAAATGACGCTTCGTTACAATTCCAGCGTTCGAAAATATGTTGTCCTCCATAAAGTGTATTTTTAGTCATTGATTCGAATGAAGCAAGATGCAAAAGAGAGAGAATCACTACAATGTGTTCATAATTATTCCCCTATAAATTCCTATAAAGCATCAAGCTCATCCATAAACATAGAATGATAAAAAATTAAAATGAACGTGTATTAAAACAAGCTAGGAATTTAGATTAAACAGTAAATAAGGACTCAGGACAAGAATATTTAAATGAAAATTCGAATTATTTGTTTTTGAACTCATGCAGGCTATTGGAGTGAAGGTGACGGGTCCAAGTTGACCACAACATGATGAATGAAAGTAACTTCTATAGTTTAGGCGAGAGTGTGTTAGCACCAGCTGCATAGGAGGTAGTCATCGTTCATGTTTATTGATATAAATTAGGGAGTGGGATAATAATCTTCATTGGTAATTTAATCAAATGCGTGATTTTATTCACTATTTCCAGTTTCATATCGCGAGAAAGAATTGGGTAATAAATGTTTTGAATATAGTATACACAGCATTGAGAAATATGTGTTTTACTACACTAATTCGTTTAACAAATGATTGTGTTCACTGTACAACGTATTTTCAAAATCCAATATTCATGGTTAAAAGATAAATTACTGTACAATAACATAAGACATGATTATCGGATTCCGGAGACTTTAATCGAATTGCGTTTGTATTTTAGAATATTTTTAACGCAGAACCCAAATAATTTGTCTATGCAAATCCAGTGGACATAGCAACTTTCCACTTTGGTAGAATTCTTTTTGCTAAAAAGCAATGATAATGTAGGGGCCTTCAAATCGGCCGTGCATACAATTAATTTCTCCAAGGGTAAAATGCATCAAATATTTTTGGATCAGCTGAGGTCAAATTTGGACGTGCACTTTAGAACGAAGTACGAGATACCGGGACTTGCAGTGAAACGTTTAACCCAAAAACTTTTGCTAGTAAACTGGATCGTATGCCAATCAATTAAGACGGACAAGAAAAATCGTTCAATCCACAAATTGTAACTCGATGTCTGGACATGTTTATCATTTTTTAAATATGTGGTGAAATTATTGTAACAGCTGAAAATTCGTGTGTACGAATAAAGTCAATTTCTTCTTTTTCTTCTTCTTCATTATGAGTTTGATGGTAGGAATTGAGCATATTTCAAACGAAATTTGAGCCTGTAAAAAAGTTATTTCTTGCGTAATACCATATGTTACAAGTCAAAACTTTGTCCGAATGAATACTTCATTGGTTGAAATGTTCAAGTTAAAATATTCGAGTTAAATATTCAAATAAAGACACTTTCCTAAATTAAATCGTGACAATGTATTTTCACCACGTAGTATTTTAGAATCACATATATTAACAAACCATTCGTAATTTTCGAAATTATTTAAACCTTATGTCAACTGCAAATAGATCAGGGCAAATGAAATGATAAAATGAAATGATGAATGCTTTAATTGTTTCTTAAATATATCACCCAATAATTCCGAGTGAGGAATCTTGTGCATCTCGTAGAACGGTCAATATCGAGCAAACTCATCTCACTGAAAAATTGCAAGATTATGATTTGGAATAAGTTCCTACCGTTAAGATATTTCCAGATTAATGAAAATTTCACTGTTAGAACAATTAATGGAATATAATGAGGTGGTTTTTCACCAACAAGCTTGTAGAATTTCTGCCTTTAAAATGGAAGAAACGCAAACGTTTACATATTGTAAAATTTTGGCGATTGCTTAGAATTGTATTGAAACCAAAGGAGCTTTTCGTGATGTGAAGTATTTTGTTCAACGCAATGATTCCTCGTCTTTTGATCTGTTTGCGTTGTTTTTTAATGCTCAGGCAGAGATAGGCATGTTCGTTTGAACTACGTCTGTAATTTCCTGTCACCTGACATTTGTATTCACAATTCTAATTTGAGCATATGCTCAAATCAAAATAAATTGAATTTCTAGGTGTTGTTATCGGTTTCATAGAATGCTCCGATACCTATATAACCGCTAGATGATATGCAATCCTAATTATTTCTATTTTATATTAGCTGCCAAACATCGTAAGTTATGCAACCAACCAGTTATTTTTGAAAAACTATTATTGTCAATCGCCAATCAATTTGATTATTTTGTCAATCACTTCTTGAACAACAACAATAACGACTTTAACAATTTTAAACTATTTTCGAGTAAAGAAATTAGATGGTTCGAAGAGCTTCGCAAAATTTCTCGATAAAATTGAATCCAAACAACATGCTGCAATTTCAGTCATATTGCAGCGAATGTGAATAAATTGATATGAAAGTGAATAATTCATGTTCAGTTTCTGAGTTGTTTTCTTGGGTTCTTGTCACAGAGAATAAGACTTGACCATTTCAATAAGGTCTCCCATGGTGTTGGCTGCACAACTATGGCGCATTTTTGTAAAATAAGCTCAACCACAATTCCTCCCAATGTCCTTGTTCTACATTTGCTATGAATAAATATGTAACTAGACAGAACAATGGCATTTACATCTAGAGAATCTCGTGTTTATAACATCGTTATTTGCACAAGTCGTTTGAAATAAGAAGAGCTTTTGAATGACTTTTATAATAATAATCATAAAAATAATCTTGCTTTCTGTCAGGATCAATTGTTACTCAATTGTCATGCGATAAAAGATTTTAAATAATTAGCCAGATTATTTTGAAATCATTGCGCAACAGCACCAAAAGCCTTGTTCATGTTAGTCTTAAATCGTCCAGTGCCTACTTTGAAACTGGTGATAATAATTAATTTTCAGCGTTATTTCCTTCTAACTGATTTTCTCGAAACAACTTCAAACATGATGTGACAGTATAAGCACATTCGTATGGTAGACCGTAATGAATAATATCAAAATTAAAATGCTTTTCACAAAACAGTTTGAGAATATTCTGTGGAAAATTACATTTCTTGTGTTATTTCAGTAATTTAACTGATGCAAAATGCAGAAATAGTCTAATGAATGACTAATAAGCACTAAATTTAAAATGAGTGATACCGGTATTATTAAATTATTAGTAATAATAATAATATTATCAGTAAAAAATGGGTCAGAGTTAAACGTTGTATAATAGGATTATCGCATTTTTCACTCATCTGGTGGAAGTCTGGTGTATAGAAGAGTCTCGAAATTTCAGTAATTCAAATTATATATCAATTCTTTTATTAAATTATGACTCAAACATTTTGTATTTTAGCATTGAAGCAAAATGAAGAAAGTTAGTCATTTGAAACAAATCACTTCAAAATAAGCTGTTACTGTATCTTTGAAAATTATTTTAAATAATGTGAAATATTTAATGCTCACTTTTTAACCGAAAATTATAATTGATGTTGCATCTTAGAATGTTTTCGGTCACATTCAAGTAAACGTGTGTCAAACATGTTGCTGTTCAGTTCAAATTTCAAAAGCTTTGGGCGATATGATTCCATCCAGAGACTGGTGTTATCGTTTTGTCTAAATTGAAGATTAAAGATTTATGTCGGAGCTCATGTGTTAGCTACACGTGAATACAGTTAAACATATTATGTTTTACCATACATTGCATATGTTTAGAAGCAAAATAATAATGTTATTAATCGTTTATACGAATTCGGAAATGGAGTAATTAATTCAACTACATAAATTTATAAAACGTTAGCAATGATAAAATACGAACCATATTGTTAATGGAAATAATCGATGTGCAACCCATCTTGAGATCCAAAATCGTTATGTTCTATTGTAATAAGGATCGAAGAAAATTACGCCTAAACAATTTCAATTCAAATCATGTTTCGTTTTTCACTCGAAATGATTTCAAATAATAAATTGCACACTATTCAAGGCTTATAATTATTGAACAACAAAGAAAAATGTCTATAAAAATTGACTTTGAACATATCACATTCGAGGACAATGCAAATCGCGAAAACTCCCTTTAAAGATGCATCACTTGAGATTATTCTATCTTGCGTTTCACAACATAAACAAACCGATAATATCTCCTCATTTTTTGCAATTCAGTGTGCGCTATTGCTCGTGGTAATTAGAATTCACTTAAATTTCAACTAACCATTAATTAACATAAATTTGTTATTTGAAATTAATTGATATAATTTGATGGATATTTTGAACTTCAATGTGTTGAACGAAAATACAATTTTTTGTTGTTATAATTTATAATGCGGTATATCGATTGGTATATGAGCTTAGTAAATCGATTGAATCAGCTGACCGAATTGGGAGTGTATTCAACAGTACATTAGAATATTCTATGCTGTTAAACAAAAAAAGAAAATACAATATATCCTGGTGCTCACGCCCCCTCCATTTACACACTACATCCGGTTTGTGATTGTTTACCATCTTAAGTTAGAGACAGTAAAATTAAGTTTGGTGCGCCTAGAAACAGTGGTAAGGTGTTAAGCGAGGATATACTTTAATGGCACTGTTAACACGGCTTGTTTTTACAAAATCACCCGATGTTATATCACAGAACCACGAATTATTTACCTGACAATCATTCAAGACGCTTATAAATGAGGTTATAATGCATGGCTCACATCTTCCTAATGTGAAATATAAGCTTTTATTTGAACAGAGGTTTATTCAAACTGTACAACGAACACTCATTTACCAGATAGAAGTTGTTGAGGGGCAATGAAAAACAAAACGAAGTGAACCGGAATACATGGCAACATGCATTTAAATCGCTCTCTGATTTGTAGAAAGTAAAATTTTCATTTAGCACTTGACAATTTGAAGAAATATTGATCAGAAATCACACGAAGAATGATTATATTTTTGAATTATGAAAACGTCAATCGCATTTGGTTCTTCAAAAACGGAAACGTTCAGAAATTGCTGATCCACTTCTCGCATGGTTGTGCCAGCACTCGCTTGATCTTCAGTAACGAGAATAAATGGTGTACTATCCATAAAAATGACACCACCAGCGGTGTCCTACAAGGATCTGTGACAGACTTGCTTCTGTTCACGTATGCCTCTATGATTTTACTCTCACATGTCAACCAAAACGGTTTTGTTTGCCTTTTCGAAAGTTTACAATCCCTAATTTAAAAAAAAAATTGTTTAATTTTATTCAACATTCCATTTACTTAACATTTTCACATTTACATGACGAATCTTCCATCTCGTAATTTGCATCGCACATTTTTAAATATCCATTGCAGTTGGTATCCATGCAGAGACCAATGACTGTAAGTAAGATGTGCGATGCAATAATATGAATACAATAATTCATTACTCATAATAATAACATTAGTGGGACCAGGAATGATTTCAATCAATTTTCAAAAATATGCCGTGAAATAATTTAATAATAATTTAAATAGCATTTTTTCATGAAATCATTAACAAATTATCGATTGCATTGTATACTTAAGAGATTTGAATTAACATTTGAGCGCCTTAAATTCCTCAAGATAATTGGATATACTTGAAACCGATTTGAAATTCATTGTAATAAAAATAAAATTTGCAACGTAGCGGTGGAAGCCGATTTGAACATTAATCTATAGTGAACACTAAGAAGCTTCGTATTTAATTCCAAATATCATGTATGTTTAACAACATTTATTCATAAGGATGACACTTAGATTCCGAGCTAAAAGATTTAATATTTTTATTTTCATTACGGGGAATAGTTTAATTGTTTTCGAGCTTGAATATGCATTAGCGAACAACGACTGCAAAAATTCATTTTATAATTGACTAATTAAACATTTCACAGGTTATAATATACCGATTAAAAAAGGTAAGTTTTATATCCCTCGATGATTATTACTATGGTTTATTAGATAATATTGTACAATTAGTTTAGCGAGAAAAGGTAAATAATCGAACATGCTATAAAATCGAAATCTGTTCATAGTATCCCGTTCGCAACCGATTTCTAGAGGAACGGCCACGGGTTTAGTTGCATTTGTGTGCATGTGTTAAATAGCATCATTTTTGAGTTTGGCTCGGTATTGAACAAATGTGAAACTAATTGCACACGATTAATTTACTCATAACAGCTACAGAACAGAACGCAGGTCAGTGAAATTTTTCTGCTAGTTACATTACTCATTTTATCTAAAATATTGTTCAAGATATGTTTGAAAAAATCATGTCAAATTAAAATTATCCGCTCATAGACCGTCGACAATCAAATGATAAAAATGTTTTGTTGACCGGCGGATGATCGGCAGTAGGCTCCAATAGTAAACAATCGAACATGCTATAAAAACGCGGTAGGAACAATCGAAATCTGCTCATAGTATCCCGTTTGCAACCGATTTCCAGAGGAACGACCAAGGGTTTAGTTGCATTTGTGTGCATGTGTTAAATAGCATCATTTCACAGTTTGGCTCGGTATTGAACAAATTGTTAATGTGAAACTAATTGCACACGATTAATTTACTCATAACAGCTCCAGCACAGTTCGGAGGTCAGTGAAATTTGTCTGCTAGTTACATTACTCATTTTATCTAAAATATTGTTTGAGATATGTTTGAAAAAATCATGTCAAATTAAAATTATCCGCTCATAGACCGTCGACAATCAAATGATAAAAATGTTTTGTTGACCGGCGGATGATCGGCAGTAGGCTCCAATAGTAAACAATCGAACATGCTATAAAAACGCGGTAGGAACAATCGAAATCTGCTCATAGTATCCCGTTTGCAACCGATTTCCAGAGGAACGACCAAGGGTTTAGTTGCATTTGTGTGCATGTGTTAAATAGCATCATTTCACAGTTTGGCTCGGTATTGAACAAATTGTTAATGTGAAACTAATTGCACACGATTAATTTACTCATAACAGCTCCAGCACAGTTCGGAGGTCAGTGAAATTTGTCTGCTAGTTACATTACTCATTTTATCTAAAATATTGTTTGAGATATGTTTGAATAAATCATGTCAAATTAAAATTATCCGCTCATAGACCGTCGACAATCAAATGATAAAAATGTTTCGTTGACCGGCGGATGATCGGCAGTAGGCTCCAATAGTAAACAATCGAACATGCTATAAAAACGCGGTAGGAACAATCGAAATCTGCTCATAGTATCCCGTTTACAGCCGATTTCCAGAGGAACGACCACGGGTTTAGTTGCATTTGTGTGCATGTGTTAAATAGCATCATTTCAGAGTTTGGCTCGGTATTGAACAAATTGTTAACGTGAAACTAATTTCACACGATTAATTTACTCATAACACCTCCAGCACAGAACGCAGGTCAGTGAAATTTGTCTGCTAGTTACATTACTCATTTTATCTAAAATATTGTTTGAGATATGTTTGAAAAAATCATGTCAAATTAAAATTATCCGCTCATAGACCGTCCAAAATCAAATGATGTTGACCGACGGATGATCGGCATTTGGTTCTAACTTTGGTTTGTCTTCCTGTGAGGATATTTCCCCGAAACGTTGAATAAATGTTGTGGAACCCAATTTTATTAGTCAGGAGGGATGACGTATGATGTATCCAAACGAAGAAAAGATGGGAAGAAAGAATATTGTGGATTTGATCGAGAGAGGCTATACGTCTTATTGGCTAAGTTCACTTCAATTGGCCCGGCGGGAATACAGTGTGAATGTGATCGATAACGATGCCCGAGAGACATAGATAATTTGATACTCGCTTGTCAGATTTGAATTAAATAAAGCAAAAGATAACGTAAATTAAATGTGTACAATAACATTTGCATATACAAACTAGTTTGCTACAGAATAAATAAAGTGAATGCTTCGAAACAAAATCACAATCCACACGTTTTCAGCAATCATATATCGGAAGCATAGGCTTTTAATATTGAACGAAATTATTGCAAAGTCGACATTCTTAAATAACTACTTTTATTCCTGTTGTTAATTTTATATGATTGTATATATTTTCTGGATTAGCATTTGAGCTCATTGAACATAGCTGTTTGTTTGTAACTGACGAAAAACTACCGAGTCGGAATACATAATATATCGGATTGGTTTTGCCTTAACCTTTTCTTATAAAATCTATCCCATACAGCAATTAACTGGATGCTCTCGATTCAATTAAAATCTATGCTAGGTTTTTCTCGCAATAAAAAATCTGACACGCCATGAACATTACGTTGAACGCGTTTTTCATTTTGAGAGCGATTATCACATACAATATATTCAACTTTATTTATAAAATACGATTATTTACAAGTATCACTTTTAAAAGTTGCATACAAACAAGCATTTTATGTTAATAATAGCTTTACCTATTTCAATTGCAGGACAATTGAGTTGATTAAAATAAAAATGATATCATTATAAATCTTGAGAATACGCTACGCGATGTGTTCGTGCGTTGTTTTCGATAGCTCAAATGCTAATGTACTAATAGTTTAAATTTATGAATGAACCTTTCCCGATAATCACCTCCAATTGATTAGATAATAAAAGGAAACCACGTTTTTACAGGAAAAAAATTCAATCTCTTTAATATGATAACAGGTTTCGCTTTATTTCCACAAAAAATCTATAGAAAATATAAAAGCATCGTAACATAAACAAGCAAACCGAGATAAATGCAACATAACTTTATTTGTTGTCTATATTTTAAATTAATTGTAACGATGGAAGAACACATAAACTGACATAAAATTCATTTCTTATAATCTCGAAACGTATGCGACAATCGTTACAGAAACCGGAATTTTAATTAGTGAGTCACATCCCTTTATTTCTTAAATTTGTAACTGTTACAAGAACAACATAAGAATAGGTTTGGGGATTCTTTGTAAAATTTTAACTTTTGAGGTTCTCATTTCAAATCAAATGACAGTCCCACATTCATTCAAAAGCACTTTCACATATATATGTATAATTGGTAAAGATGGCAATCCCAAGTGAACGTAAATATTCTTGTGCGATTGCTTATTTGTGTTTATACATCAAACCTTGTGTGTGACAAATAACTTATAATGAAATAAATTTTGAACATGACTTTCAAAACTACCATTTTTCATTATACATTTTGAATGGTGTAAGCAGTTTTAAATGTATTTTATCCAACTGGATGCTGACATGTATTGCAAGTAAACAAAAATGCCTTCAAACGTTAATCGGTTAACTACTTTATTGATATTTATGTGTGTGTATTGGTTATATATATATATATATATATATATATATATATATATATATATATATATTGCTAATAAAATTGTCATGCTTCATCAAGGGAGATGTAGGATATAAATAGGTTTGACCTTTACTATCCAAAGCTCCCAACCGTAGATTCTTGTAATTGAATTGATTTTCACCAGAAAGCAAGCAAGCAACAGCGTGCTTTCCAATGAATGCTATCATTGTAGTCTTATTCTCCTACTAGTATGCAATGTTTTTCTAAACGCTTTTACGCCACATTTTTATATTTTTATTCCTGAAAACTCAAATATTTGCAATTGTTTACTAAATGTTAACTTACGATATGACTTATAATAATGAATTCAACTAAAAAACCACGTGTTTTTTTCATTACATTAATTTTATAATTTGTATTTTTCAGGATATGAATGTGGCAAATTACAAAGTTAGAATTAATTTTATAGATCACACATACGCATGATATTATTACTAAATTTGAATACCAGGCTAAACTGAAATGAATAAAAACAAAATATTAGCACTTAAAAACTTTGTGAAAAATTGAACTCTTTAAATATGTGAAAGTGTTCATGTTTCAATTGGCATATGCCTGAGGATCGGTCAGAAAAATGTGTGGTTAACACTTTAAGCAAATGCGCTCAAGAGTCTGTTACATCATTTCACAAAACAATGCATAGTAAATAATAAATACATGTGACTTATCGTTGATTTTCGCAATGTTAAGGAATCGGATAAACTGCTATTTAGTAGAGAATCTGAATCAATGTTTTCCAAACTCCCTCCAAGTAGCTATTTAGTCAGCAGCAAGATTGAAACTAATTTTTACTGGACTACTGGCACCCGAAATGTTACAAAAACATATGGACCCCGTCTAAATTTGTTGTTATACGTTCAATCATGATGGAAATTAGGTAGAAATATTTGTATTAGAACTAAAGGTACATTATGTGTAGACACGGAAGAACAATTTAAATTTGAATAAAAAAGGAATGCACAGTTTAGTAACATTTTATAAAACTATGAATGTAGTTCCAAAGAAGTTGGATAAATAATTAGAATTGTGATTAATTGAATTGATGTGATCAAATATGTAAACATTAATGTATTTCGTTATCAAAACAGGAGCAATAATCGTCACGTGCGATAAAACAAACGTAAGAAATTACCACACACATGTTTTTCTGACTTAAACTCACCAGCTGGAATTCGAACAATTTGTAACTCGGCGTTTTGCTTCATCTGCATTAATATATTTAAGTTTTCCTGATATTATTTTTATCTGAATGTCTCTTTTTGATTTGTCTGATTGCATTGCTATCTTCCTAATCGTTAAAAGTAACTGCTGAAATTAATCTAGTATGTCAATGAAAAATGGGTGTACAATCAAATCAAAAGGAAGATGGAAAGAATTTGTTCTGTGACTTTGAATGAAAGAGCCAGATGGCCATACGTCGAATGTGCTCTGTTCAATTCAATCAGATTTTGAAAACTTTCATTAAATTAGTCGTGAATGCATTTTGAATCGATCAATGAAAATTAACTACAGACGTAAGAAAATCGTTGTTTACTTCTATAACTCAACTTGTTTGAGTAGAATAATCTAAAATATGATTATTTACAATAAAGATTTGTTTAGCAACGCTAGTTTAGTACGTATCAACCTTCGTATAAATAAATAAATGGGATAAACGATTTTATTGTTCATAAAACGAAGAAACTTCCGCGTAGATGTTATGCCTGACTAATGCTTAGCAAATAAGCAAAACTTTTTTATTCATACATAATTCATGAGCTGTAGTTTCTAGATTGAAATTTTTAATTATGCCAGTCACAGAACGCCGCGAGCAAAAGCATTTAGTACAGGTTCATATTACACTAGCCTATTGATGTCGGTTCGACATTAATCCACAATGGCAACTTTCATTTATCTCGCTAATTCCTGCAGTTTCGTTTCTATTTTTGCTGAGACCGAAAATCGTAATAAGAATATAGATTTGTTTTAAATTTTAATAGAATGTAGACTAAATTCGCGGACGATCGCTAATACCATCCAATGATTTTATCTAGCAGAAGCGTTCCATAGTTCTTTATAAAAACGTTTCATTCAGCTTAATGGTTTTAGCATGAATTTCTTTTATACTCTTGACTGAGAATCCTATTGACTGAGAATCCTTTGACTGAGAATGCTTTCATGAAGAGTCAACAATTGCTGCACGTACTGTGGGATGCTATCCATAAGGAAATTCATTGTAACATTTTCCATCTTATTAGTGTGTGTTTTGCTAGCTATGTGTTTTGCTTTGGTATGGATTACATAATAACATAAAACTGAAAAACAGCTAATGAAGCCTGAATTTATGGAATTTTGAAATCTAATACTGCTTGAATCACTTTCAGAAAAAAATACTTGTCAAAGCCTGTAAGTTGATTTACAAGTCCTAAAAATGCGTACCACGTTTATAAATAATAATTATCGTAAAACAATCCATTTTATTGAACAAATTCTTATTTTGACATTAATTATATTATAAATTTACAACAAACACCTGGCAAAGAAGTTTTTTCCTACAGACAATTTTCAAAAGTTGAACTTGGATGCCTTGTTTTAAATTAATCGAAATAGTACCATTTTCAATGAAATATTGTCATATATTTTAAAATTTTATGCAAAACGCATTAAATTTGTTTTATACTTTTTTATATAGAAAAATGAGTTTCAAATCCAATGTTTTGATTTACAAAAACAATACGATTCATGCATTCAGATTTTGCTTTTTAAATTTTTAAATGGGTATCAGGAAAAACGTTCGTGTCTCAAATGGTTTTAGGCCATATGATCAATCCACATATTCCCTGATAGAATTGGCCGTTTCACGTAGCGGGGGAAGTTGTTATGACAGAATAATTCCGCGATGATCAATCATGCAATCTTCGGGTGCAATATTCACTGCCATTAAACCGAAACACTTCGTTTGCAGTTTTACAGCATATTAATCTCTAAAACGTCTGTGCCAGGTGAATTTCAACATTGATCAGTTTCCTAAATGAGCTAATTTGTTCCGAATGCCTCATGACTATAAACAAGAGTCAATCGATTGTACTTGATAGATATTAGGTTATTTATTAACGATCACAGGTAGCCAACAGTAAAAATGGCAGTCATACTCGCGCTCGCGCTATATATACACAATTCTTCAAACAATATTTATGAGTTTCTCTAATTCGAATATAATAAATAGTTTTTAAACTGGTTTTGTTTAGAAATCAATGGATAATAAATTTAGCTTATTCAAGCTGCTAAATTTTAAGGCGCACAATAAATTGTTGATTCCGTTGCTAACAACTTCGATTGTGGCAACGAATTGAGTGAAGCTAAGTGTTGTGTATTCTACAAAAAATCACTGCAGTAACCCAATACTCGTAGATCTCGTATAATTATTTTGTATGTTATTGCCTGCTTACTGGTCGCACTTTAACCAAGTAGGTTGGAATTGACAGCATGACGTACATAAATGGCCTGTATAGATTAGAGAGAAGTGGAGCGTAAACTTTTAATCCGTCGGTGATCAATGAATAATCAATCATGCAATATCGCAAATTTTGTAAGACATTGTCTAGTCTCACTAATGCATTCTGTACGTGATAGAGAGAGCATACTGTGATTTACGTGAACAAGTTATACGGTAACGGCAAATTTACCTCAATCGCAACGTTGAAGCTTTACTCTATTGAGTCAGCACATAACATTAGACAGTAGGACATATACTCCAAATGTCGATCAAGTATGTAATTTGTATATGGTAACTAATAAACAGTCGTCCTATTTTTATCGAATTTAGAAGTGAAAAGCGAAACAGATTTCGAGCGTTTAATTTTTTCAAGCAGAATGTTCCAAGTGAAACAAATACTTACCGAGAAAAATAACGATGCTAAGATTTCAGTTCCTAATCAATCGTGAATTCAGAATACTTGAAACCTTTGAATGTTTTCGTGTTCAAAAAAGACAATTGAGCTTTATGCATGTGCTTAAGTGAATGTTTTTCAGTAAACAAGATTTTGAACACCAACAGAATGTACAATGTAATATCTGTGACTTACCACGGCCACTCATAGCGAATAGATAGAGACGTGCAGTTGAATTATGTTGAGCTTCGGCAATTTTCAAGTTAAATTTATACTGCTCATCCGATCGATATTTATCTGAAGGTACGTCAGCATCGATCGACACAGACAAGAATAATTTATCTACGCCGTGTCGTTCTTCGTATTTGTCACAAGTTAATTTTTCAGTGTTCCTTCTTGGATTCGAGCCACTTTCGTTTATAGGATCATAACGATACATCTGTATTTATCATTATCAGGAACTACTCAGACATCCATTCAGCGTGTTATCAATTTCACACAATTATTCTGGAAATTAGACGGAATACTCATTGCCATTCGGGTCACGAAATATACGTTCACCTCGTCGGTTAGCACATTAAGCGAACCCCGTATTGTTTTTTATCTGATTTGTGCATTTGGTTGACCTCTTAAAATGATCAAAGAGAAAGTAGTTAGCGGTGAATTAAAATCTGTCAAGTGACAAACTGATCACCCAAGAATGACGCAAAATGTGACAAATCATTGACTCCGAAAGCAGAATCGCTACTGAATAATGAAAAGCTCCTTGGCGTATGCTACGTTTGTATCATTAAAGGCAAACAGAAAATGTAGTATGTATTGTCAACTTTATAAAATACATATTCGCAGATCATTGCACGCAAACGCTTAATTGTTACAAATTAGCATAAGAGTCATGATTGGCGCTTTCTTTAATTCACCCGAGAAAAACGTTGCAAAGACTTAACCAGCGTAAAAGCTCAATGTCCTCGCACGAAAATACTCTATAAGTCTTAGTGTTTTACGTACTCCCATAGAAAAATCTGGTAAGATAATTTCTGTGAAGAAAAAGTGACGCGACCTGCAATAATAGTCCAAATCCGGAAACGGCTACACATACATGAGTCACATGCTTGATTTCCTACCCAAGCTCTCCACGATATTGTGAAAGACCCTTACAGAAAATATTTCTAAGCAGTAAGATCGTCATAGACACTACCTTTCTATTTTCTACTTGCTGCGTAATTTTCACGAGATAAAAAATAAGATCAACACCGATATATTCTGGCAGGATAGGAAAGGACGTCTCGTTATTTGTCAGAAAAAGAAACGAACACAAAATCATCCTACTAAGCCTTTCAGAAACTACCAAAGCCCAGTCGTTTATAATCATCATGAGTATAACAGTGGCTTTGCACCGTCGATTCTTTAGGAAGGCAGGGTTTGTTTTTTGTGAAAACGTTCAGGATAGTCCGGTCAGAAAAGTTATAAGTGATGCACCTCCTTAACGTCAGGTTTTTCTTGTTTACAAACATTTTGATAATGTTAAGTTTATTCGAGCTATCTTCAACTTATCACAGAAAATTTTATTTAAGAAATGACGAATTTAAACTTTATGTTGTTTCGTAAATCTGCAAATCAGCATCATGCTGTTTTGAGGCAATGAAGACCCATGAGAACGGGAACTGCATCTAGGGATTGTTGTCTCGTTTGTATGAAACTGGTTAGGGATAAGTTTTGATGGAATATATATTCGCTGTAGGAGAATGAAGTCCGAGATATATCTGTGTATTCAGATGATATGTATGTTGCCTTCCGACGTCTGGTGTAAAGCACGCTTGCAGTCAGCTTCGAAAAACCTCTAAAGGGTTTAATGGGTGGACAAATACCACCATCCTCTGTAGCAAAAGCTTATTTGCCATCAGCATCTAAGCCAATATTTGCGGACGTTACTCCCACGCATACTGGACCTACATAATGGTTTATGAATGGGTAATTTAACGTACTCATTGAGGTTCAGATGTTACCAGAGGCCGGCTACGGTGGTCAGTCATTTTAAATACAAATGTTTTGCCAATGATGACAGTGAAAAAATAATGACCTATCCGAACAAACAGCGAATTCGGCAGTGGTCAGTTTTATTGATAAAAAAAACTCGACTTTGTCTCACTTTCCCACAAAGGAATGAAGGGCATTGGGGTACGTATATCATTTTGTACAGAACGCTGACCAGCGCAATGTGACCGTGCAGATATTTCTGGATTGTTTTGGACTTACATGATAAAGTGAAGTAAATGTTGATGGATTCAACGATTCAAGGATTTATGGTTAAAAACGTGAATACTTTGCAACACCACAGGATTACGGTATGAATAAAAACATGAAAAATACAATATTGTAAAAGCAATAGTGAATATCAAATGTAAGGCTCAAGAATGTTATTGTTTTGCATATTTCAGTCTAATTTCGCTCTAAAAACCGCCAGGCAAGAAAAGTCCACCACATGTTGGGGTAGGAAATTCCAAAGAAATATATCACGTGCAGCTGAAAAATGGCGCTGACAATCAATACGAGAACTTGGAACGTAAACGTAAAACGTATGTCCGCGTGTCACTTTCCCGTCACACAAATCAAGTAAGTGTTTTGGTGGATGTCCTTTTGTAGCCACAATTCTATAGGTCAAAATAATCTCGCGTCGTATCCTATTTTGAGCAAACTCGCATAGACCCAGACGTCGCAATCTTTCGGTGTACGGAACATTGCGAAGACCCATCACTAACGTTGTTGCTCTATGATAGATTTCATCGAAGAGAGCAATGTCTTTTCGCAGCCAAGGAGCCTAGACCTCTACCGCATACTCCATCGTAGGGCGAAGGTAGACATTTATTATCCTTGGTAACGTTACCAGAGAGAATCTTCCAAATATTCTTCGAAAGATACCCAACAATCGGTTTGCCCATCGATACATGTTCTGGCAGTACACTGTGCTCTTCAGGTTCCCGCTAATTTACACTCCACGATCTTTTTCTAACGAGCTCTATGCTAGTATTTCAGTTCCTGATCAATATGTCCGAGGAACATTCTTGCCAAGATGGAGCATATTACATTTCGGTATGTTGAATGACATGTCTTTCATGACCGCCCAATTCGACACGCTGTCCAAATCTATTTGCAGTTTCTCACAATGCTCTGCAGAACTAATTGGCGTCCAAATTTTCATATCATCCGCAAACAGATTCATTTTGGACGATATGAGGTGGGGGGTAATTCATTTATGTATAGCAGAAAGAGGAGCAAGCCTAGCACACATCCTTGTGGGACTCCACTGGTGATTTTAGCTTTAACTTCGGCGTCGCGATCTGAAAAATAGTCGTACAACCATGAAAGAAGTGGATCATATATTCCTAAACGCATCAGTTATTAAAGAAACAAATGATGATTGACTTTGTCGAAAGCTTTCGAAATGTCTAGGTAACAGTCATGGATGAGAGAACTTTTATCCAACTGCTTTGTCCAGTTGTCTAACGCTATGAGAAGATTCGTTAGACAAGAGCGATGAGATCGAAATCCATGCTACGCCTCGGAAAACAAATTCTTCGATTTAAAGTGAGCAATTATTCTTCTCGAGACTATGCGTTCCATGAGCTTAGCAATAACAGGTAAAAGTGTGACGGAACGAAAATTTGCATCGTCCGATCGGCAACCGCCTTTGAAGATAGGTGTTATCACGCCGGACTTCCAATCTTTCGGTACAACTGATCAGTAATGAATGTTAAGTACCATTAATGCACCATTTGGTTCATTTCGGTACAAATGTTTACCTTTTGGTTTTTGCAATTCTCCTGCTATATTTCAACAAGTCATGAGTGATATTTATTGCGATATCGTTGGAGTTGAGGTACATTAGGATGAGGATATTGCGCATGCGCCAACAAGATCTTTCCATGATGAACGTTGATTGGAACTGTTTCGTAGATTCACCAATAAAAATTTTGCTGTTAATCCGAAAAAGTGTTCGCTTTCTCTTTCGGATTTTGAATGCCTTGGATACACTGTTGATGGTAAATGGTTATAAACCAGATCCTAATCGTTTACTTCCAGTGACTAATGCTTTGTCTCCAAAGAATATGACACAATTGAAATATCTTATCGGTGCACTACAATAATATTCGAGGTACATCCCAAATTTCAGTCTAAAAGCTTCACCATTATTTTTACTTGAAAAAAAGAACTTTTGTATGGACCGATGAACATGAACATTCTTTACGCATCAGTTTATCCTTTCTAAAGTCACATGCAGTTCTTCGTCCATTTCCTTCCAAAATACATTCCTTTGTAATTACTGATGAATCCTCCCACGGTATTGGTGCTGTTCTCAAGCAAAATGGACATCCAGTAATATACGTTTAACGCAGGCTAACTACTGCTGAAAAGGGTTGTGCTCAAACACACTGTGAAGCGTTAGCTGTCTATTGGGCCATTCAACGTTTACACAAATTCCTGTTTGGTCATCGTTTCACCATTGTTACTGACCATGAAGCCTTAAAATTCATATTCGATCCTGGTAAATCCATTTCGAAAAGTACTGCCGCAATGGTTCAAAGATGGTGTATAGCACTCTGTGTCACGCCAATCACCACCAGATGCAAAACCTGATTATACTTTTGATTATCTTTTGGTGCAACCACTCCCTGTCAGTCGTCATCTGGTTATTCGTGACACGAAACGTTTCATATCTGCTATTTTACTGCTTTAAAGATAGGATGGATTTCACATTTTCGGTGGAAATTTCCATCTTATTTTACCAGACGCGATGAACTCTCGATGACTCCTAATAGCTTATTATTCTTAAATGGTAGAATTATTATTCCTCCCATATTGCGTAAATTTGTACTGAATGATTTGCATTCTGGACATCTTGGAATAGAAAAAATGAAGTCTCTTGCCAGAGGTTTATGCTGGTGGCCTGAAATAAATGCGAACATACGTAGAACTGCTATTTTTGTGAAGCTTTCATTATAAATTTTTCCGCCAACCATCCAAATGGACACCATGGCCATTGGCATGTGAAGTTTGGCAGCGCATTCATGTTGATTATTTTAGTCCTTTTTTAATTAAGTACTATGTATTGGTTGTGATTTATTCTTATTGAAGATGGCCTAGAGTTTTTTTGATACAGAATCTGAATTAAGGTTTTACTATTCTTGCTCTACGGAAAGTATTCAGTCGCGAAGGAGTACCTATTGCTGTCCGCAGTGATAATGGCAGTCATTTTCATGCTGCATGTTTTACCCAATAGTTACATTCTCTGGGTTGTAGACACTTATTCACCGCACCTCATCATCCACAATCAAATGGATAGCTAAAAGGTTTGTGGGTACCTTAAAGCGAGCAATTACATTTTGTGTACCTGCTACAGTTGACGAACTTGATCGATTTGTTGACAATTTTTTATTGCAATATCGGAATGGTACTCATGCAACTACTGAGAAATCTGAACAACTACTCCATGACACAACAACACACAGACGGATGAAGGAAGACCTGACAAAACCTCTTGAAAGGAAAATCAACGCAACCTTGAAGGAATTGAAGTTCATGAGACAACTGAATAAAATGGAACAAACGAGAATAGAGCCGCAAGGCTGCACTATATCCAGATTCTACGGACTACCAAAATTACAAAGAAAATACTTCATTGCGCCCAATAGTTTTCTTTGCCAGGAGGACCAACGTACAATTTATCTAGAGAGCTGCAGAAAAATTGTTATACTTAATTGCAGATTCGAAACATTCGGTCAAATCTTTCGAACAATTTTTGCAGAAATTGAAAAACGTGAAGATCGAAGAGTACGGATTAATGGTTTCTTTCGACGTAACAGCACTATTCACGGCAATCGACAGAACACTCGCTAAGCAAGTATATCATCTTTAATAAATATATATATATATATATATATATATATATATATATTCTTGGACATCCAAGGCATGCAATACATGATCAGTTTATCAAAATTTGAACAGAAAAAGAAAATAGAACAGTGCAAGCGACCGAATTGAGCGGGATTTTTAAACATTTTTCCGTTCAATAAGGCAAATGTATATACAGTAGGTAAGAAAGAAATAGCAAAGAAAAAGCAATAAAATTTCATTTAAATTATGTCAAGATTTACGAATGGCAAGGATGCAAGAAACAAATGGAGATCAGAAATGAAAGGTAATTATGGAAAAAGTGGTGTGAATTGTAATGAAGTTGTCATAAACAATTGATAAATAAATTATATATGCATAAATTCATGTTTTTACGGAAAGTTTGGTTGAGAATATTGAAGAAGGAACATAAATCCATCGGAATAAGAAAATCTAAGAAATTGTGGTGGGTGAAACTGAACTGAGAGAGAGAGTGTGGCTAATAGCAGGGAGTAGGCAGTAGGGTGCTGTGCTCCAATACTCTTGAAGAATTGGCGACGAATCGAACTAAAGTGTGTTCAATGGCAGAATTTTCGTTATTTGTGAATCGCATACGGAACAAATCTCGGGCGGATAAATTTCTAGCCAATTACAGTGATGGTTCTTTATTCGAAGACACTGGAATATAATGAAAGATTTTCTCTTCACCAGCACGTTGTGAGGTCATGAAAGTAAAATAGTACATCATTTAAGAAATAAGAATGTACATTAAAAATACATATTATTTTTTAGTTTTTTTTACGTTTTTTTCATTTTTTGGTAGATTTTTATTATTTTGCATGTTAAGATGAAAAATAGACATTTCTAGGCCTCATGAGAAATAAAAGACAGTTATATACATAATGGTGTATAGAAAATGTTATCGAAGGCAATATTGAGATTAATTAGTGTAAAAGCATTTCAAGGATCCGTTAACCTGACACTTGAATGGACAGTTATCCAGAGAATACTATCTGACCTCATGATATAATAATATATGCAGAAAGATGTGTATTTAGAAACCAGGGATCCCATGAGAGTATAGAATGTCTAGAGAAGAGTTTGTATTAGGGATTTGGGATAGTGAGTGAACGGTAAGATTTCCTACAAGCTTTTTAAATTTCCCTGTAGATGTGCACATACGGAATTGTAGAGGAAGAGAATTCCAAAGTTGTGCATATCTAATTAAGAAGAAGTTACGTTTAACTTTAGCGCGAGACAAAGGGATATTCAATAGCCTTGTTCGATTGCGCAGATCATATTGAATAAAATCGCGAAAGGGCATGCCAGACTGAAGCTCAACTCGCTGCTGAGTAATGATTCGGAAAAAAAGAAGCACATTCAGACGAATTCTGCGTAGCCATAGTGGTTCGACACTCAGCAAATTACACCTTTCATGATGAGGCAAAGGCTTAGAATACCCCAAAGTTATTTTGGTGAAAGTACGTTGAAGTCTCTCTAAGAGAAAAGAATCACGTCTCCCCATGTGGGAATATATGATATTTCAATATTCAGGAATTGGCAGTACCTTCATTTTATATAGTGTAATTTTACGTTCGCGTAAGTGGAATTTATGGTTAATAAAACCGAATTTTTGTCGTGCTTTCGTGAGGAGATGTCTTGCTTGCTCATCAAAGTTCAGAGAAGAGGAATACCTAAATCCGAGATCCCTAACTTCTGCAGAAGGAGTTATGGTTGAGCCATTCAATGTAAGTGTGTCACAGGGGGTTAAGCAGCGTAATCCCATATAGTGTGTCTTCGGAGCCGAAAATTCTAATCCCCATGGTGCTCCCCAACTTGATAGAGATGCAAGATCGGTGTTAAGGGATATCAGAGTTTGTGGAATTTAATTGAGTGAAAATGATAGGACGACTTTTTTGTCATCGGCTAAGATAACGAGTTTAGAGTGGTTCACTACACTTTGCAGATCATTAACATAGATGAGAAAAAGAAGGTGGCCTAGAACGCTGCCCTGAATTACGCCACTTGGAATCGGCTGATTAGGTGAAGTAACACCGTTAACGCTAACTGAAAAGGTGCGATCAGACAGAAAAGAATAAAACCAACTTAATAAAGGCCCATGAATACCTAAATATGATAACTTCAAAAGGAGTAGCCTATGTGGAACCCGATCAAAAGCCTTGCTTATGTCTAGGAATACAATAATCACTGATAATCCTAGGTCTAGTGAACCGGTTATGTGATCTAAATATTCTAACTGGCAGTTTGCACAAGATTTCTGGTTTAGGAAACCATGTTGGACTGGGGAGAACGCATCTGGGCCAAGGTATTCCAACAAAGATTTCTTAATTAACTTTTAATTACCTTTAAAAAATTGTCGAAAGAACTACGAAGAAAACTCCTATATCTCGTCAGAGGCTCGGACCACTCCGTACAATCGGCAGAAGAATTTCTCAGAAAATTGCAAAACGTGAAGATTACTGAAGACGAGCTGATGGTCTCCTTCGATGTCACCGCCCTATTTACGTCGATCGACCTCACACTCGCGAAGCAAACAATTTCATCGCTGCTAACGGAACACGGAACAACGTATGGTGGAAATCGAGTCACTCATGAGGAACTAATGACGCTCTTGGACCTTTGTCTCCACACTCAATTTAAATTCAATGGAAAATTGTATGAACAGATCAAAGGAACCCCAATGGGGTCACCTATCTCTGGACTGATAGCGGAAGCAGTAATGCAGAGATTGGAACGCATTGCCATTCCTCTAATAGAACCGAAACTTTGGGTACGCTACGTGGACGACACCTTCGTCATAATAAAGAAATCGCAAGTAGAATACGCTCATAGACTACTGAACTGCGTCTTCACAGGAATACAGTTCACAAAAGAAACTGAAATCAACAGGTGCCTACCGTTCTTGGATGTCCTTGTAACTAGAAGCGACACAGGATCCCTCAAGACAAGTGTCTACCGAAAGCACACACATACGGACCAAATCCTAAACTTCAAAAGCAAGCATCCGATTGCACACAAAAGGAGCTGCGTACGAACGCTATTCAACCGAGCGCAGACGCACTGCAACTCGCCTGAAACGCTGGTAGAGGAAGAAAGATACCTTTTCAAAGTCCTAAAGAAAAACGGTCACCCGAAGAGCTTTATACTAAGATACAAATCGCCGAGAAGCTTGCCCACGGAGCAACCGAACGTACAGGTCAGGAAACCTTTACCTTACATTGAGAATGTTTCAGAAATCGCTGCAAGAGTACTACGACCACTGGGAATCAATGTTGCACACAGACCCACGCGAACACTCCGCAATCAGCTGTGCAAATTGAAAGATAAGTTGAAAGTAGAAGACAAAACAAACGTGGTCTACAAAATCCCATGCGCGGATTGTGAGATGCATTACGTGGGACAAACTGGAAGGAGATTGGGTACCAGACTGAATGAACACCAATCAGCGGTAAGGAGGCACGACTACAAATCGTTACTATCAATTCACGCCGATCAAGAGGGACACCAAGTCAACTGGAATGGAACCAGAGTCATTGCAAGTGGACGCACGCGCCACATACGGGAATTCCTCGAGGCATGGCACTCCACAACACGGTCATTGAATCAACACGTTCAATTGGACGACATGTATGTACCAATGAGGAACCGAACATTAAGACGCGTGACCTTGAGAACAACCAATGACGAGGAAACAAACAGAACGGTGAGCGTATAAAATCAGAAAACACGATGGTTACGAACACTTCGCAAGAAGTTCAGCTGACGATGTCATCTAGCTTGATGACGAAACGTCCTACTGTTACAATGCCAGCTCAGCGAACACACAACACAGAACAACTTTTAAAATAACCTAGAGAGAATAGGAGTGTGATTAATAGGGCGATCATCATCATCATTATCATGAAGCACAAGTCTGGAGCCAGACAAATTGCCAAGCAATATGAAGCAGGAAAAGCAGATAAGCAAGCGCGTGGAAAAGTAAAAGCAGGCAAACGGAATACGCAAAAGCAAATGCACAAAAAGCAGCTTGTTTTTGTAGTTTCACTGCATGCGATTTTTTTGTTTTTTTGTTTTGTTTTTGTTTTTTTGTTTTTATGTAAAATAATACCGAATAAAAAAATTATGACACTCATAATAAAATCCACTTATGCCACTGAATTCGGTTTGTAGCCATATCGCGTAAGGTTTCCAGCCAACTAATAGGTGGAGCTTTCTGACCCCACCCAGGCAAACGAATACGCCCAACTGAGCCTAGCGCTACGGTGAGTTTCTTCATCCCAACGCGCCACGTCATGGACTGGCCACCTGATCTTTTCTCCCAGCTTCTGTCAGGCTCTGCGAATAAGGCGCGTTACGGTAAACGGTGAGTAGGCATTCCTAAAACATGTCCCAACCATCGCAAGCGAGCAAGCATCAGCATTTCACTCAGTCCGTGGCCACCTGGTCCTAACACCCACTTGCATACATCTATATTTAGAACACGATACTGCCACCGAATGGGAGCAATTCTACGCAGGCAACGGGTATCAAAAATAGAAAGCCGACGGACATCTTCCGCTCGGATAGACCAGGTTTCGCAGCCATAAAGGAGTGTAGCACGCGACACTGCGTTGTACACTCGGCCTTCAGTATGGAGTGAAACATCGCGTCGACGCCACAGGTTGCGAAGGTTAGCAAACGCTGCACTCGCTTTGCGAACACGATGTGAGATCTCGTTATCGACACAACCTCCAGCGGAGATACAACCGCCAAGGTAAACAAAGCTGTCGGCCAATTCAAGATTGACATCGCACACAGTTTACTTTTGGAAGAGAGCCGCTCCAATCCTGGGTAAGTGTTTTACACTTGTCAGGCGCAAAGCACATGCCATACCTTGAAGCTTCAAGTGACAGGCGTTCCAGGGCTTGTTGCATTATATGAGGGTCATCTCCCAGACGTGCGATATCATCGGCACACTCTAGATCGGTCGCTCGCTCACCCGGCAGAAGTTCAACACCTGTGTCCACCAGGCCAGCTAAATCTTTTCTCAGGACATAGTCGGTCGCGAAGTTAAAAAGGAACGGCAAAATAGGGCAGCCCAGCCACACCCCGCTGGAGATATTGAACGAGGACGACAATTGTCCGTACGCTCGAACCCTGTCCGAAGTTTGGCAATATAATGCTTTCAAGATCCAAACATACTTCTCGGGCACTTCATGTCTCTGTAGACAGTTCCAAAGACTTTCACGATCGATTGAATCGAATTCCGTTCGGATGTCAAGGAATACCACGATAGTTGGTTAAAAAAAGTGTGGCGTTGCTCCAGTAACTGACGGAGTGTGAAAATTTGATCTATGCACCCTCGGCCGGCACGAAACCCTCCTCACGGATTTGCTCTTCCCGTTTGGTACTCAATCGGTGAAGCAGAATGGACGCCAGTATTTTAGGAGCTACTGAAATGAGACTGATACCCCGATGATTTTCACAGGAATCGCGCCGTCCCTTTTTGAAAATCGGAGCAATTACTGATTCTTTCCAAGGGATCGGAACGCGTTCCTCAGCCCATATGTTGGCGAACAGCGCTTGAAGTTTGAGAACTAAAGAGAAACCGCCATCTTTGAACAATGACGGAAGCAAAGCATCAGCACCTGATGCCCGATGGCGCTCAAGGCTCCGGACTACACTGTAAATCTCTGATTTAGTCGGAGCCTCAAGAGAAATCGACCCTGGGGTACAGTGTTCCGTATTCTCAAAATCAGTGGGTGCAGAAGGCCAGTTAAACTGTGCTCCAAAATGTTCTACCTATCGCTTCATGCGTCTGTGCATGTTAAAAACTGGCAAACCATCTGCTTCACGTATCAACTCACTGATGCCTGGTCGCCCGCTTCCATTTGTACTGATGATGGAACAATTTTCTGAAACTGCCTACAGCTGCCGCAGATTCCATTTCCGTAGCCTTAGAACTCTAACAACTTTCCCTGTCGGTTCTCAAACTGGCAACCAATTTACGTTTAGTAAGCCTTCGTGACACATCATGTATGCTATCAGCAGAAAGCAACCGACGTTGGTCCAATAATTGGAGAGAATTCGCAGAAACCCAGTGCTGAGCTACACGGAAAGTTAACCCACAACTATCCAACGCGGCTGTTTCCAAGGAGGTTTGAATCCCACTCCATTGGTCATCGATACTATTTCGGGGAACTGTAGACAGATGCAGACTCAAATTGGCCTGAAACCCTCGGAGAACCGGGAGATCGTTAAGCCTAGCAACATTCAACTGCCTTGCAACATTTCTACGTTTCCCACCAAAACGCATCGAGAGCTTAGCACAGACTAACGCATGATCGGACTCTAGACAGGTGCCCCAGTAGGAGCGGCAATCTTGCACACTCCCTCGCCAGGAGTAGCTGATAGCAATATGGTCAATTTGCGTGAACAAGGCCGCCGATGGAGATCTCCAAGTGGAGCAGTGGCGCTTCGAATGGCGGAAGTTAGTGCTGGCAAGGTACAGTCTGTGCTCTGAGCACAAGTTAAGCAATCTTTCGCCGTTGTCATTACGATGGCAATCGAGACCAAACCGTCCACCCACGAAATGCTCGTCTAAAGATAGACGGCCTACACGTGCATTCATGTCTCCAGCTAGGACAACGATGTCACTCCTCGATGCAAGTCTAATGAGTTCTTTTAATCTCCCATAAAACTCATCCTTGTCAAGTTCAGAGCTACAATTAGTCGGTGCATAGGCAGCAACCACAAACAGGTCGCGGGATTAGTTGCGAAATCGGCCTTTTTTGCACGAACCCTGTAGTCTTACTGCACAAAGGCGACTGTCGACTGGGAACGAGTGTAACAGTGTGACCTCAGCTTGCTACTCAAGACGATTCCGACACCAGCTTGACCGGATACCATGGCATCGTCATCAGTGGACAAACGTAGATAGCGTGACTTACGTAAGTTCGAAGGGTTAGACAATCGTGTAACTGAGCTAAATTTATGCATGCGTGTTTCAGACAAGCAGCACACATCGACGTCGAGGCTATCAAGCGTGCGAGCCAAGGCTGCCTGCTGTCCGATGCTAGCTAAAGTCCGTACATTAAACGCCGCTAATTTGAATGGTACGCGTGGGCGGAAGAACGCTCTGGAGGCATTTGAAGCAGGCAAAATATTCGAAGTGGCTGAATTCGGAAACCTCGATGAACAAGCTGCACTTCTGTCAGGGCTAACCAAAGAACCACAAAACAGAAAACAGTTATTAAAAAGGTTTGCATGCAGTGTGAGATTATGTAAAGCATTTTGAGCGGATAGCAAAGAGCTTGAGAGCAGAGAGCGTGAGAGCGTGAGAGCACGGGATCTGTCATTTTTACATTTATTTTCATAATTGCTTGTGGGCGTGATACTACCAAGTAGCCAAGGCCGAAGTAGGGGGTTAGATTAGGGGGCCCCACCCGGAGCCTTTGGCTAAAAAGCCCGAACCACAAGACAGTGGCTTGAGACTGAGTTTGTCTGACCTCTATCCATCGACCTTCCTCGTATGAGTAGCTCTGCTGGCACCAAAAGGCACCACCCAGTATAGCTCAATGGGTCATGAAGGTACACAAACCATCGCACCACGTTAAGGTCCAGTCTCAGTGCGACGGGCGATAATTCATAACGAGGTTAGAATTACCAGATTTTAAACGAGAGATAATAACCGAGTGTTTCCAATGAGTTGGAAAGATTCCAGATTCAAGAGTAATATTAAAAAGATTTCATAAGAGTAAGGAAAAATCTTCACTGCTGTTGTGTAAGATGGCTGATATAAAACATGCACCATCGGGCTTGGAAGAAATTTTACTTCGACGGGAAATGTCTTTTACTTCTTTTAAAGTCAAAGAAAAGGAGTCAATAGTATTTAAGGGAACATTATTGTTTGCCGGTGGATGTTACTCAATGAAAAATGAACGGAACATAATGGAAATCGATTTGAACATGAAAGTTTGATGGAACTGATCGATTTGTGTCTTTAAACGCATTTCAAGTTTAATAAAAAGATATGTGAACAAATCCGAGGAACACCAATAGGATCACTGATTTCCAACTTTTTGCTGAGGCCGTTAAGTAGCGTTTGGAACGAATTGCCCTGCCAATAAGCCGACCAAAATTATGGATCCTCTACGTGGACGACACCTTCGTGATTATGAAAAGAACAGAACTGGTTGAATCATATCGACTGCTTAATTGTGTATTTACTGGAATCCAATTTACAAACGAAACTGAATTTGACGGCTGTAGACCATTTCTGGATGTTCAAGGGAAGCGGACAAGCTAAGGAACTTTAGAGACCAGCGTCTACCGGAAAACCACACACACCGATCAAATACTGAACTTTACAGCAAGCAGCCGAACACTCACAAACGCAGTTGCGTTAAAACCCTATTCAAAAAAGCAGGGACCAGCCGCAGTACAGATGCACTGAGAAGAAAAGAAGAAGAATATCTGTTCAAAGTGTACCAGAAAAATGGATATTTAAGGACCTTCATGTTACGCAACAGGTTCAACCGCCCACAACAAAGAAACTCAGAAGAAAACAGAAGCAGACGCACTCTGCCCTATATTCAACATATATCCGAAATCGCAGCTCGGGTGCTTCGGCCACTTGGATTCGAGATCGCGCATAAACCAGCATCAACATTTAACAACCACTTCAACAACACAAAAGACAAAGTGGCAAAAGAAGAACAGTCGAATATCATCTACAAGATTTCATGCACAGACTGCGAAATGTACTATGTCGGATAAACAGGTCGCAAACTCAGCAAAAGACTACATGAACACCAGTTGGCCGTACGCAGACATGACCGAAATTCACTGATTTCAATACATATTGATCAATTTGGGCATCAGTTTGACTGGACCGCACAAGAATATTAGCCAGAGGAAACGACCGACGAGCGCGACAATTCCGTGAAGCGTGACACTCAACAACAAATTCAATTAACCGGCATCTCCAACTGGCTGCAACATCAGGGCCAATGAGAAACCGCTCACGGAGAAGGCATAACATGAACTCGACCAATCCGCGGGAGCGACCGTGAACGGACAGGCAAACGGTAGAATAACCAACGAATTCCAACTACAAGACTCCTCGAACGAAGTTTTGTTGATGATACCATCTAGCCTAATGACGAAACGTCCATGAATAACTACGCAAGCTCGGCGAACACAAGTTGAACCCTAATCTTACTATTTCCAACTGATTACGGCAAACAGCCAGAAAGCGGTAGTGGAGTGTAATTTCGGGGGATGTTAGCAACACATCACTTTGGTCATCCATAAGCACCTTGAGTGCTTGACCACGAATCACTTTGTGATTCTGTGTTTGAACATCGTGGTTCGTTTTACGAGCCCTATGCAACAGCGGCTTCAAGTATTAAACTTGTTTACCATTTATTCACGTTTCAAGGCTTACTGAACATAATCTTTCGTTTCCAACTGATGACTTTACAATTTACAGCCAGACACCCAGGTAGTGTGGCGAATCTATTGGATCGAAGCAACACATCTTTTTTATTAATAAGTTTGCAATAAGCTTCTATCGATTTTCGTTTTTATACAAGCGTACCATGTGTATGACTGTTACCCAACTATTGCTTTTTTGGTTGACTAAAGTAAAAACCTTGTAATTATGTTCGACATTAAACATTTGATGAAGCACTGTTTTCCGGTCACTTCAGTTAAGGTGCACAGGACAGCCAATCGAGCGTCCAGAATGTCTTCAGTGAAAAAAAATGCAGAGAACACCACCACTGCCAAAGTTTATTCTTTTTGTCTATTTGAAATCTTCGCCGATCGCGAAGCCAAAAGATTATCCGTGTTGAACTAAGGAAGCACCGCGTTATAGCCGATGCTGGAAAAAGAAAAAGGAGTTTCTCTACACCAGCATGGTGAGAGGTCAGCTGAAGTAGCATTGTGTATAATAAAATAAAAAACACAGAGAAGTCTAGCCCTCACTTTATTTACGGATAACGCTAAAAGATGAAAAGCTTAAGCTAGTATAGCAATTAAGGAGAGTATTCAGGAAACAACTTACCCCAGTTGCGGTCCAAACCCTGCTTAAAACTAGACACGGTACTGCATCATATAAGTTCTTCTGGAAGAATGTTCCAGAAGTTAACAACCCTAAGGCTAAAAATGTGTTTTCTGGAGTCTAGCCGACATCGTTTCTTAGCAATTTTAAGTGAGTTGCCCCGGGTGCCCAGCTCGGGGCTTAAGGTAAAAAAGTCGTTCATTTGCACGCCAATCAAACCCTTCAAGATCCTAAAGGTTTCTATTAAGTCACCTTTTAAACGACGGCGCCTAAGGGAGAAAAGATCGAGTGACATTAGGCGCACAGCGTACGGTTTCCCTCGCTGACCTTCAATCATGCGAGTTGCGAGGCGCTGTACGCTTTCATGTCGAAGGATGTCCTTTTTGTAGTGAGGACACCACGTCTGATTACAGTATTCAAGATGCGGCCGAACTAATGCCTTGTACAGTTTATTTAATGTACTCGTGCATAAAAACAAATGATCATGCATTGCATGATTTGGTTTATCAAAGAATATACATTACTATTATTATTATTATTAGTAGTAGTAGTAGTAGTATCATTATTATTATTATTAGCTCTCAAGCGTTAATCGATCGATACGTGCGTTGGTGTTTCCGTTGAATATCTCTAAACCCACATTCATCGATCATACGACTTGACCTTAACTACGGCGTCAGTAGAACAAAGCCGTTAAACGGCGATATGACCAATGAATCACAATCAGGAAACTAAGAAGTACGAATCAAATAATTAGAAAACTGTTCCTAAAAATTCTATGGAATATTGAAGTCGATAGAAATTGGCAACAATAACTCTCTAAAAAATGAAACCAACCTAAATCTAACGCTACATCCCGCACCTCCACAAGATGCTTCGCTACGTGAAGAATATTTGTGGGAAGTTGAACAGCTTAGTGATTGCAACGCAAGCCGTGACTCAGAGGTTAATCAGCTTAAAAAGTCGAAGGGACATCTAATGAATGTCCAACATGAGAATTCCTCTGCCTCTGAAATTAATATTGCAATAAGACATATTTGATGAATCTTAGTGTTATCATGTAGTATTTGAATAATGTCGTAACTGTACTAAAACCAGAAGTAGCAATCAGGTATGCAACTTATTACGAAATATATTCGAATATTGCGCGATTAACAATTATTGGTGTATTATACAATTTACATAAATAAACAGTCATTGATTATCTGTAGTACATTTATCACATCCGCCGCAGTTTGCAAATGATCCTGGGATTTTATAATCCGGGACGGCGTGTTCATCAAACGTTCTGACCTTCTCAACAGTCTTTCCGGTTCAGCATTTTTGGTGGTATCTAAGATAGTTGTGTAATGTTGGTCAATGCAATCAGAATCTGAACATAACTGACCTGTATCTCTGTTGGTAATTTGATCCAAATGACGGCGATGCCATAAGCCATCATCAAGGTCCATTATTTTTGCTATGCATTTACCGATATTGCCAAGCACGATACCAGAACTTGCTCGGAATTCATTGCCACGATCAATTGAAACTTCAGCTGATCCTGCACCAAGAAAATTGGATCTCAGGGATCTCGGTTTGCGTAGCATAGCTGGAGTTTGTCCGGTAGTTGCATGAGTACCATTCCGATATTGCAATAAAAAATTGTCAACAAATCGATCAAGTTCGTCAACTGTAGTAGGTACACAAAATGTAATTGCTCGCTTTAAGGTACCCACAAAGCTTTTAGCTATCCATTTGATTGTGGATGATGAGGTGCGGTGAATAAGTGTCTACAACCCAGAGAATGTAACTATTGGGTAAAACATGCAGCATGAAAATGACTGCCATTATCACTGCGGACAGCAATAGGTACTCCTTCGCGACTGAATACTTTCCGTAGAGCAAGAATAGTAAAACCTTAATTCAGATTCTGTATCAAAAAAACTCTAGGCCATCTTCAATAAGAATAAATCACAACCAATACATAGTACTCAATTAAAAAGGGACTAAAATAATCAACATGAATGCGCTGCTAAACTTCACATGCCAATGGCCATGGTGTCAAGTTGGATGGTTGGCGGAAAAATTTATAATGCGAAATCTTCACAAAAAATAGCAGTTCTACGTATGTTCGCATTTATTTCAGGCCACCAGCATAAACCTCTGGCAAGAGACTTCATTTTTTCTATTCCAACATGTCCAGAATGCAAATCATTCAGTACAAATTTACGCAATGTGGGAGTAGTAATAATTCTACCATTTGAGAATAATAAGCTATTAGGAGTCATCGAGAGTTCATCGCGTCTGGTAAAATAAGATGGAAATTTCCACCGAAAATGTGAAATCCATCCTATCTTTAAAGCAGTAAAATAGCAGATATGAAACCTTTCGTGTCACGAATAACCAGATGACGACTGACAGGGAGTGGTTGCACCAAAAATAATCAAAAGTATAATCAGGTTTTGCATCTGGTAGTGATTGGCGTGACACAGAGTACCATACACCATCTTTGAACCATTGCGGCAGTACTTTTCGAAATGGATTTACCAGGATCGAATATGGATTTTAAGGCTTCATGGTCAGTAACAATGGTGAAACGATGACCAAACAGGAATTTCTGTAAACGTTGAATGGCCCAATAGACAGCTAACGCTTCACGGTGTGTTTGAGCACAACCCTTTTCAGCAGTAGTTAGTCTGCGTTAAACGTATATTACTGGAAGTCCATTTTGCTTGAGAACAGCACCAATACCGTCAGAGGAATCATCATTAATTACAAAGGAATGTATTTTGGAAGGAAATGGACGAAGAACTGCATGTGACTTTAGAAAGGATAAAATGATGCGTAAAGAATGTTCATGTTCATCGGTCCATATAAAAGTTCTTTTTTTCAAGTAAAAATAATGGTGAAGCTTTTAGACTGAAATTTGGGATGAACCTCGAATATTATTGTAGTGCACCGATAAGATATTTCAATTGTGTCATATTCTTTGGAGACAAAGCATTAGTCACTGGAAGTAAACGATTAGGATCTGGTTTATAACCATTACCATCAACAGTGTATCCAAGGCATTCAAAATCCGAAAGAGAAAGCGAACACGTTTTCGGATTAACAGCAAAAATTTTATTGGTGAATCTACGAAACAGTTCCAATCAACGTTCATCATGGAGAGATCTTGTTGGCGCATGCGCAATATCCTCATCCTAATGTACCTCAACTCCAACGATATCGCAAGAAATATCACTCATGACTTGTTGAAATATAGCCGGAGAATTGCACAAACCAAAAGGTAAACATTTGTACCGAAATGAACCAAATGGTGCATTAATGGTACTTAACATTCAAGACTGATGAGTTAATGCTATTTGTTGGTAAGCATCTTTTAGATAAATCTTCGAGAAGAATTTGAATCCCGTAAATTTATTCAAAATATCTTCTGGTTCAACTCTGGTGCATGTTTGCTTCAACAATCTAGTAGTTAATATAAGAATATAATCGCCGCAAATCCTTGGCTTCTTTCCATCAGACTTAAATTATGTGAAATTATGTGTGCCTCAACCTTTTCAATGATACCTTTCGAACATAGGTCTTTCAAAGCTTTTTCGCCAGGATACCGAAGTCCATATAGAATAAGGCGGCGTTTAGGAAACACAGGGTTTCCATCTATTTCAAGAGAAATTGGAGGAATTAGCATTCCACAAGAAATGGTTTTACGAATATAGCTAGAATTGCAAGATGTCACCGAAACCGCCTAATAGACCACGGCATCTACAATTAGACGAGACTGGGATTAGAACTACTGCGGCAATCAACCAAGCCGACCAATGAGATTCTTCTATTCTGAAGTATCTTCAGACGTTGTCAAAAGAGAAAGACTAATTTTAAGAAATTTCATTGCTTTTAGACGGAGAATAGATCAGCCAGATTTAATAACAATTAATCTACATGCAGCAGTATTTTTTTCTCGGATGGAGATCACACACGATCCAACGACAGAAATAGAATGACCGGTAATGCCTTTTATTGTGAGGCTATAAATTTGGACGTTCACATTAGGAGCAAACTATTTAAGATTTTTGGCTAATGAGCGACTCAACGCTACCCGTATCTTGAATAAAATCTAATGATGCACTTTAGAAACACAAGAAATGGTTTCACGAATATGGCTAGAATTGCAAGATGTCACTGACAAAGAAAATGATTTAAATACATCATCAATATCGCTAACCTAACCATTTCCTGAATCAGTCCTATATGTTTTAGGAGCTCGACAAACGGATTGGATATAGCTGGTTTTTTCACATTTGTGACATCTGGCTTGACGAAGTTGGCAAGTACGGCGTGAGTGCAGTCTACCGCAAGACACACACTTACCAATGTTGATAGGATTGGAATTATTATCAGCAACGAGACTATAATTATTTGATATTTGAACACTTGCCCTGCTATAGCATTCTTAGTTCTTTCACGTTTTTGTGCATTAAACATGACAGATCTTTCTGCTGACGACATATCTGTCGTTGCCATAAGCGCATCTTGATACTGCTCACAAGGAGCTCAAACATCTTTGAATGAGGGTTTTAGCAATTTTAAGAGCTCATTCTGTAAAAGACTGTCATTTATTCTAGCAATGAGGCAATCCTTTAATTGCATTTCTAACAAATCACCGAAGTAGCATATTGTGCCTGAAATAACAACTGCAAAAGAAAATCACGAATTCCTTGATTGGGATGCCACACCATTAAATGAAATTTTGCAGCTTCAGTTGCTCCGAAGTGTAGAGGTTTCACATGTTGCAATAAAAACACCTTCAGCGTTTTGTACGGAAAAAAATAGGAAACTCCAGATATGCTAAATTTTTGATTAACCTGCATGCAGATTTTCCGACTGTATTTAGAAAATGAACAGACTTTTTATCATTTTCAGCTTTTGGCACTGTCAACCAACAAATTTCCAATCTTTCGAAATAATCTTCAATTTCTCGCTCGTTTGCATTTATGTCAAGTGGTTCCAAACTTGAATATGCCCTGAAGACTTGCTGTTCGCGAAGCCAAATGTAGTATTAGCGTAATCGAATAATGTCTAACCTGTACTAAAATCAGAAGTAGCAATCAGAAAATGCAACTGAATACGAAGTATATTTGAATATTGCGCGATTAACAATTAATGGCGTATTATAAAATTTACATGAATAAACAGTCATTGATTATCTGTAGTACAATTATCACAAATGTTCACCAAAGTGGCGGAGACATCAGGGACACTTTACTCAAGTAGAAAAAATCGCGATATTGAACAATGGTACCTGCTTTGTTCAAGGATGGATATGAGCTCGAAACTACCTTTTTCAATAACCCACATAAGTTGCCACCACAATTCTCCTCATCTTGACGAACCGGGTTTACTCAGGATAACTCTTAAAAGCCAAAAATCGATGAAATATTTCCTTCAAAACTGCTCGGTACATGTTCATAGAGTAAATGTCGCATACAAGCTGATATTCCGTGGTGGGAGAGAAAAAGTAATATAAACAATGGGGAATAATCTGACCAACGCAATGTTGTTCTTCTTGGTGTTCCCGAACACGCTAACACTGCTACGGGAATTGAACTACAGCACTACGATTACAAACATTGATAATGTGTTTTGCCAACTCCATCGGAGCTCACGAGACAGTCGTGGTGGACATGCATAGAATACCTCGGTCACCAAACGAGCCAAAACCTCTAAAAGTAACATTTTTAAGGAGAGGTTTGATGGATTCCTTTAGGGCCTAATTGAAATGAACTCACAAGAATCTCCCAAAGGATGTCAGATTGAGTAACCCCAAACTTTCTACACCGAAACCGCCTAATGTACAATCAGACAAGACTGGGATTAGAACTACTGCGGAAATTCACCAAACCGACCAATGCTCGACTTTCAAAGGTTCGCACAAATAGACGAGCTTATAGCTCCATTACTTTATGCTAAAACCACAAACAATTGCCTATATACAAACCAGCTGAAATGATCTGTGTAATCAGCACTCACTCGATGTCATAGCAATAACTGAGACATGTTTCCAACCTCACATGAGCATCTAGTGGTGGATTACTCAGTGCAAGTTTTGGCACCACGACTACAAATGGATATCAAGCTGCCGAGAGGATTTATCACAGAGTAACTAAAATGGTTCGTTGACTCCACAACTTACAATATAACGATCGACTGGTTCAAGTTAATTTGAAAACACTGCATCGTAGACGACTTCGATTTAATCTAATCATTTTCAACAATACACCACTCGCATCCTCTAAAGAAATCAATGACCTAGGATTTAGATATTTTTGATCTCCTAATTTCAACGAACAAGTAAGAATTCTCACAGCAAGATCTAGCCAGCATTTTGGTTTGATCAATCATAAATTCCTCCTTCGTGAAAGTAGATTCAGTCTATTTAAAATGAAAGTATTACTGAAACTTGACTACTGTAATATAGCCTACTATCACATTGCTAAGCGTGACTGTATACTCTTTGTAGGCCTTCATGTTAGGTTACTCTAATCCTTCATATTATCTAGTAAGATGCAATATACTAGACATAGAGCCCCTAAGGTTACATAGAATTCACCTTAATCTTTTTTTCTTTCAAATCATTACAGAGCACCAAGATTAGCTTAGGTCTACAATGCGCTTCCAAGATTGCAATCGCTATGTACGACGTAAACGAATGAGGCTTTTGTATATTCACCTTACTTGCAGTAAAGTTCGACAGAACTTATTTTTAATTAGGTATTCACATCTTTGGAATTCTTTTCCACCCATTTTTCGCATACGCACATCTACAGGTAAATTTAAAACACTAGTAGAATCTCTTACTGCTCCATCGCTATGCGGATTTTTTAAAATAAACACTTCTATAGACAGTATATTTTGTCATGGTATTCCAGGTTATTGAACTAATTGCAAGTATTTTGTAATTTAGCACACGCATAGAACCTAGGGTCTAGGCATGCTCTTGTCAAAGGCTGGAACTTATATCACATATATCTATAATTTTTATACCTCATTTAGTATATTATTACCCTCTCTTTAACTTCAAAGAATAATTATTATATATTATTAATATTATTATTATTATCATCATCATCATCACTTACATACTTCAATGTCTGTGGTAAACACATTTACCATACACAATTTCTAATCTTCATAAAATACTTTTACAATTATCTATTTACAACTGTGCATTAGTGTCAGGTTCCCTAGGTTGCCTAAACATCAACAGAACCTAATTATCTTTTCATAACTGTGCTTCACTGTTTTTTCAAGATTTTATCTTCATCACTTTGCACCCACCTAGTAATGAGAATGTTTCGTCGTATTCCAGTAAATTAACCTAAGAACTCTCAATTTACCGACTTAAAGATTTAACCAGTGTCGTCCGATGTCAGTGTCCTTTAAAATAACGGATTCAATGCAATCGGTGAACTGATCTTCCATCCAATGCCCGAGAAATCTTGGCAGTTTATCCTTTCACCCAAGGGACCAACCTCTTGCCTGGTACCAAAAAAACGAAACCTCATTCGATCCTGTTCCTTTAGTTCCTACATTGCAATACTCAATGTTTGATTCAAAACAATTTCAATGTTAATATTGATGTTGTTTATTCATTTTTCTACAGCATAACTTTATAATCCTTTGCTTTATTTTCTTCTTTCATTTGTTCTTCTTACCCTATTGTACTCTTATTATGATCTCGTTTGGATACTCAATCTGAATGTAATCTCATTATTTATGAATATTTTATAAAAATTTCCTACTCATGTAGCCTACCATTTCCAACTTTGAACGAAAATACCATTTTTGGATTTGAAAGTTCCGCTGATAATTTAATCCCATTATATTGCTGTAAACATTATGAAAACGTGATCATGTATTTCATGCCTTGGTTCCAAATGAATAAATTATTATTATTAACGTTCGAAGTAATGAACTCAAAGATGCACTCTATGATGCATCAATTTTGCCTCGGTCATGCTATGTCAAACGTAGGCACCCACTGGCTAGGGTATTCCTCATACTCACAGGAACTGCCGACGGTTCTTCTATTCGATGCGCGTTTGCTTCTAAAGGAATTTCATAACGTCAGACGTTGAAAAATCTTCTAGCGAAAGAAATTTCAGAAACAAATTGGTTATATTTGTGGTGGAAATTCCATCCTACATCCGGTTTATATAACATGACCTTTATGGTGACGAATGATGTTCCACCATTACGGAATAATACATTAGAGATTATCCGGGATGTATTTAGGGATAAACCCGTTATGAATGATGCTAGAAAAACAAAAAGCGAATAATGTTCACTAGTACGGTGAGGGGTCAGCTAAATAAGATTTGTGAATTAAAAAACAGTAGGCTAACATTTACATTATTTACCATATATCGCTGAAAACGGTGAACTACATAATATTGCCTAGCAATTAGGGGGAGTACTGAGGAAAAAGCGTACCCCAAAAGCGTGCAAAACCATTAATTAAATAAATAAATGAATTTTATTCTTGGAAATCCAAGAAATGTTGACCATGATCAATAATTTTTAAAAGGATAGTACAAACAGATTGTAGTATGAACATTTGCAAAAACAATTTTCAAGGTCATTTTTCAGCGGAATTTAACGTCGGATAAATATTAAGGTAACCGTATTTAATAGTTGCTTTCAGATAGTCCGTCCGTGTTCCAATATAGTACAAAAACACAGGTATTGCGAATAAAATCAATGAATGATCCCGGAAGCACTGTTGTTTAACGGATAAGGTCCATCGAGGATAAGTGAAGTATCTCTGTTTTTGATGTTCCAAACTTTTTCATTTTGATTGTTCGAAATAAATTGATCTTTTTTGAAAATAAAGCGTTTTACTGTCCGCTAGGCGAAGGTAATTTATCCACTAGGTTGAGGTCTGAGGTCCAGTTTCATTTGGGTGCGAATTCAGAATTGTAATGTGAAGAAAATATGGGAAAGCAAGTGAATGTGGTGTCGAGCGTTATGAAAATTTATTTATATACATTTATACATTTATACATTTATTTATATAAATTTTATACATCTTTCTCTGTAAGATTGTTTGGTGGTATAACCGAAGATGGATTTTGAGAAAGAACGTTGTAACTTTTCTAATAATATGCTATGGGATTTATTTATAGTGGTATATATTATGTTCAATAGTCTAGAATAAGAATGGTGAAGAATTTATACATTTCTATTTTACAATGAGGTTGAATTATAGATCTATGTATAATATACATACTTTGCTTGACTTTGACAATGAAACCCAGAGAACCATCGCAACCACAGCCTGATTGCAATCTTGTTATTTACTGTTCAAATGTTACCCCAAAAAACGAAAAGGGTCCGGCTCATCGCGAGTCGGACAAATAGCTACAGTACACGATTCGACAATGTGTAAGACAAATACGATCAGGTGCATATATACAAATGCTCAGTGTTTAACTAACAAATTAGCTGAACTATGTGAGCTTTGTGATAGATTTTCACCCGATTTGGTTGCAGTTACAGAGACTTGGTTCCAGCCCTGCATGACTGATGCTGAGCTTTTGATTCCGAAAACGTCACTACTTCGTCGCGATCGTGATCGAAGATCCGGTGGTGGAGTTGCAGTCTACTATCACGAACGTTTAGCGCAGTGTAACGTCATCGATCATCCTGACCTCAGCCTTCCTGATACGATGTGGTGTTCAGTAAAACTAGTCAATGGAGATGAATGTACGATCGGCATCATTTACCGCTCGCCATCATCCGAAAGCTCATACAATGATAAGCTCATCGAATCATTGCAACACATCACAAGATGCCAGACTATGCAATTGCTAATCATTGGCGATTTTAATCTCCCGCATCTGTTTTCGAGAGGTGAGCACTCCCTGCATTCGTTTGAACATAAATTCAAGGAGGTTATAGAATTTGCTTCACTACACAATCACGTTAACCAGCCAACTCGCTGGCGGGGTCTTGACCAACCTTCAACCCTTGACCTTGTCTTAACGCCTGAGGCAACCGCAGTAGAGGGTATACAATACCTGGCACCACTGGGGAAGAGTGATCATGTTGTACTTTTGTTTGATTATGTATGTAGTGCGGAACGGTTGTGTGAACAGACGAAAGTCATAAGGAAAATACAATTTGAATCCTTAAATATCAGTCTCCGGGATGCACACACTCATGAGTTTGATTCAATGGATCCTGGCTCATATTACAATTCGTTTCTAAATTATCTCAATTCGAAGATTTACGAAAACTCGATTTTTGTACCACACAAATGCAGCTACAACAACCAGTTTGTTATTCGGAGTAGAACGAAGAAATGGTTAGCTGTTAAGCGAGAGTCTTGGGTAACTCATAAGAAGTTTGGTACGGAAGAAACTTGGAAACGATTCTGTAAGATACGGAATCAAGTCACGACTTTTGTAAGAGAAGATCGCATGCAATTCCAATGGAACTTGCTTAAGAGAATGGAAAAGAATCCTAAGCTTCTCTACAAGATAGTAAATGAACGATCAAAGATCAAACCAGGTGTATTCTCTGTACTAACACCTCATGGATTGACCCACACTGCCCAAGATACCGCCGACGCTTTAGCAACGTTTTACTCATTTGTCTTCAATCCCAAGCGTTGTATACCATATCAAGTTTCATCAAGTTCACTACATTTCGAATTATTAAGTGAAATGACCATCAACGAATACATGGTTGGGCGGGAACTTTGTCGACTAAACGAAAAGAAGTCCCCTGGCGCAGACAAAATTACCCCCGCCGTACTTCGCAGGTGTCGCGTTGCTTTGACTGCTCCTCTCACTCGCATATTCAATCTCAGCTTAAATGAAGGAAAAGTACCACCGCAATGGAAAGCAGTGATGATAACTCCTATTTATAAAGGCGGTAGCCGTTCAGACACAGCAAACTATAGACCGGTAACGTTACTTCCGCTGATCTCCAAATTAATGGAACGCATTGTGACTGCGCGCATAAGAGAACATTTTGAAAACCAAAATATTTTGACCGCAGCACAACACGGTTTTCGAAGAGGTCGTTGCTGTTTATCTAACCTTCTTACAACGTTCGAGGATTGGACCAAGGCACTAGACGAAGGTGAGGCTGTACATGCTTGCTACATCGATATTTCCAAAGCTTTCGATAGAGTCAACCATGACATCTTAATTAAAAAGCTCGAATCCTATGGAATAACGGGAATATTGCTGAATTGGATAAGGGACTATCTTACTGATAGACACGTCCAAGTTCGCGTTGGCAGCACCTTATCTAGAAAAATAGACGTCACGAGTGGAGTTCCGCAAGGCTCGGTGCTTGGACCTCTTCTATTCTTGGTGTATATGAACGATATAGTAGAGGATATTGGATGCAACTTGATACTATTTGCCGATGATATTAAAATTTGGAAACGTGTCAGGTCTGTTAATGACTGTATGGCATTACAACGGGATCTAAGCATCTTATTTCGTTGGTCACAGTTAAATGAGTTACCATTTAACCCTGAGAAATGTAAAATGCTGCAGCTTGGGAAATCTCTGCACCACACGTATCAGCTTGGCACGCAAGATCTCGTCTGGACCACAGCAGAAAAAGATCTGGGTATCTGGGTTTCGTTTAACCTTAAGCCTGGACAGCATTGCCGGATGGTGTACAATAAAGCTTGCCGTATCTTGAGTCTTCTCAAAAGAATATTCCGGATTTTTACGCCCGAAACCCTACCCCGGGTAATTAACACGTATATACGTCCTGTTATGGAATATTCCATCCAAGCCTGGGCACCATGGCTGATGAAGGATATCGAACTACTCGACAGGATTTATCATCGTGCTACAAAGTTGGTACACCGGTACAGAAATTTGCCTTTCACAGAGCAAATGCTAAGACTGAACCTACAAGATTTTACCCAACGGCGGATACGTAGTGACCTTATGTTGACCTTCAAAATCCTGCATTCTGTAAACCATCCCCTTAGACACTTGCTAAAACCCAATGACCTTACTAGAACACGAACACATTCAAAGGCTTTAAGCATTCCGCATTCTCGTATGGATATACGTCGTAATTTTTTCTCCGTAAGAATTTGTTTCATTTGGAACTATTTGCCTGATGAAATCACACGATCAGAATCTGTTGAGGTTTTCGCTTCCAAACTCGATGAGTTTATGACGAATCATGCGGTATGCGAATGTCCCTATTGATTGTTGAGATATTTTATATTTTTTATATATTTTTATATGTTCCATATACTTTGTCATCCTATGGTTATTGCTAAACTTAATGCTTTTTCTACCATACAATTTTCTGAGTTTCTCAGTTCAGTAATAAGGTGGCATACCTGTTCGTTGTAAGTGAGTGATGCAGAAAATCGATATCCTAAATCACGCATGCTATCAATCATTTGAATTGCGTTATGGTTAATAAGAATTGAGTTATTTTGTTTCGTGCATCCTATAGGCATAAAATTTGATATGCTGTTGAGAATGTTAGACCGTTATTTGTCGCTAATTTCTAAGAGCTCACTGTAACGACTTAAGTCGCTGTTTAGTCCACCCGTTTCTTAGTTCGACAATTCCAAACAATGATTCGAGTTTTTTACGGTTCTAATAACAAGATTAATAGACAATAACAATGGACAAACCTCAACTATACCGGGTTGTACAAATGATGTGAGCCAAAATGCTCAAACGTTCCAAATGACAACAATAAATTAAGCCAATGTTGACAAGATAGACTGCCAAATTATAAATGCAAACGGATAAAATTACCGTCGAAAATGTCTATCAAATGCTAGTCACCCAAATTGGTGTCAAAATCAAAGTGCCCAAAATGGCAACCAAATTCAACAACAATGTCCGACAATTGCATAAATAATGAATTAAAACAAAAGGTTCACCAAATATGTGAAAAGAAGATTTCCAATAAAACAATTACAAAAAGCGAGGTTTTTCATCTTAATTATAAAGTAATAATAATCAAAACCAAATTCAAGTCACAAAATCAGTATTTTATAAAAGTAGAAAGTAGAAAGAAAAAAGAAGAATTTCAAACCTACATGACACTTAACATGTTTCCTACACCTCCCACCAAATTCTTCCATGGAGTCACAATGTGTAATCAACATAGCATAAGTGTCTGCAACCTACAATTCGTAAAGCAAACAAAAGGACAATAGAATAAAGCAAGTGACTTTATTTAGTGGCGATCACACACGCTACTTCGCATCACCATCACTGGACACATGTGGCTTTTTATAGGGAAAACGTTTGCAAGACAAAGATCCACCACGTCCTTCGGTTCTGCCACCGCCCCCTACAATAAGCTCATGCATGATATCCCACCCGAACGAGCCTTGTGTATTGCATCCTTGAACAACCACATTTCGTGCCATCTAAACAAGTCTAGCCTATACAATAATATTGTATCCGGTTTTCGAAACACAAATGGTTCATCGTGTATACAACCGAATGGCTTACGCCAATCATACGGATTGTCATGCTGACCATCTGTCGCCCCAATTAAGGCTGATTGAGTGTCATGTGAACCAGGCCCATTTTTCATTTGGGCTGATTTGGTGTCAGGTGAGCCAGGCGTGCTCTCCATCTGATCCGAATTATTGTCGGGAAATTCAGTCACAATATCCGACTGAGCTAATTCAGAGTCAGGTAACTCAGCTTCCCGAGAACAACCGACAACACAAACGTCAATATCCTTCAACTTAACATAAATAGGAACCATTTCTTGGCAATCAATTACAAAATCTGACTGAGTTAATTCAGTGTCGGGTAACTCAGCTTCCCGAGAACAACGGACAACACAAACGTCAAGATCCTTCAACGTTACATCAATAGAAACCATTTCTTGACAATCAACGAGGCTAACAGGCTTTGCTATTGAATCCTTTTGGCAAAATTTGCACAACTGACCAAATCGACTCCAATCAATATGAGCTCGACGTGACACAAAGTCTGTAAGTTGCTGAAACGTAAGCTTTAATCCCTCGCAGTATATAGCGTTCTGCAGATCACCCCATTGTTGCTAGAACGCACCTGGTAATATATGCACTATATTCTCTGAAGTAGCACTGGCGTTTAAAACAGCCTGGCACTTGACATTTACGCATTGACAAAGCGAGATTCGCAAACCCTTTTGATTGGCCAATCAATCACCGGGCCTCTTTCAACAACTCATCTAAAACTGAGTGGGCCACAACACAAGGTAGGCCTGATGGTTGTCTATGACTGCTGCCATGAGTTAATTTAGTGATTGTAGCATGAGCAATCGCTAAACCCTTTTCCAATTCAAGTTCTGTTGTAGAAGGTGCACAGTTGCAGTCGAGTCCATATCTACCAACAGATGGAGATTCAAAACCGTCCGCACCATTGTGACTATCTTTTAGGGACCTAACCGAACCACACACTAACCTTGCAAAACGTTCAGGCATCATAGATGTACAATAATGATTTTAAAAAAAACAAAATAAATGAACGCCACCAGGTGTTCAACAAAATTCTCGAAACGAATTGAGCTTCAATTTTCGAATCCGCGCAGATTCACGCAATTCTGAGGACGAAGTTGAGCAGTGAATCAACCAAGTTGAATACTCCTTCGATTGCAACGAACAAATAGTATTATTTCCGAGACAAATACGAGAAGGAAACAGAAAAGAATGGCGCCACAAAGATCCGAATTGATCATTGTTCAAATAGGCAGACGATCCAAATTGACCGTTTCCAATTGAGCAATTAAATTTTCCGCTTCTCCAAATAGAACAATCCGAGTTGAGAACTGTGACGACTAAAGTCGCTGTTCAACGCGTAGTCCACACGTTTCTTAGTTCGACAATTCAAATCAATGATTCGAGTTTTTTACGGTTCTGTTAACAAGATTAATAGACAATAACAATGGACAAACCTCAACTGTACCGGGTTGTACAAATGATGTAAGCCAAAAATGCTCAAATGTTCCAAATGACACCAATAAATTCAGCGAATGCTGACAAGATAGACTATCAAATTATAAATGCAAAGGGGTAAAATTACCGTCAAAAATGTCTATCAAATACTAAACATCCAAATTGGTGTCAAAATCCTAGTGCCCAAAATTGCAACCAAATTCAACAACAATGTCCAACAATTGCAAAAATAATAAATTAAAACAAAATGTTCACCAAATATGTGAAAAGAAGATTACCAATAAGACAATTACAAAAAGCAAGGTTTAACATCTTAATTATAAAGAAATAATAAACAAAACCAAATTCAAGTCACAAAAACCAGTATTTTATAAAAGCCGGAATTAGAAGGGAAAAAAGAATTTCAAAGCCACATGACACGTAACATGTCTCTTACACCCACGACAGAACAGCGGGATATAAGTTCTTCTGGAAGCCGGAAGCCTTAAGCGGAATACGTTTTGCCGGGAGTCTAGTCTAAAGCGCTCTTTAGCTAGTTTGAGTGAATGACTGCGGGTTCCCAGCTCAGGAATTAAGGCAAAGAAGTTGTTCATGATAACGCTACTTAACAGCTTCAGAATCATGAAGGATTTAATTAAGTCACCTCTCAAACGACAGTGTATAAGTGTGAAAAGATCCAGGGGCTTCAGTCAAGCAGCGTGAGGTTTCCCTCGCTGTCCCTCAATCATGCGATTTGCGAGAAGTTGATTATGTCCCGTTCAAGGTCGTGCATCAGGGTATCTTCATTCGTTGATCCGATGAACTTCACATCATCCGAGAAAATAAAGTATGTGCACTTCAATTCAGACGACGAGTCATCAATGATAATCACGAATAGAAGAGGACCGAGTACCGATCAGTTTGATACCCCACTGATCACTTCGGTCAGGTTCGGCAGCATAGATCCTGCCCGAACTCTGATCGTCCTACCTTTGAGAAATGGCTTTATCCGAGCAAATAAAATACCCCGTATGACTTTTCCTGCTAGCTTAATCGCTAGAAGGCGGTCATTTACGGAATCTAAAGCCTTGCTGAGGTCTGAGTAGTGTGCTTCGACAGGCTTCCCATCATCCATCCTTTTCGAGACAGTATTGAGAAAACTAAGAATGTTAGTCAGGAAGGATCAACCACAGAGAGATCCATGTTAAATTACACTCAGTAGAGAATGCCAACAAAGAAGCCTACAGATTTTGTCACGCATTAGTTTTCCCAATACGTTTGAGACGACCCTATTCAGTCTGACAATTCTGTATTTACCAAGAGTTGACCTGCAACCACCCTTGTGTGCTGGTACGATTATGGCTGCTTTTCACTCAATAGGAACCGCTCCAAGGTTCAAGCGTGAATTAAAAATTTCTCAAACGTTATGTAAGCACTAATGTGAGATTATTTAGCATACTTGAGTGTATATCACCTGGTCTCTCAGCTTTGTTGACCCGAAAAGTGGATAAGTGCGTCATACACATTGGCTACATTGAAGGACAACTTAACAAGTGCTAGATCTCCAGTTTGTAGATTAAACAACCAAGACGGAGCACTTAATGAATTACCACGACTTTGAAGGGCACCGAAAAACCTGGAGAAGGCAGTCAACATAGACATTTTGTTATCAGCTACTTCTCCATCATCCAGCTTCAAATCTCCCACACTGTCCTTGTTTTTGCCTTTAGATTAAGAGTAGCTATAGAATCTTTTCGGTTGGGATTTAGCATACCTAGCTGATGATAACTTGAACTCTTGATTGATCAAACGCTCTATTTTACCGCAGACATTCTGAGCGGATTTATAGTGAACCCAATAACTAGAAGTGAATGATAGCTTATACTACCGCCTTAAACGATCCCTTTGCAAGATTATCGAACGGACGTATATTTCGGCGCTCCTACGTTTTTGAATCTACTTCACTCCCAGTTTGTCGTATCTGGATATTTTATACATTTTCGGATTCCTCCCATAACAAGCATTGAGAACACAATATTCTTGGAGAGAAAACACGCAATTTCTAAAGAAATCCATCCTTTACCTTCTGAACCAAACTCAACCCACGCGTGCAAGTTTGAGTAAACTACTGAATATTCGACTGATTTTACGACTGTTCGAAAGAGCTCGAACTTCTACTTCGCTTGACACCTTGGACCACTAAATCGGATCCAATTTCGAGGAGCTACGCGGCATTTAACCCACACTACACGAGGCGCGATTTTTCACTCACCTAGTTCGTCTCATCCGATACAAAACCCGTTTACACATCATACGGACCTACACGAGCACACCCACTTACCCGAACCATCGATCGATAATTTTTCGCTCCGGTGCCATGACCTCTCAAACGAAGCCCATTGACAGCGGTCACGTGTGCAAACTGTGTCGGAAGGCCATAAGCCGCAAAGCCCGACTGGCTAATTATTTTGTTTGTCGTGAGAAGGTTCATATGAATTGCGATGCTACTTTGACCGTCGATGCCCTTACTGTTATCGATGCAGACGGAAATTCCAGGAGTATGCTACATCTGTCAGATATGCAGATCTCAATCGAGAAATTATACGAAGACAACTGTGAGCTCACAGACCGACGCGGATATGGACATTTTATGTTTAAAGAGTAGTGTACAAAGAATCGAAGGTCTGCTAAACGAGCTACTGATTGATAAACTCGGATCTAGAGCAGATTGTGAACATCATATCTCTTCCCCAGTTATAGAAAGGCAGCAAAACCGAAAAAGGTGATGATCATCCTGTTCACAAGCGCCCAAATAATTCGAAACACTTTTCTGACGCGAAATTCTCTGGCACTAAAATGGTTACGAAGACCAAGATGCCTGCTCATCGGGAGGTTCCGCTCAAACAATTAGTTTTAACACCTAATGTTGCCGCCCCAAAGATCGCAAAAAATCTCTCTGTAATCTGTACCAACATACAGGAGTCTAGCGAGACACTTCTGGCGAATAGACAACGATACGACCTAGAACAATGGTCTAAACGTTTTACGTTGATGGGGTTGGAAACGATAAAACCTTCAGCTGTTACACGTTTGGTTCGCCACCAAAGCTCCCCACACTTCGGCGAAGCGCGGCTACTAAAAGTAACACTAAACAGTGAGAGGGATATGGAGATTGTTCTTTTGAATTCTTACTTGTTACGTGACATACCTACGTGCAATACTCGAATCTACGCCAATATACCCTGGTAGGAAAGAAAAGGAGGCGGAGACGTTCGTAAGAAAATCAATGAGCGCAGTCTGATCCTTCTAGGCGTTCCAGAGGCTACCAGTACAACAGAGGCCGCGAAGCAACAACAACACGACTATAAACAGTGGTTATACGTTGCAGAAGCGATTGGAGCACGCGAAGGTGTTGTCGCAAATACCTTCAGAATACCGAGGTCATCAAAATACAAAGGCGATGGACCACCCCCTTTAAAACTCACTTTCCTAACTTCTGCTATGACAGCCTTCGTCAGACAAAATGGAAAAATACACAGAAAAAATATCCCAAATGACCTCCGAAGCAACAGCAGTGGAGTCAGTGCAGTATCATAGTCCTTTGGGGCTAAGTGAACATCTTGTGTTGTACTTCGAATTCGTGTGCAACGCCAGAAGGGCGTCGGGCGACGTTAAGTTCATCAGGAGAGTCGATCACTTCGGCCCTCGCAGTGCCATTACGATTATGGAGGAAAAACATCTCGATCGTACGAATGCAGATACTCATTGTTCTAGTCTATTACAAAACTAGACGAAAATTCTACATGTGTTCCCAAAAGGAAATCAAGAACATTTTGCTTCAAACTCCGAAGCCGAACTCGGAAGTGGATAGCCATGCGAAATTCCGCATGGGCTGCACACAAAATAATACGAACAGACGCATCTTAAATAAATATATAAATAAATAAATATTTCATTCTTGGAATTCCAAGGCATGCTAAGCATGATCGATAATTATCAAAGTTGTTTGTATACATAAAGCATAAAAAATGGACAATAATTATTAACATTTTCAAGGTCATACGTGCTGATAATTTTTCGTTCGTTAAAATGGTCCAGGTAAATGATAATCAATCAGTTTTACAGAAATTCAATATATGAGCAGTTATTGTATGAAAAGAAAATCGGGTGAGGGGAAAAATGACACGAATAATATTGAAGAACGATGGACCGGAACATCGAAGATGTGAGGAATCTCGAAAAGTCAGAATCTTCAAAAATGCTCAGTTGGAACACATTATTATTGTCGAATATATGTTCTGAATGGAGAGTGTCTTTTTGTGGGTATTCGTAGAAGATTCGGCGTCCCAGTGTTGACTCGTTTGTGAACCGGAATTCTTCATATGGTTGTAAAGAGGTAATCTGGAAAATAAATACTAAGGAACGGAGTGACTGTTCACTATGAAAGTTGAAAAACTTATATCACTGTTAATATCCAGCAATGCCATGATTGTATAGTTCATCTAATGAGACATCTAGGTTGAGAAGTTTCACTAATTCTTCAACTGTGAGAAATGAATTCAGATGTGATTTAAAATCACATAGTGAGGTACAATGCCTTATGTTTTTCGGAAGAATATTCCTGAGTTTATCGTATTTATTTAGGTATAGACCACTATGTGGTCTATTCAGGCACTCATTAAATACGGAAACCTTACCAACTCAATGGAAAACCGGTGTTATCACACCAATCTACAAAGGGGGCAGTCGTTCTGATCCGGCAAATTACCGCCCCGTGACGCTTCTTTCAGCGGTTTCTAAAATTTTGGAACGCCTGGTGTGTGAACGACTTGTTGAACATCTCGAGAACCATCAGCTAATAATTTTCACACAACACGGGTTTAGGAAAACATATTCATGCCTGTCTAACTTGCTCACGACTCTAAATGACTGGACGCAAGCTCTAGACCAAGGGGGTTCCGTCCATGCCGGTTACTTAGATATATCTAAATTATTCGACAGAGTGAATCACTCCTTACTGCTTCAGAAGCTGCAGAATGTTGGTGTCGTCGGAAACCTACTAACATGGTTCACAAGTTACCTGTCTGGACGCAAAGTAAAAGTCAGAATAGATGGTGAAACTTCTAAAACAATTGAAGCCACGAGCGGAGTACCTCAGGGTTCAGCACTCGTCCGATACTGTTTCTCATATTTATAAACGATCTTCCGAACTTACTAGCATGTAAGCTTGTTTTATTCGCAGACGACGTAAAAATCTGGACGAAGGTCAACTCTATCGAGGACTGTCAAGTTCTGCAAGGAGATTTGAATAAACTGCACCAGTGGTCAATCCAAAACAAACTGCCATTTAATTTCCGCAAGTGCAAAATGTTGCAAGTCGGAAAACCCTTTCCCTTTCCCTATACACTTGGCAGCCACCCGCTTGAATGGAGTACATCACAAAAAGATCTCGGAATCTTGGTGTCTGGCACTTTGAAGAACAGCCTACAGTGCGAAGCCGTCTACAAGCGTGCGTGCAGCTTGCTAGGTTTACTGAAACGCATTTTCGGACGTTTCCCACCACACTCACTCGTGAAATTACTAAACACTTACATACATCCTGTCGTTGACTACGCTGTACAAGCTTGGACGCCATGGATGGAAAAAAACATCTCGCTCCTCGAACGAATTTATCACAAGGCAACCAAAACGGTTACCGGATTGAATAATTTACCCTTTGAGCAGCGACTGACCAGACTTGGACTGTGCACCCTCGAGCGCAGACGTATCCTACACGACCTCACTCTGACATATCGAATCATCTACGCGAAATCCCACCCTCTCAAACACCTCTTCAAGTTTCGTTCCGTTGTCCCCACACGCAGCCACCCTTTGACCCTTCAAATCCCACACTCACGATTGAATTGTCGTCGTCACTTCTTCGCTGTTCGTGTATGCTTCTTGTGGAATAGCTTGCCGATAGATATTGTTACCTCATCGAACGAGCACATCTTTAAACAAAGGTTACGAAACCTTATGTTGAGAACTACTGCGTTGGCCCCTACCTATTGATGTCTATAAAATTTTAACGCACGGAACTACCGTCCATCCAAAGATTCTTTTCCCTCAGTCTGTGTTGCCATTGAGGATTATTTTTGCTCCACCTATGAAGAACATGGACATGATCATACAAGTAACGATTTTTTAATTTTTTATACGTATATCCTATGGTACTGTACAGCAATTTGCTTTTTTAACCATAAATCTTGAATCTTGAATCCTTTACGGGTAAACAGACGAATTCGAAGAATTTATCGGGGCGACATTTAATGCTTTTTAACGACTTACAGCAGAGCGTGTAGACTTCAAAGCTTCCTATGTGAAAACTTGGATAGAATTTGTAGGTTTCTGAAAGGGTAGCAAGACAAGCACGCTCAGCTCCAAGTCGTGAAAAAGCATCAAAGGCCGCACTGGAAAACTCCTTGATTTCGCTTGAAACAAAGAGAGGTTGCTAGTGAGTAAAAAGCAGTCATAATCGTACCAGCATATAAGGGTGGTTGCAGGTCAACTCTTGGTAAATACAGAACTGTCAGACTGAATAGGGTCGTCTCAAACTTATTGGGAAAACTAATGCGTGACCAAATCTGTAGGCTTCTTTGTCGGCATTCTCTACTGAGTGTAATTTAACATGGATCTCTCTGTGGTTGATCCTTCCTGACTAACATTCTTAGTTTTTTCAATACTGTCTCGAAAAGGATGGATGATGGGAAGCCTGTCGAAGCACTACTACTCAGACCTCAGCAAGGCTTTAGATTCCGTAAATGACCGCCTTCTAGAGATTAAGCTAGCAGGAAAAGTCATACGGGGTATTGTATTTGCTGGATAAAGTCACGACTCGTCGTCTGCATTGAAGTGCACATGCTTTATTTTCTCGGATGATGTGAAGTTCATCGGATCAACGAATGAAGACACCCTGATGCATGACCTTGAACGGGACACAAAGTGGTCATTCCAGTGGGACCTCCGCCTGAACCTAAACAAGAGACAACAATTGTCAGCACTGGTTGATAAGATTTCAGTTCACGTGTCGAGAATTTCTCTCGGTGTTAACGCCACACAGCGCGTTAAGTATTTTGGAGTATTAGTAAGAACTGAATTTTAATGGGGGACCAATGCGCTGCTGCAGCTCAACGTGCTCACAAAGTGTCTTTCGGATGAGATCCGTGCTATCCAGTTGAAGACCCGATGTATTCCTTCCAATTTACAAGTCATTAGTTTGGCCGCATTTATAATATCATGTCCAGGCCTGGTGACCTCAATACAAAAAGGACACCGTTCGACACCAAAGCGTACAGCGTCTCGCAACTATTACCTATGTTATTTGTAATTCGCATATTATTCTGCGGTTTTTGTAAAGCTATGTGCTTTTTAGACCATTGAATTCAATTGAATTGAAGACGGGTTCTTGCGTTCCGTATTGGATGGTGGGATGACGCTAAGTTAGGCACCCGTGTCGATGAACAATCGTATTTTAGTAGTCCTGACGGTAACGTAGTAGGGACAGAAAAAGCTGCCCTTCTTATCGTCTGGCTTCTCGGTTTTCCTGCTTGCACAAATTTGTGCAAGTAAGTGCAAGGTGGCGTGCAATGCAGGGCTTTAGCACCGAATCGAAGATGATAATAGCAAAGACGCGATCCGTTAGAACAACTTGCAGATCGTTTATCGGAATGACGGGGATGATGATTTCGAGAGTTACTACGGGATCGTGCAATGTTTTTCACTTGCAGCGACAAGTTATGGAACATCGATTTCAACTCTTCAAAATCGCTTGGAATATGTGTACTAGAATTTTTGTCACTCGTGTGTCTGACGTAAGACAATGTGACGCTGTGCGAGATATCGTGAACTTCGTCTGCAATGCGTGCCAAGTGTTGGAGACTGGTGTGCTTGTCCATAATGGCTAAAACTTTGCGAACGTCGGCTGTAAGACTCTGCTGCCATAATTCACGAATGATTTTGTCATCCACAGTCTTGTCTCCTTGTAATTGGAGCATGTTTTGCAGGTGTTGTGACGGAGTGTGATCACCCATTTTTAGGCGAGACAAAAGCATTCGTAGGTTTTGATCATTGGCAGACGAAGTACGTAAGATAATGACATGTTTAAGTGTACCATACGGATTATCCTCAGGGCAGTTTTAAATTAAATCAGCAACCTCTTCTGCGACTGACGGTGGCAACATACCAACTACACTATTATACTGGGCTCGTTGCGTTTTCACGCGGTAAGCTTCGATTTGTGCGAACCAGAAGCGAGGGTCGTTCATACCAAAAGAGGAAAGGCTAATGTACGACATAGCGTCTGTAGGAATGTCCTCAGATGGGGTATCATAAAATGCTGACTTAAGATCCATTTCGTAAATGAAAAATATATATGACAGCAAAATCAGAATAAATGAGAGTATATGGTACAAACGAACATTATAAAAAGAAAAATGTTCTGGGCTCACAAATTTTGTAGCGGTTTATTCAGTGGAGATTTCACTACTAACTGCGTACGCCTTCTGATTATTGTACCCACACACTTCTCAACGTAACACGGCATACAGATCCGAAACAATCAGACGATAGACTTGTCCCAAAGCAGAACACGTGTGCAGCGTGAATAAACTATTCAAATTGTGTACATATTTACATGTATCATTCTAACAAAACAAATGACAAAATATGTAGTATTAATATAATAAAATATACAATGATAAAAACGCCATACTGGGAACCCGCGGATATTCACTTGTGGTGGTTCAGGCTACGTCAAAATACAGTATGTTTGTAAAAAAGTAAAAAGGTAACCACTCACAATAATTCTTCGATTGAATTGAAAGCGATTCTCCCCGGCTTGGCAATTGACTAATCCGGTCCAGACCTCAAAGTATTATCACAGAAGCAACCGCGGTAAATCCAAGAATTAGGTGCGGCTAAAATATGGAGCGGTCTTTTTATAGCAAGCAAGCAATCTTTTCACAATCCATAGTCAGAATTCCAAGCACGCAGTACGAGTATCAAAGGAGATGAGAAGAACAACACCGAGCGGACGAAAATTTATATTCGTAAAATCCGGGTACAATTCAAAAAGTGTACATTGATTGACACAAACGAAAATGTTTACAGAAAAATGCCATCGTACTCCCCCTAGAGCGTCGGGCCTAAAGAAGACGCTCGATGAAATCGTTAGGCTGTGAAGTCATCAAACTTTGATGGAAAATGGACTCTAAGACCAGATCGGGTTTGCCTGTTAGGGTCAGTTTGTTTGATACACGGGGGTAAAGGGGTTTCCTTGAGTGATCGGGAGTACCGGTGAGCTTCGGTTTTGGGGAAGGAGGGACAAAATCTTGAGGATCAACGTTCGGGGTATTTTCTTTCGCCTCTGGTGCCAGTTCGAAGTAGGCTACTTTCAAACGATCGACGCTGACGGTCTCGTGTGTTCGGTCGCGGTCAATAACGAAGTATTCTGGATTTCTGTTGATTATCTTGTACGGGCCAGTGTATGGCGGCTGTAGCGGTCGACGTACATGATCTACCCGCACAAACACAAAGTCGCAAGTATTCAAGTCAGGTGGAATGTAGCAGGGTTGAGCATGCTGTCGAGTTGGATTAGCTCGTAAGTTTTTCATGAAGCTGCGAAGGCAGCAGACATATTGTGGCACGGTAAGGTCCAATGTGAGTCGGAAGATGTCAGGAATTCGCCATTTCAGCAGCTGAACACCCTAGGTCCTCATTCACGGTGGTACGTGTAAGAGACATGTTAGGTGTTAAGTAGATTTGAAATTCTTCCTTTCCCTTCAACATTCCTTCTATTTTGAATCTAGTTACAAAACCTGAATTTTGTGAAATAGATTTTGCTTGTGTTTTATTTTCCTACAGTATTTTGATATAAAACTTTTATTTTTGTAATTATTTCTGTTATTGTAAATCTTTTCTGTACACGTCTTTGGTCGAATGTTTGTTTTAATTTATTGTTTCTGCCATTGTCGGTCATTATTGCGGAATTTGGTTGCCATTTTGGGCTTCAGTATTTTGCTTGATTTTGGGCGCTACTTTGACTGTCATTTTTGATTGTCACAGAAAGTTTGGACGACATTTTATCGTCTTTTGTTTGAATTGAATTTGATTCTGAAGTATTTGGCTCCATTGTTGCTGTGACGTTCCTATACAATATGGTTTGTATAGTTATTTCTGTTGTAATTGTTGTTAATTACAGTACCGTAGAATATCTCAATCGTTGTTTTGAATTTGTCGAAATAAGAAACGGGTGGACTACGCGTAACTTACGTCACAGACAATACAGTACGTATACCAATAAGTACTAGGATAGTGTCTCGGACCAACGTTCAGTATTCCCATGACACATGAGTGCGGCATTCAGTTGGCGGTGAAATCTTTTGACTAAGCCGTTTGAAGAAGGGTGGTAGGCTGTAGAATGAATGTGTTTCGTACCGATCATGTTGTTCACTTGCTTGAAAAGCTTTGATTAGAATTGGGAACCTCTGTCAGTAGTGATGGTGTTTGGTACGCCAAAATTACTGATCCAGTGCTGAACAAAAGCTTTAGCAACAGTTTCTGCACCGATATCATGGATTGCTACTGCCGTTGGCCAACGCGTAAAACGATCAATGCAGGTAAGTATGTAGCAACATCCGTTAGAGACTGCTAGTGGGCCGACGAGATCCATATGCACGGGTTGGAAACTTTTAGTAACTGGTGGGAACGTACCGGGGTAGCTGATAGTGTGTCGTTCAACCTTGCTCTGTTGACATCGCAAACAACATTTAGTCCAAAGTTGTATGTCTTTATGCATGTCAGACCAGAGGTAGCGAGAACTGATTAAATTTCGTGTCGCACTTACTCCAGGATAATTATATTAATAATAATAATAATAATCTTACACCTCCGGCCAAATTCTTCCTAGGACCCTAACGTATAAACCCAGAATAGCAAATGACTTTATTTAGTGGCGAGTCACACACGCCACGTCGCATTGCCATCATTGGACACATGTGGCTTTTCATAGGGAAATAGTTTGCCAGACTAAGACCCACCACGTCCTCTGGTTCTGCCACTCTCTCCTACGAGAAGCTTATGTATCCAACCCCGATCGAGCCTTGTGTATTTCATCCTCAAACAGCAACATCTCGCGCCAATTAAACATATCTAATTTGCAAAATATTATAAGTGTATCATGAGTTCGAAACACAAATGGCTCCTCAGGTACACAACGGAACACTTTACTCCAATCATATGGAATGTCATGGCTACCATCTATCTCCCCCATTTCTGCTGTCATGTGAACCAGGCTTACTATTCATTGGAGCTAAATAGGTGTCAGGTGTACAAGGCTTGCTCTCCATCGTATCTGAATTAGTGTCGGAAAATTCAATCACAGAATCCGACTGAGCTAATTTACTGTCAGGTAACTCAGCTTCGTGAGCACAACCGACAACGCAAACATCAAGATCCTTCAACTTTACATCAATAAAAAACCCTTTCTTGACAATCAGTCACAAAATTCGATTGAGCTTATTCAGTGTCAATTAACTCAGCTTCCCGAGAACAACCGACAGCACAAACGTCAAGACCCATCAAATTTACATCAATAGAAACCGTTTCTTGGCGATCAACGATGCTAACATGCCTTGCTATGGAATCCTTTTGGCAACATTTACACAACTGACCAAATCGACTCCAATCAATAAGAGCTCGACGTGTCACAAAGTCTGTGAGTTGCTGAAAAGTAATTTCTAATCCCTCGCAGTATACAGCGTTCTTCAGATCCGTCCACTGTTGCTGGAACACAGCCGGTAATATATGCACAATATACTCCAGTGTCACTTGCATTCAAAACCACCTGGCACTCCAATAGAGTGAGGGCAACCTGACATTTATACATTGACGAAGCAAGAATCGCAAAGCCTTCTGACTGGCCAATCAATCGTCGGGCCTCTCCAAATAACTCATCTAAAACTGAGTGGGCCACAAACAAGGTAGACATGATGTTCGTTTATGACAGGTGCCATGAGTTAATTTCAAGATTGTAGCATTAGCAATCGCTAAATCTTGCTCCAATTCAAGTGCCCGTTTAGAAGGTACACAGTTACAATCGAGTCCATGTCTACCAACAGATGGAGATTCATAATTGTCCGCACCTATTGATTCTTATTGAGAATCAAGGAATTCCCCAATATGGAGTTACGCGCAAAATCCCAGGTATTTCAGAACCAACGAGGATTTGTCAACAAAAGCGATACTATATTGAGGCAATCAAAATAATTGAAAAACATACCTCAAATATTGGGTTAACCGGGTTAGATCCCGGTCAATGTCAAAAACAGTATCGAGCACGTATCACGTTACGCACACGAGTCCAAACCAAAAATAGCGCGGTCAAAATGGAGTCCAATTATTCAAGGTGAAAGAGTAAAACAAATAGAGGGAACAAGCGAAAACAACGATATTTTGGAATACAAATACACATAAAATTGAAGCGTAGGTGGGAATGTAAAAAGAATCAACACCGCCCCCCAAAGCCACCTCGGCTTTCTAACAACTATCACTCTCCATCACCTACCAGTAACCACACACGGCGTATATCTCTTTTAAGCTCCCCGTCTGCGGTGCGTAACAAAACTTCCCGTACATGACCGACAGCACCGAGTAGTCTCAGACACGATCGCTTTCTTCCAAGAACCGCGCGACGCACTTTCGTTTTGGTAAAGAACATGGTCGCTGTAACGTCCGTGACGTGAGTAACGCGTATTCCACCCGTTTTTTAGTTCGACAAATTCAAAACCACAATTCGGATGTTATACCGTACTGTAATTAGCAACAATTACAACAACAATAATTATACAAACCTCAACTGTATAGGAACGTACAGCAAACAGTGGAGTCAAAATACTCCAGAATCAATTATATCAATGCAAACAAGTTCAATGACGACCTGAGATATAAATAGAATGAAAGGAGTTACCAAAATTGCCGTCCAAAATGTCTATCAAAGACAAGACACCCAAAAGTGGTGTCAAAATACAAGCCAAATACAAGTGCCCAAAATGGCAATCAAATTCAACAACAATGACCGACAATGGCCTCAACAATGAATTAAAACAAAAGCTTCACCAAATATGTGAACAGAAGATTTCCAATAAAATAATTACAAAAAGAAATGTTTTATATCAAAATACTGTAGGAAAATAAAACACAAGCAAAATCTATTTCACAAAATTCAAGTTTTGTAACTAAGTTCAAAATAAAAGGAATGTTGAAGGGAAAAGAAGAATTTCAAACTACTTTGAACCTTAAAGTCGCCAACAGCAAATTCTCTTCGCAGACGCATCCATTTATGCCTCACTTGTAACAATGGTAAATACTCCATCAACCAACGACGCCAAAACGCGTTTGCAAGTACTTGGGCTTGTCGCCAGCGCTTCGTATACCGATCCCTGAGTATTACGCAGTCATCTAACACACTGCCGTGTTCACGGCCCAGTAACAGGTGATTTGGGGTCAACGCAATCGGTTGGTCCGGGTCATCATACAACGGTACAATCGGCCGATTGTTCAGTATTCGTTCCACTTCGCTCAAAAAGGTCATTAAGGATTCGTCTGTTAAGACTTGTTCCCGTGAAACTGCACTCAAAATGCGGCGTACGGATCTGATCTGCCGCTCCCAAATTCCTCCGCGGTGACTACTATAGGGAGGGTTAAATTTCCACTCGATCCCTTTGTTCAACAGACTCTTGTGAACTTTGGTATCGTCAAGTTCATTTGAAAAACGTCTCAGTTCATGCTCTGCCCCAACGAAATTGCTGCCTCTGTCACTGAACATATACTTAGGGGGGCCACGTCGATTAATAAAACGGGATAACGCCATCAGAAGTGAATCAATTGATAAGGAATAGGTAAATTCTAAATGAACTGCACGTGTTTTAGACAGGTAAAAATGCATCCATATCGTTTTCTGTTAACACGCCCTTCTCGTACCAAAAACGGACCGAAAATGTCAACTCCAGTTGCCTCAAAGGCATAGCTAGGTGTCAATCGGCACTCCGGTAAATCTGCCATAATTTGTTCAGACGGTTTTGCGGATCGCATTCTGCACGATATGCATTTACGCACGATACCCTTCACCACAGAAGCACCTCGCAGTATCCAGTATTTTCGTCGTGATGCGGCTAAAACACAATTAACACCCATATGACCTTCCGCTTCATGGATGTATCGTACAAGAATAGTAGTCACAGGATGTTTAGAGGGTAGTATGATGGGATGCATGCATTGGGGTTCAATTGAAGCACTTCCGAGTCGGCCTCCAACACACAACAGATCTCTCTTCAAAATGGGGTTTAGTTTACGCAACTGTGATGATTTCAAAAGATTGGTGATGAGCTTTTCGGAAATTCCTTGCAGTGCCTTTAGCTCTTCTGCGAAGTACAAACCTTGAACATAGCGCAAGATATAGTATTCAGCTTCTTGAAGTTCGTCCAATGTTAATGCGCCAACTTTTAAATTAATAGTAAATGTTGTGTCAATTCTACGCAAGATGTATAGTTGAAATCGGCGTAGCCACGCAACGGCACACATGAGCTTGATCCATGTTGAATAGTAACAGAGAACCTTATCGAATGGAGGTAGAGTCGATATAGTCGCTAATGTAACGGTTTTTCTTTTAAACTCGAGATGTTTGTCATCAAGCGATAAGCCACTCGGGCGATATGCAGGCCAATCATGTTCATCAGTCAATAGAAAACCTGGACCGTACAGCCATCGATCAAGCAAATGAAATTCTCGAGCGTCAATACCCTGAGAGCCTATATCTGCCGGGTTCATTGTTCGACGATATATGTCTCCATTGTGTTGGCTCCGTGTGCTCATGGATGAAACCGATGCGATTAGCCACAAACGTTTGAAATCGGGATTCAGGATTTTGAATATAAAACAAAACAATGGTTGAATCAGTCCAAAGGTAAGTCTTCAAATTATCCCAGCCAAGTTCATCATATATGTTTCGCAACATTTTTACCGAAAGGACCGCCGCCTGTAACTCGAGCCTGGGAATAGTAATAGGTTTGAGAGGAGAAACACGCGCTTTCCCCAGCACAAAACTACAATACGGTTTTACTTCTGGAGATGAATATCGCACGTACGCTACTGATCCATAACCAACCTCCGATGCATCGGAGAAAATATGAAGAGACATATGTTCACAGTTAAACCCAGACGGTTTTATGCATCGCGGAATCTCCAACGACTTCACGAGTTGGATCTCTTCTTTCCAGATTTCCCAAGTTCTCCTTTCAACACCAATCAGCTCCTCGTTCCAACTGTGTCCTTTCTTGCATAATGTTTGTAACAATCTTTTCGGCTTTAGTAAAATAGGCGCAACAAACCCCAAAGGATTATACAATGATGCGATACATGATAGTATGTCACGGCGGGATATAGGACGAGAAGGAATATTGACGACAAATCTGGATAGATATCTGCCAACGGACCAACATAGACCCAAAGTGTGTTGTAAACTTGAATCTGCAATATTTAAATCACCTGGATGTATTGCTCTTTCTGATGCGGGTATACTTTCCAGTACCGATACATTATTGCTAACCCACTTATGTAAACGAAGCCCACCAAGTTGCAATAACTGTCGGAGTTCATCGGCCAGTTTGATAGCATCTTCGGCAGTATCGACAGATACCAAACAGTCGTCAACGTAGAAATTCCTCTTTACAACTAATATCGTGTCCGTGCTAAACTTGTCAGCATTATCGTCAGCTGCTTTACGCAACGCAAAATTCGCACAGAATGGCGAGGAAGTTGCTCCGAATGGATGAACATTCAACCTGTATGTTTCTGGGGAACGATTGAGATCTCCGTCAGTATGCCAGAGAAAACAAAATGAATCTCAATCAACTAATGGAAGACGAACCTGAAGAAACATCTCCTGGATATCGGCTGATATTGCGATCTCCTTCAAGCGAAATCTCAAAAGTACTCCTGTGATGCTGTTAGTCAAATCAGGACCAGGATGTATGCAGTCGTTCAAAGAAGTTCCATGAAACTCCGCCGCACAATCGAACACGATTCTCACCTTATCCGGCTTTCAAGGATTCATAACTGGGTGATGCGGTATGTAGCAAATGCTCTCATTAACCGCAGGCAAAAGTTTTTTCACGTATCCCTTACTTAGATAATCTCGAAATATTTCGTCATATTTTGATAACAACGACGTGTCTTTCAGCAAACGACTCTTTAAATAGCTGAGCCTCTTTTCTGCCAGTATACGGTTACGTGGTCCATGAAGCTTATCGAATTTCCAAGGAATAGGTACTTCGTAATGTCCACTTTGGAAACGCGTGCCAACCTCGTCCATCGATATTATGTGTATGGACATGTTGTATGGACATGGACAGTGTACTGCGATCGCGATTCTCGGAAAATTCACTTTCAAACAATCTCAAGATATCCTCGTTTATGTCTCTTTGGGTGTTGAGGCAATTTATCGACGCTCTATGCCCGACTGTCGGCGTAGGACCAATAATTGTCCATCCCAATGGTGTCAAATGTGCGAATGGTTGTTTTGGCTTACCGAGCCGCTGCTGTAATACCCAGTGTACTTCTGGAACATTAATTCCCAATAAAATACGAACCGTTTTATCCGGAATGCAAGTTAACTTGACGTCTGATAAGTGACTCAATTGCGGCAATAATGATTCTTCGGGAATTGTCACCTTTTTAACGGGAAGAGAATCTATCACGTACGCCTGATCAACATCAACTTTGGTGCCATCATACAGAGATTGAGTGACAAATGACGTGATGGCAGTTTTTTGCTTGCATGTACCATGCACTGAGGTAACGTCAACATAGGCTGGCGCACCTGACAGCCCTAATTCCTCGGCTAAGTCAGCTGTCACCAATGTCGCATCCGACCCGTTATCCCGAAGTGCATTCGTAAGAACTACTTCGTTCGGACCTACTACCCTCACTGCAATGATGGACAAAAACCTGCTACATCTTTGAGTGCTTGTCGAATTAATCTTCATTGCGTATTCACGCTGAACGGTACGATGTAAGAGCAGGTGATGTTTACCCTTACAACCATCTTTCCCACATCCAGAAGCTTGTCTGCAGTCAGCTGCTATGTGGTTTGCTTGAAAGCAGTTGAAGCAGAGTTTAGACATTTTAAGTCTGTTAATCCTTTCAGCATAAGACAGACTGCCGAACGATGTACAATTTTGTAACGCATGTGTCATGGAGCACTGTGGGCATCGCGATGACTCAGTTGTTGAAGTGACATTCAATCGAATTCTTCGAGTATTCACATGTGTCAGTGAACCAGCCTTCGTTTCACGCCCACTAGCTGAAGCACCGAAACAGCTAGTAGCCATTGAGACTTGTCTCTCCAAGAAACGAACTAAGTCCCCAAAGGTGGGCTCTCTGTCAAATCGAATGATTTCATCCACGCACTCAGCCCACTTGTAACGCAAATGTTTGGGTAAGTGCTCGACAATTAACTTCAAATTTGTCGTATTGTTTAGTTCGCTCAAGCGATTCAACTGTCCAAGAGCAAGCTCGCAATTGCGCAGTCTGCGTGTCAGGTTCCGAAGCGAACCGATGTCATTCTGATTAATGATGTCGCCATTGAGAATCTCTTTCAAAAATGACTGGACGATATCATGTGGGCGACCGAATTCCGTCTTAAGGATGCGTCGGGCTTGACAATATCCTTCGCTATCCGGGAGGTAAATACAATGTTCAATTGCGCTCTTCGCATCGCCAACGCAATATTGTAGCAAGTACATCAACTTGCGATTTTCGCTAGTTACGCGGTCATCGACAGTCAGTTCAAAGGCTTTGATAAATTTGCAGAAATCTGTTGGAGTGCCATCGAACCTTTCAATGTCTATCTTAGGCAATCCGTCAACATGCGCATCATAGTTTCGCCTCGAGCCCGCTGCATTCATCGGAGCATCCCGCAACATCGAACTAACGGAAACCGGACTCCCAACCATAGTTTGTCGTAAGGGGCAGATTTTTGCTTCACGCATCACAAAAGAGTCTCGGCCGATATCACACTTAACATCTTCGTCGGACGAATCGAAATCATGCATCATCTTACGATTAGCATCTAGACTGCGCCTGCGGATCTCCAGCTCTTTTATTTCAATCGCTAACTCTTCGTCGTGTACTTCCTTAGCTAACTGCCGACGCTGATCTTTTCGCGATTTGACTGCATTAGAACTTACACTACCGGCGTCATCTAACCTAGGAGGACGGTGCTGGTTAGAAATTAAGGTAGCGGAAGTGACAGATAAATTATCGCAATTTTCAATGGAATGAGATGAGAGCATAGGAAAACACATAGAATCATGAAAATGCGAGTTAGAAAATTCAGTACTAGGGAGTTCAGGAATGGGAACGGGGTTCAGGGTAACGTCATTCAAACAGTTAGACGACTTGCCAGATCTGGTTCTCGGCATATTTGAAGATGAGATATTCTCCGTCGTGAACCAAATGTCGAGCCAAAAATCCAGCGATGATCGAAGGATTCTCCACGCAATAAAATTATTTGAGTACTATTGATTCTTATTGAGAATCAAGGAATTCCCCAATATGGAGTTACGCGCAAAATCCCAGGTATTTCAGAACCAACGCGGATTTGTCAACAAAAGTGGTACTATATTGAGACAATCAAAATAATTGAAAAACACACCTCAAATATTGGGTTAACCTGGTTAGATCCGGTTCAATGTCAAAAACAGTATCGAGCACGTATCACGTCACGCACATGAGTGTAATATCCAATGAACAACACACAGTTCACCAAACAGTATAATCCACAAAGTCAGAAGACAGAACACGGGCACGCAGGCTTATATAATACCACCAAAACAATTACAAGGTCTTTATGACAATTCAAACAAAGTGCGTCTGTTAAACAGTTAATAAAAAGTCACTATGGCTCCACTGGAGGATCGGTTGGTTTCTGTGATACATTTGGGGAATCAATGCGTTTCCCAGCGAGAGTGTAAAAATCTGCAAGTTCTCGGCCCGTTACTTTTTAAAGTATATGTTAATGACCTCCCCGACTCATTAAATACGAATTGTCTACTTTTCGCGGATGATCTGAAAGTTTGGGGTACAGTAAGCTCTTCTGCTGATAATACCATTTTTCAGAACGAATTGAACAAATTGCTTGATTGGACGGTAAAATGGCAGCTTCCTGTAAACCGACAGAAATGCGCTGTAATGCTTTTGGGGCCAAGCACGCCTGAAGGTGCGTACTTCCTCGGGGATCATCAACTGAAGTGGGTTGATACTGAACGTGACCTGGGTACAATTGTGACTCGGACGCTTAAATCGAAGGAGGATACGAACAGAAAAGCTGCTGCTGCAAACCGCGCATGGTGGGCTATTAGTCGGTCTTTTTCGGTGATTACTCCACAAATGTTTCGCATTCTTTATTCCACATACGTGAGACCAGTTTTGGAATATGGTTTGCCAGCCACCTATCCTCAAACTAAGGGAGAACGTGACCAGTTGGAAAAATTGCAAAGGCGGGCGACGAAACGAGTACAAGGATTGAAATCAATTCCTTATGTGGAGAGAGTTCAACGCCTCAACCTCATGTCGCTCAGTATTCGGCGTGTGCGCTACGACCTGCTGCTAACTCGTCGCATATTACTGGGAGCTTATGGTGACGAGCTGCGCGAGTTTTTCCCTCTCGTGACGGACTCAAGAACCCGTGGCCATGCTCTAAAGCTTCAAAAGCGAAGGACACTACGCCTACCTCAGGGATTCACGCTCTCAACAAGAATTGTTAACTTGTGGAATGCGCTTCCGGAAGAGGTTATCTCAGCGAGCTCTGAAATAACAAAATAAGGTTTAATACTACATTACTCCCCCTTTCGAAAGCAACTGTCCTCAGTGCTACATGCATTCGTGGATGTAGATACAGTAACCTCCTTCGCAATCTCAAGTGCAGCGTCGTCCAGTGGGTTGGGGTCAGGTACATTTGCCAGCTTTAACCGATTTGGATGAACACGGAATGATCGAGGATTGTTAGAAGAAATTTTCTTGATAGTACATATAGTGTCAGATCCGATTTCGTCGACAACATATGGTCCTTGCCACTGATGAGAGAACTTATTAGACACTCCCGGTTCTGGTGACTCACGATGAAGATAAACCATATCACCGACAATAAAAGGTGCACCGAATGCTTTCTTGTCATAATATTCCTTTTGATATCGTGTGGTGATTGTTCGATTAACGATCAATAATAATCGATTATTCATCACCACTCATTCAAAGATAATCAATAGTACTATCATTCAAGTTCTGATTATCATTCATTCATTCATTCTGATTCTGGTTGTTGTTCAATACATACTGTGATTTGAGTGAGCGCGGTTGTTCTCACTTACATTCTTGGGCTGATTATTCAATTCAATACAATACAATTCATTACATTTGGCGTCGCGAGCAGTGGGTGCGCCCGAACAGGATACAATTCATACAATTCAGGATTCGGTGATTGATACAATTCATACAATTCAGGATACAATTCATACAAAGGATCATTTCGTCATGGCAAATTCAAGTCTAGAACCTCTCGATATAAATTCAAATGCTCGAGAAATAGAAGACTATTGTGAAAGATTCGAAATTTGGTGTATGACACGACCGGAAGCTGAGAATGATAAAAAATCGGTTCATTTTCTAAATGCAGTCGGAAAATCTGCATATACGTTAATCAAGAATTTAGCCTATCCTGATTCTCCTATTTCTCTTCCATACGAAACGTTGAAGACGCTTTTAATGCAAAACGTGAAACCTGTAAATTTCGAGCCAACCGAAAGTGCAAAATTTCATTCCATGGTGCGTCAGCCCAAACAAAGAATTCGTGATTTTATTCTACAATTGCTAATTCAGGCAGCGAAATGCAACTTCGGTGAGTCGTTAGATATGCAATTGAAATATCGTCTAATTGCTGGGATACATGACAGTATTCTACAGAATGAACTCTTGAAGCTGCCGAAATCCTCTTTTAAAGCTGTTCGAGCTCACTGCGAACGGTATGAAGATGCGCGTGCGGCAACAACAGATTTGTCGCCAGCAGAAAACTCCATCATGTTCAATACACATAAACGTGAAAAAGCCAAGGCTCTGATGCAGACAAATGATGACGATACCTTAACTATGCCGCTTGGCGAAAAAGGAAACGTTGACTTTCATACATCCCATCATAGTGTAGTGGACCAGTCAAGTTAGTATACAAAACTCGCAATACCAAAATAAGCAATCTGACTCACTAACAGTTCTTTCGATCCACGTACATATAATCCGCAATCCTCCTTTTGATATTCCTTGTTCTTGTAATGACTTCAATATTTCTACTCGCAATGTTACGTTCCCGAGACGGAATTCCCAAAGCCCAGATCGACCGAGAACACGGGTAACGCACACAACAGAAGTATATTGTAATAAGTGAAGAGTTGAATATGTACAAAATTGTATTCGGCAGAAGAATTGTGTTCACTAAGTTATCGAACAAAGAATCGATTAAATGTGAGTAATAACGTTAACGGGAAATCGAAAAATCAATAGTACTATCGATCGTCTGAGCGAACCGATATTGTCAGAACAAATTGAACTGAAGAAATCAAAAACTGTACAATAGATTTTTAACCAGAAAAATTGTTAAGTAAAAATAGGTTTGTACAAGCTCGACACATCTCCCCCCTAGAGCGTTGGAAAAAAATGGAAACGCTCGAAACATTTTAAGTGAAGTAAGTCTCAAGTTTCTTTGGCCAAGTAACAATACGGCCAGATCGTGTGTGGTGGGTTCCTTTCAAGCAAGAACGTAGAGTCTGTGGGGAAGGACTGGGTATACTTATTGGTTGCGTGGGAGGAGTGGATTGGATGTCGCTGGTAATAGAATTAAGGTGACCACGGGATAGGGCGTCGGCGACAACGTTATCTTGGCCTGAGACATGTCGGATGTCGGTGGTAAACTGTGCAATGAAGTCCAGTTGTCGAATTTCTCGAGCTGAATAGCGGTCAGTGTTTGAAAGCAGGGCGTAACAGAGCGGTTTATGATCAGTTAAAACCGTGAATTCTCGCCCTTCAAGTAAATGGCGGAAATGACGGATGGCATAATAGATTGCAAGCAATTCTCTGCCAAACGTACTGTAGCGAACCTGAGCTGGTTGCAGTCTCTTTGAGAAAAACGATAATGGGCACAGTTCTCCATTGCGACTATATTGCAAAGTTGCACCAATCGCTTCGTTAGACGCATCCGTGTATAAAAATAGTTTGATATTAGGATCGGACGGTAAGTGGGTCAGCAACGTTGCCTCGCTAAGCGCATTTTTAATGCGTTCAAAAGCAGTTTTAGCTGAGTCCGTCATATTTAACGAGCGTTTGTTGTTGCGGAGTAAATCCGTCAATGGTTGAACTAGCTCGGCACAGTGAGGAATGAATCGACGGTAGTAATTCACAAGACCAAGGAAACGACGGAGTTGTCGTATTGATTCGGGTAATGGGTAGTCTTTTATGGCGGAAACCTTTTGCTCTAATGGCCTGATACCTTTGGAATCGACTTGATGTCCAAGAATTTCAAGTGATTCGACGCCAAATACGCATTTATCGGGGTTTACGACTATGCCGTACTTTGACAGTTGTGAAAAGACGCGATGTAAATGTTCAGAGTGTTCAGTGGGCGATTTACTAGCGATGAGTACGTCATCGATGTAAACGAAGACGAAATCGAGACCCAAGAAAACTTGATCCATGAACCGTTGAAATGTCTGTGCTGCGTTGCGCAGACCGAATGGCATTCGAACGAATTCGAAAAGTCCGAATGGTGTGTTTATGGCTGTTTTGGGCACGTCTTCTGGTTCCACTGGTATCTGGTTGTAGGCACGCACCAAGTCAAGTTTGGAAAAGATGGTCTTTCCTTCAAGTGCCAAGGCAAAGTCGTGGATGTGTGGTATAGGATACCTATCTGGAACAGTAATTTTGTTCAGTGCTCTATAATCACCACAAGGGCGCCATGCACCATGTTGCTTCTTTTCGACCATGTGGAGAGGTGAGGCCCATGATGATTTTGATGGACGAATGATGCCCAATTCCATCATATGCTCGAACTCTCGTTTAGCAATGGCCAATTTGTCTGGTGCTAACCGTCTTGGTCGAGTGAAGACTGGAGGACCGCGTGTTTCGATATGGTGTCTAACGTCGTGTTTAATTGCATTATTCGGTGAGTTTGGGCGGAAAACTTCTGGGAATTCAGACAATAAGCTGCTATATTGTTCTGGAATATTCGGTGGTAATACGCGAATAGACTGTATCGCAGAACGGCATGGTTTTCCTAGGGTTTTTAACTCTGTCAGGTTGTCGATAAGTTTACGGGACTTCAAATCGACGGACAAGTTAAAGTGAGTAAGGAAATCTGCACCTAATATAGCGCTTCGCGCGTCTGCAACGGTAAAGATCCAACACTTATCTCAGCACCCGTATCAATGAGAAAACGCAATTTATTCGAACAATCAGTGACATAAAATAGGCGACTAATGTTGTTGCCAGGTAAAGTCGTCGCTGTTACTGCCTGGCGTTGAAGTTTCCCTGGTTTGTAAAGTTTACAGGATGGCAAGCACTTTCTAGCTTTTGAGCCGAATCGACGGTGATAATGACATAGGCTGTGCTCGCGTTGGTAGCGGTCTCGGGATGTACTTCTGTTTGAAGTGCGCGTTCGACTGCGGCTAAGTCTTGATGGCCGATCGTTGAACATCTTTGTTAGGGCTGAAATCTGTGAGGTCAATTCAGCGACTTGTTGTTTAAGCTCTTGTACTTCAGTTTCCACCACGGGCTTTAATGTGACTTCTTGTAGGGTAGATGGTGACTTGGCTCTGTACACTGAATGAACTTGATCTGCGGTTTCTGCTAGCTTCTGTAGAGGAATATCTTTCTCGAGAACAGAAAGAGATTTTCTTAAATCTACAGGTAAGTTTTGAAACCATAGTTCACGTAAAACAGACTCATTCAGGGGTTGTTTCCCTTGAAGTTGCATCATGTGTCGTAACAGCTGAGAAGGTGTTTTGTCACCAATCTCTACTCCTGCTAACAATGTACGCAAATTTTGCTCATCTGATGCGGCTATTCTGTTGATCAACGCATTTTTCAGTGTGTTATACGGGTCGGATTTTGGTTTATCATAAATGATATCGGCGACCTCTGTAGCGGCCTCGGTGGGTAAGTGTGCAACAACACAGTTGTACATACTCTCCTGTTTAGTAATGCGTCTAAATTCGAAAATTGCTTCAGCTTGAGCGAACCATAGACGAGGATTATGCGTACCGAAAGGTGGAAGGGTAAAATTGAAAATATCAGAGCGGTGGGCTGTGTCGCTGAAGTTATTAGAAGTCATCGCAAAGAATTACAGACTCAGAATATCAAAATATGGGGAGAATGTACGAAAAAAACTCGGGCTCACCAAAAATATGTGGTAGTCGGGCTCACCAAAAAATATGTAGTAGTCGGGCTCACCAAAAATATGTAGTGGACCAGTCAAGTTAGTATACAAAACTCGCAATACCAAAATAAGCAATCTGACTCACTAACAGTTCTTTCGATCCACGTACATATAATCCGCAATCCTCCTTTTGGATATTCCTTGTTCTTGTAATGACTTCAATATTTCTACTCGCAATGTTACGTTCCCGAGACGGAATTCCCAAAGCCCAGATCGACCGAGAACGCGGGTAACGCACACAACAGAAGTATATTGTAATAAGTGAAGAGTTGAATATGTACAAAATTGTATTCGGCAGAAGAATTGTGTTCACTAAGTTATCGAACAAAGAATCGATTAAATGTGAGTAATAACGTTAACGGGAAATCGAAAAATCAATAGTACTATCGATCGTCTGAGCGAACCGATATTGTCAGAACAAATTGAACTGAAGAAATCAAAAACTGTACAATAGATTTTTAACCAGAAAAATTGTTAAGTAAAAATGGGCTTGTACAAGCTCGACAATAGTATGGAGAACACTCCCGTTAATCTGGATAATCAAACTGCATCTGGAAAAACAATTCGACCGATTTCTAACAGTGCCATTGTTCGTGCTAAAGCTCTTTTATTTGATGATGAAAATTTGACTTCCCTATCAACCGATTCAAGCGATACTCCTGTTAACATGTCCAGATCCGCCCGTATCATTGATTCAAACGGAAAATCTAGTTTTCATTACCAAGAAAGTGGCTTCAATGTTTGCAAACTTCAGAATTCATCAGATGCCAATTCAAATAAATCGCCGAACTTATCTTATCAAGCGAATTCACACTGCCAACTAGTTCATCCAAACGATTGTCAGATAATATTCTTTTCAAAACCGCTAGAGGAAAAGCCTTATTGTCACCTTGGACTACTGCCATTGAAAAAGCGATACAATTGTTGGTAACTGTGAATGATGTGTCGGGTTCACTAGATCCTCCGTGGAGATCAGAACGTTTGTTGAACAAGCCGTACTGGGATTATACAAACCCAGGATCATTCGCAAACTGAGGTGGTTGTGGTGATTGTTCGATTAACGATCAATAATAATCGATCATTCATCACCACTCATTCAAAGATAATCAATAGTACTATCATTCAAGTTCTGATTATCATTCATTCATTCATTCTGATTCTGGTTGTTGTTCAATACATACTGTGATTTGAGTGAGCGCGGTTGTTCTCACTTACATTCTTGGGCTGATTATTCAATTTAATACAATACAATTCATTACATATCGCTGAGAAGCTTTGAGGTGTTCCCTTGCCAGACAGTGACCCTTGTTAATCCCGCGTTGCAGTTCAACAACGAAATCGGATGAAATTCGGCCAACTGGTTCTGCCAGAGGTGTACTGGCGTCTAACGGAAGTCTCATTTCACTACCGGTTACCATCAAGTGAGGAGACTGTTTCGTAGAAGAATGTACACTAGCGCGATAGGCTAGCAGCACCTGTGGAATGGCATCGTCCCAACTTCGAGCACAACCAGTCGATATAAATGACTTCAGGAGAGACTTTAGAGTTCGATTAGTCCGCTCCACAAGTCCGTTACCTTGGGGGTGGTAGGCAGTGGTTCTATTCTTTTTGATGCCCAGTACAACGCATAATTCATGCATAACAGCACGTTCAAAGTTAGATCCTCTGTCAGAGTGCAGTTGTTTCGGGGCACCCCAGCGTGATATCCAATGTGTGAAAATAGTTTTAGCTGTTGTGATTGCATCTATTCGTTTAACCGGAACTGCTTCGCACCATTTGGTAAAGTGGTCGACCAGTACAATGATATATTTATTTACTTGTATCGTCTCGGGTAGTGGGCCAACAGCATCGACACATACCAATTCATTCGGGTATCCTGTAAGTAACCCTTGAAGTGGTGCAACATGACGTTTGTTTGGATTCTTGATTTGTGCACATAGCTGGCAAGCTTCACAAAAATTGCGTATGTGTCTTCTCTGATGAGGCCACCAATATCTACTTCTAACTGCCGCCTCAAGTTTGTTCTGACCGGCATGACCTAATGATGAATGAAGTTTATCAAGTAAGGTAAATATGTAGCTTCCGGGAACTACTAGCAGTTGAGTGTAGGCTGCACTATTTTGGATGTACATAACTCCATCGACCATGCTTAGCGAATTCCAAAGAGACCATAAGCAACGAGCTTCCCAACTGCAACCTGCCATCTCACTTGTACTAGGCTTTTCACCCAAAACACTCAAACGGTTGTACAGCAACTGAATGTCTTTATCATTTTTTTTGAACATCAATCCAAGAAGAGCGGTTATCTGATTCGATGGTAACGGATAAGGTATATGTAGTTAAACACGACGGGCATGAACCGTGATCACGGAGTGGTCGGCGGGATAAAGCATCTGCGTTGAGGTGCCGTTTTCCGGGCCGGTATACGCAGGTAAAATCAAACTGCTGTAAGGATTCCTGCCATCGGGCAATTTGTCCCTCCGGGTCTTTGAAATTTTGGAGCCATTGTAATGAGGCATGATCAGTACGAACATCGAATTTGCGTCCGAGTAGATAGTGCCGGAAGTACTTAGTGAAATAGACTAAGGCCAGCATTTCCTTTCTAGTGGTACAATAGTTTCGCTCGGATTTATTGAGACATCGGCTGGCATATGCAATCACGTGTTCCAGATTATTGCTGTCATTTTGCGACAGGACACATCCGATTGAACTATCACTGGCATCTGTATCCAATATAAAGACACCGCCATTCAAACCAACATCAGGAAAACACAAAATAGGAGCAGAACACAGGGAGATTTTCAATTCGTTAAATGATTTATCGCACTCACTAGACCATTCAAATTGTTTTCCCTTTTTGGTGAGTTCATTCATTGGCTGAGAGATATAAGAAAATTGAGGAACAAATCTATGATAGTATCATGCCAGACCGAGAAAACTACGTACTTCTTCCACATTTTTCGGTGTCGGCCATTCTTTTACCTGTTGTGTTTTTTCGGGATCACTGGAGACACCACGATGCGAAATTACATGCCCCAGGTATTTCACGTTCGATTTCATGATTTCACATTTCGACGGGTTGACTTTGAGTCCAACGCTTGTGAGTCGGGAAAACACCTCTGTGAGATTAGATAAATGTTCTTCTGTGGATTGACCATGAATGATTATATCGTCCAAGTAAACCAAACACCTATTAGGGATCATGTCATCGAATATAGAGTGCATCAACCTCTGAAACGTTGCAGGTGCATTGCACAATCCAAAAGGCATGGTTTCGAACTCAAACAAACCAAATGGGACCGAAAATGCTGTCTTGGGGCGGTCTTCAGGTGCCACCTCAACCTGCCAATATGCAGATGCTAAATCGAGGGTCGAGAACCACTTTGATCCAGCTAACGCATCCAACGTATCGTCTATACGAGGTAACGGGAATGAATCCTTTTTGGTAGCTGCATTTAAACGTCTATAATCCACAAATATCCTGAGAGAACCATTTTTCTTTTTTACAAGTACAATAGGTGAAGACCAGGGTGAGTTAGAGGGTCTTATTATGTTCTTTTCTAGCATGTCTGACAACAACGTACGCAGCTCCTATTGATAATGAAGTGGAACACGCCGAGGTGGCTGTTTAACTGGACTTTGGTCACCGGTATCGATATTGTGGTGAAGTACGTTGGTTCTACCCAGGGCGTGTCTATCTGATGCAAAAACAGCCTCATTAGCATCTAGTAGATTTTGCAGTTTATCCTTTACGGTGGCCGGAAGATGATCAGTCGCTACCAGAACACGCGCTTTTGTCACGATGTTTACCGACGGGGGGTACAGCATTCGTGGTTTGCTTCCAGGGGTACGCGTATATTACCAAACCAAACACAACGATTGCTGATATCTAAAAGAGCTCCAGTTTTTGTTAAAAAATCATATCCCAAAATAACATCAAACGGTAAATCTCCGACGACAACAAAACGGTGTTGATGTAATAAAACCGATATCTCTACGTCCGCGACTATTACACCTTCTGTGGCAAGGCTACCGCCATTAACCGCCATTAACCGTTCAGGGCTTCCTGGAACCACATTTGCAGTAACTTTATCCACCAATTTTTTATTCAACAAACTGCACATAGACCCAGAATCCAGCAAGCACACATGATCTTTGTGCATAAGTCTCAACTTTAAGAATGGCAAATGTTTATCAAAATTATAATGTACGGTAGATGCGATGAACGGGAAAGGGGACTCACGTGAAGACAATCGGCGGGGTGCTCTGCAGAAACGAGAAAGATGCCCCTGTTTACCGCAGTTGTAGCATAGACGTGTATCTGGTCTATAGTTAGTGTTAGCGAAACCAGCGTTTCTCTGAATATTTTGTTTGCTATCAGGTGCAGGTTTCCTTTCCCAAGCTCCGAAACTGGATAATGAAGGTTGCTCTTCCGGAATTCGAAGGATTTGGTCGATTAAGTTTGCCTTAACCTCCGCTTCTTCCAAATCTTTTGGCGGAGACAGAAGAAAGTGTTTTCGTGCTTCATGATTGATGATTCCTTCGAAAACTCTTTCTAGGATCCTTTCGTCCTTTTCCTTTTGTGACAATTCCGGAAACGCCAGTCTTGCCAACTTCCGCAGCTGGTAAATAAACACCACAACTGGTTCTGCGTTTAGCTGTCGCCGTTCGTTGAAATCTCGGCGATGGTCTGCTTGCAGTCGATTTTCGGCAAAACAGCGTCCAAACAACTTAAATAGGCCGTCTACATCGTCAGGGATAGACAATTCCGCTATTTTCTCGTACGAAGCGTTAGACAGGAGTGCAATGACGACATCGATACGGTCATCGGCAGGAAAATGTTTTATGTACGACGGACTCTTGATTCCCATACGAAATAATCATCCCCAACTTCCAACTTTTCGGGTGTAGGTATTGGAGGTGGTTTTCTCCGCGGAGAAGAATGAACGACAGTACGGAACACTTTGGCCGCAAAAATATTATGCATGTCTTCCGAAAATGAATTCTCCTTGCTCATCATAAAATAATAATAATAATAATAATTATAATATATATATATTCTTGGATATCCAAGGCATGCAATACATGATCAGTTTATCAAAATTTGAACAGCAAAAGAAAATGTTATTAAAAAAATAGATTCTCGAAATAAAATAATATGTTCCGAGTTCAGATCCTGGCGTGGTCGCCAAAAATGTAATATCAAATGAACAACACACAGTTCACCAAACAGTATAATCCACAAAGTCAGAAGACAGAATACGGGCACGCAGGCTTATATAATACCACCAAAACAATTACAAGGTCTTTCTAACAATTCAAACAAAGTGCGTCTGTTACACAGTTAATAAAAAGTCACTACGGCTCCGCTGGAGGATCGGTTGGTTTCTGTGATATATTTGGGGAATCAATGCGTTTCCCAGCGAGAGTGTAAAAATCTGCAAGTAGAGAAGGAGTCAGACATAAAATAACAAAATAATGTTTAATACTACACGAGTCCAAACCAAAAATAGCGCGGTCAAAATGGAGTCCAATTATTCAAGTTGAAAGAGTAAAACAAAATAGAGGGAACAAGCGAAAACAGCGATATTTTGGAATACAAATACACATAAAATTGAAGTGTAGGTGGGAAGGTAAAAAGAATCAACAGCATTATTGCGACTATCTTCTAGGGACCTAACCGAACCACGCACTAAACTTGCTAAACGTTCAGGCATCATAGATGTACAATATTGACTTTAAAACACAAATTAAATGAACGTCACCGATTGTTCAACAAAAATCTTGTGAAATGGATCGAGCTTCAACGTTCCAATCCGAATGGATTCACTCAGATAGATCAGGTTGTTTTACCGATTTTGACGACGTAGCTGAGCGTCGACCAAGTTCAATACTGCTTCGATTGCAATGGAACAAAACGAGTATTTTCTCCGGTTGAGACTGCAACAATCAAGTCAAGTTGTGACGCCAATCGAATTAAAACGATCCTAGTTGACCACAGTAATTTCTCCGGTTGAGAATATACGGTACAAATCAAAAGTCGAATTGTTGCAATTTCAAGTTGAGTACTGTAACGTCTGTGACGTGAGTAACGCGTATTCCACCCGTTTATTAGTTCGACAAATTCAAAACCACAATTCGGATGTTATACGGTACTGTAATTTGCAACAATTACAACAGCAATAATTATACAAACCTCAACTGTAAAGGAACGTACAGCAAACAGGAGACAAAATACTCCAGAATCAATTATATGAAATGCAAACAAGTTCAATGTCGACCTGAGATATAAATAGAATGAAAGGAGTTACCAAAATTGCCGTTCAAAATGTCTATCAAAGACAAAACACCCAAAAGTGGTGTCATAATGGAAGCCAATTACAAGTGCCTAAATGGCAACCAAATTCAACAACAATGACCGACAATGGCCGAAAGGAACAATTCAAACAAATAATTGACCAAAGGCGTGTAAAGAAAACATTCACAATAGCAAGTTTTCAATAACAGAAGAAACATTTCCCATCAAATACAGCATAAATATAAAATACCGGAAATTATAATCAACAAAATTTATATTCCGGAAATTGTTTCAAAATATAAGGTAAAGACGAAGGAAGAAGAAGAATTTCATAAAGTTGCGTCTTACAGGGGGACCAGGTAATATGGTTAAAAAAATGCTGTGATGGGTTATAATAATTCAAAAATAGGTTCGGGTATTTTGGACTCGGTAGATAGGATTGCCATGCCAAGTTCTGATCCAATGGATAAGGCATTATACGAAGATTGAAGTTCCGAGTATTTCCATTGTCAAAAGTTGAAAAATTCCTAAAAGGAGATGGTGCAGGCAATAACACACTAGTTTGTTGAAACTTGGGCAAGATGATTCTTTTCCTTAAGTGAGGGGATTTAATAATTTTAGGTGGAGTAATAGGTTGTGTTGAATTATTCACAGGAGAAGGTAAAGTTGGAGGTGCATTCAACTCTTGTGGCACCTCATCCAATTCTATCGTTTGTTTTCCATTGTTGGAATATTCGGTGGAATATTGACTAGTAACGGTACGCTTATGGAACCTAGTTCTCCGTTGCATTGGCGTGAGATCAGGTTTGAGAAATACATTTTCAAATCTAGGAATCGATTTCAAAACATCCTTATGGTCTAACATGTGTGATGCCAGGCAGTTGTCACTGAGTTCTAATAGGATTGGGCAAGACCTTGAAGGCTTAAATTTCCTCAAGCGTTTTAGCGAAGCGCAGTCCAATGGGAAGCCATAAGATGAGCAGATAGTAGTTTTTAAATCTTGTGAATGATATCTGTCGTCTATAATAAACAGTATAACATCTTCAGATCCTAAGTCTCTTTGACAAATTTCAGTAACAACTAGCAAGTTCGTTGAAGTATATCCTTGTCGATATTTGAATTATCATCCACGAGGATAGTCAATGGTTGTTAAGTCTTGCAAACCTGTGTAACAAGAGAGTTGTTGTTTCTAATTTCATTTAATTCGGATTCTAACTTCCGTAATATATTCGAAATAACGGAAGTGTTCTGGACTAAGTATACGGAGCATTTGTTGGTCATGGGAATTTTACGTAAATTAATTCGCTTTGAGATTGGTGTTTTAGTGTACATATTTCAAATAATATAAATAAAATAATAGTCAAAAGAGCGAGAGATATAAAATATAATATATATAATTATGAAATATTTGGCAATCACGTACCGTTTTCAAACCAAGCGCAAATGGTCAAAAACTCAACGTCTCATGTCTGAGGGCACGATCGGACGCGGTTTTCCTGTTGCCGTGTCACAAACCAGGTAATGTGGAGAATCGGGTATCGGTATTCGGCGGATTTTTCCTAACTCTGAAGTTTTGTAGCGACTTAGTACCGAATCAGATTGCTGCGAAGGTGCTAGTTGTTCCAAATCGATTCCAGGCAGGTCGATGGCACTCAGTTGAATCCGAGAAAACGTATCCGCCACTGTGTTTGACGAGCCAGATAGGCAACGACTGTCGCTTGTGAATTGGGAGATGTAGTCTAATTGACGGATCTCTCGCGGTGAATAACGATCGGAATTTGTGGCGATTAAACCGTGAAACTGCGACCTTCGAGTAAATGCCGGAAATGGCGAATGGAATAATAAACAGTGGGGAGCTCGCGACCAAAGGTACTATATCGTGTCTGCGCTGGCTGTATTCGGCGTGAGAAGAAGGCTAGGCGTCTAATCTTGTTATTGACCTCTTGTTGGAGTACTGCGCCTACCACTTCGTTTGATGCATCGGTAACAAGCGATAAGCGAGCATTTGTCTCAGCTGATATATAAGTCAGAGTTGTCGCCTGTTCAAGGCCGGATTTAAGTGCGTCAAAAGCTTTGATCGCTTGTGGATTCATTCAAAAATTTCTTTCTTTGCAGCGAAGTAAATCTGTAAGCGGTTAAGCTAACTTCGCGCAATGTGAAATGAATCGTCTGTCGGTTGACTGTCTGTTGACTAGGCCCAAAAATCGACGCAACTGGCGGATTGAATTCGGGCATGGATAATCACGGATGGCAGAGACTTTCTGTTCAATGGGTTTAATTCCGGTGGAATCGATGCGGTGACCGAGAAAGTCTAGTGTTTCCACATGAAAGATGCATTTATCTGGATTCACGACAATACCATACTGAGATAGGCGCTGAAAAACCTCACGAAGATGATCAACATGTTCTGTCGATGTGTTGCTAGCAATTAGCGCGTCATCAATATAAACGTATATGAAGGGCAATCCCTCAAATACTTGATCCATAAAACGCTGGAAAGTTTGTGCGGCATTTCGGAGACCAAATGGCATTCGTACGAATTCATATAAGCCAAATGGTGTCGTGACAGCCGTTTTAGGGATATCTTCCTTCGCAACGGGGATTTGGTGATAGGCGCGTACTAGGTCAAGCTTCGAGAACACGGTTTTTCCGTTTAGGGACGCCGTAAAATCGTGGATGTGTGGAATGGGATAACGGTCTGGTACCGTAATGCGATTAAGTGCCCTATAATCTCCGCATGGGCGCCACGTATCTGCGGTACTTTTTTCAACCATATGTAGTGGAGAAGCCCATGGTGAGGTCGACGGGCGGATGATTCCTAGCTCCAACATATGTTCAAACTCTTGTTTGGCGATCGCCAGTTTGTTTGGAGCTAGTCTACGTGGTTTGGCAAAAACTGGAGGGCCACGTGTGACAATGTGGTGTTCGACCTGGTGTTTGACCACATTTGTGAATGACTGTGGTTTGAAGATCTCCGGAAACTGGACTATGAGTTCCTTACAAGGCTGGGTGACGACTGGAGTCAAAACTCGAATAGACTGTATGGATGTGTAATGGTATTTGCCTATTGAATTTAACTTCGTGGTGTTATCAATAAGCCTTCGTTGGCTTATGTCCACCGCGAGGTTGAAATTAGACAAAAAATCTGCACCCAAAATCGGAGTTTTCACGTCTGCAATGGTGAACACCCAGTGGAACGATCTTCGTAAGCCCAGGTCTACCGCGAGGGACCGATGACCATAAGTGGCTATCCGAGTACCGTTGGCCGCCTGAAGGGTCAATCCCGACGGACACTTGCGTTCGGTTTCGTTAGGTGGGATGACGCTGAGTTCCGCACCGGTGTCTACCAGAAAACGCAATTTCGTTGTGTTGTCAGAGATATAGAGGAGACGGCTAACTTTGTTGCCAGGCAGTGCAGCCGTTCCTACTGCCTGGCATAATCGTTTCCCTGCTCGTTAGATTTGGAAACAAAACTGCAGGGTCTGGTGCATCTGTAGGCGCGTTCACCGAATCTGCGGTGGTAATAGCAAAGACCTGGCCCTTTACTCCGACTTCGTGAATATCGTCCATTCGGACTGTGTCTCTGTGATGACCGAGATCGATCATTTCGTGAAGTATGTATGTGCATGCAAAGTTCGTCGAGTCGCGAGTTCAACTCGGAGATCTCTGATTCTAAAGTTGAAGGAGTTGGTTTATGAGGCGATTGTACTACTGCAATGGTTGGCTTATGATTTTCATACACTCGATCGGCGATGGCAGCAAGCTTATCTAACTTGTAATCTTCGACCACCGAAAGTGCTTTTCGAACATCGTTGGGTAGTCTTTGCAGCCACAATTCTTTTAAAATCGGTTCGCCAACTGGTGTTGTACCCTGTAACTCGATCATTCGGCGAAGGAGTTGCGACGGTGTATTGTCACCTAGTTCGATACCCGAGAGTAACTTGCGTAAGTTTTTCTCACCAGATGCTGCTATACGCGATATCAAAGCTGATTCCAGTACATCGTACGGTTTATCGGCAGGTCTGTTGTATATGATATCAGCAACTTCGGATGCGACTGTGTGGTAAACTTCCTATGACCTAACAGTTAATTGCTTTTTGGCTAGTAATGCGTCGAGTTTCGAAAATAGCTTCTACTTGAGCGAACCATAATCTAGGGTTTGCTACGCCAAACTCAGGGAGTGATAAATGACCAATATCTGCTGGGATATGTGCTGCCTGTGGAATATTGTCCATATTTATGAAAAATGTAAAAATATGCTACAAAATCAAAATAATGGGGGTTATGCTATGACGAAAATAATCGCGTTCACCAAAATTGTGGTGGTTCAGGCTACTTGAAATTACAACATGTATGTAAAAATTAAAAAAGGTAACCACTCACAATAATTTTTCGATTTATTTGAAAGCGATTCTCCACGGCTTGGCAATTGACTACTCCGGTTTAGACGTCAAAGTATTATCACAGAAGCAACCGCGGTAAATCCAGAATTAGGTGCGGCTGAAATATGGAGCGGTCTTTTTATAGCAAGCAAGCAATCTTTCCACAATCCACAGTCAGAATTCTAAGCACGCAGTACGGGTATCAAAGGAGATGAGAAGGGCAACTCCGAGCGGACGAAAATTTATATTCGTAAAATCCGGGTACAATTCAAAAAAGTGTATATTGGTTGATACAAACAAAAATGTTTACAGAAAAATGCCATACACTCAAACTAGCTAAGGAGCGCTGTAGACTAGACTCCCAGCAAAACATCTTCGGCCTTATGGTGGTAAATACTTGGGACAGGCTTCCTTACGAACTTATAACCCGCAGTTCTGTCGTAAGCTTTAAGAATGGCCTGGAACGCTTCTGGGGTACCCTTTTTTCTCAGTACGCCCCTTAATCGCTATGGAAGATTAGGTAGTTCACCTTTTTCAGTGATATATGGTAAATAATGTAAATGCTAGCGGTCTGTTTTTTAATTCACAACCCTTATTTAGCAGACCTCTCACCGTACAGGTGAACAGAATTTGCTTTTTATTTTTCCGGCATCATTGATAACGATATGCTTCATAATTACAATAGGGATTATATCTTTTCGTCGCGATCATCGATGATATCCAACGCACAATAAGAATAAACTCCTTGACAGTGGTGGTTGCTTCTCTACAGCTTTCCACCGAAAGAAATTCTGGACGCTCGATTGGCTCATTTGCCACTTACTGTCCTGTGCAACTGAACTTAACTGAACTGAACCTAATGAGTATCTTGGAGTGCCCGTGCTTCATTTTCTCGGATGACGTGAACTTCATGGGTTCAACGAATAAAGATACTCTGATGCACGACCTCGAGCGGGTCATTGACTGGTCCATACGGTGGGACCTCCCACTGAACCTCAATTAATGCCATCTCTTGTCTGCTCTGGCCCACAAGATCACAGTCCAGGTGTCAGGTACTCCTATTAGCGTTGACGCCACACAGCGGGTTAAGGACTTGGGTGTTCTAGGTAGAGCTGACTTCAAATGTGAGGACGAATGCGCTGTTGCAGCGCAACATGCACGCAATGTGCTCTTTCGGTTGAAGTCGGTGCTTTCCAGCAGAAGTCCCGACGTGTTCCTGCCACTTTACAAGGCGTTAGTCAAGCCGCATTTGGAATATTGTGTCCAGGCGTGGTGTCCTCACTACCAGAAAGATATCATGCGACTTGAAATCGTCAGCGACTAGCAACACGCATGATAGAGGGTCAGCGTGGGAAAAGTTATGCTGATCGCCTTTGGGCTCTGGGTCTGTTCTCTCTTAAGCGTCGTCGTTTAAGAGGTGATTTGATTGAAACCTCTAACATCTTAAAGGGCTTAAGCGGCGTTAATCCAGATGACATCTTTACCTTAAGTCCTAACCTGGGCAGTCGCGGACACGCACTCAAGCTTGCTAATGAAAATTTTTACGAAGACAACTGTGAGCACACAGACCGACGCGGATACGAAAATTTTATGTTTAGAAAGTAGTGTACAAAGAATCGAAGGTCTGCTAAACGAGCTACTGATTGGTAAACTCGGATCTAGAGCAGATTGTGAACATCATGTCTCTTCCGCGGTTATAGAAAGGCAGCAAACCGAAAAAGATGATGATCAACCTGTACACAAGCGCCCACATAATTCGAAACACTTTTCTGACGCGAACTCCTCTGTCACTAAAACGGTTACGAAGACCAAGATGCTTGCTCATCGGGTGGTTCCGCTCAAACAATCGGTTTTAACACCTAATGTTGCCGCCCCAAAGATCGCAAAAAATCTCTCTGTAATCTGTACCAACATACAGGAGTCTAGCGAGACACTTCTGGTGAATAGACAACGATACGACCTAGAACAATGGTCCAAACGTTTTACGTTGATGGGGTTGGAAACGATAAAACCTTCAGCTGTTACACGTTTGGTTCGCCACCAAAGCTCCCCACACTTCGGCGAAGCGCGGCTACTAAAAGTAACACTAAACAGTGAGAGGGATATGGAGATTATTCTTTTGAATTCTTACTTGTTACGTGACATATCTACGTGCAATACTCGAATCTATGCCGATATACCCTGGTGGGAAAGAAAAGGAGGCGGAGACGTTCGTAAGAAAATCAATGAGCGCAGTCTGATCCTTCTAGGCGTTCAAGAGGCTACCAGTACAACAGAGGCCGCGAAACAACGACAACACGACTATGAACAGTGGTTATACGTTGCAGAAGCGATTGGAGCAAATACCTTCAGGATACCGAGGTCATCAAACTACATAGGCGATGGACCACCCCCTTTAAAACTCACTTTCCTAACTTCTGCTATGACAGCCTTTGTCAGACAAAATTTGAAAATACACAGAAAAAATATGCCAAATGAGCTCAGACTCAGCATTCCGAAGGTTGCCTCCGAAACACAAGCTGCAGCGACGCCGTGCGAAGACACGGACAGACTGAACTCGGAAGTTGTTTCAAAAACTGCAATGGTCCGGCTTCCAGGGGGTCGGACATACAAACATCATCATTCGCTACACATGAAAACCACTGTTAAATGCCTATCCACAAATGCACAGTGCTTGCGGAACAAAATCGCCGAATTATCTCATTTTAACGCTCAGTTTTCTGCTGACATCATTGCCATTACCGAAACATGGTTCTACGATCAGGTGAATAATTGCGAGCTGGCACTTCCCAACATGATCCTACTTCGACGAGACCGTTCAAGATCAGGTGGTGGAGTTGCTTTGTATTATAACGAGCATCTTTAATGCACAGCTGTACCTGACACAACGTTTGAGCTAGAGGACACCATGTGGTGTAGCCTTCGCTTGGAAACTGGAGAGAACTGTATACTTGGTGTGATCTACCGCTCGCCCAACTCTTCCGGTGCCCACAATGAAACGTTGTTACAAATGATGCGCAACGCTGGAAACCTTAGAGGATGCCAATTGTTAATAATGGGTGATTTTAACCTCCCACATCTCTACACCAAAAGTGTGCATACTCAGCCATTTCTTGAGTACAAATTCCGTGAGATTATCACTTTCACTCCCCTATACAACCATGTCCGTTCATTCACTCGACAAAGGGGACTCAATGAACCATCAATTCTAGATCTGGTTTTAACCTCCGAAGCAACAGCAGAGGAGTCAGTGCAGTATCATAGTCCTTTGGGGCTAAGTGACCATCTTGTGTTGTCCTTCGAATTCGTGTGCAACGCCCGAAGGGCGTCGGGCGACGTTAAGTTCATCGGGAGAGTTGATTACTTCGGCCTTCGCGGTGCCATTACGATTATGGAGGAAAAACATCTCGATCTTACGAATGCAGATACTCATTGTTCTAGTCTGTTAAGTTATATCGGTACAAAACTGGACGAAAATTCTACCTGTGTTCCCAGAAGGAAATCAAGAACATTTTGCTTCAAACTCCGAAGCCGCACTCGGAAGTGGATAGCCATGCGAAATTCCGCACGGGCTGCACATATAATAACACGAACAGACGAATATTGGGAACACTTTTTAGTTTTCGTAACAAGGTGACGTCTTTAATTCGAGAAGACAAGCAATATCACCATTTTAAGCTGATCGACCAGATGGAACGACATCCTAAGATGCTGTACACCATCGTAATCACCGCGACCAAGGTTAAACCAGGTTACGCTGACGTCTTTGCCGCACCCACTACAAGTCGAATGCCTTAGCAACATCGAGGTAAATCCTACGGTTGTGCGAAAGCATCTACGCCGACTGAACGTTCGCAAATCACCAGGAGAGGATGGAATAACACCCGCTGTTCTGAAGTCATGCGAGCTGGAGCTTTGTGGCCCACTAAGTGGTCTATTCAGGCACTCATTGAATACGGGAACCGTACCAACTCAATGGAAAACCGGTGTTATCACACCAATCTACAAAGGGGGCAGTCGTTCTGATCCGGCGAATTACCGCCCCGTGACGCTTCTTTCAGCGGTTTCTAAAATTTTGGAACGCCTGGTGTGTGAACGACTTGTTGAACATCTCGAGAACCATCAGCTAATAACTTTCACACAACACGGATTTAGGAAAACATATTCATGCCTGTCTAACTTACTCACGACTCTAAATGACTGGACGCAAGCACTAGACCAAGGGGGTTCCGTTCATGCCGGTTACTTAGATATATCTAAAGCATTCGACAGAGTGAATCACTCCTTACTGCTTCAGAAGCTGCAGAATGTTGGCGTCATCGGAAACCTACTAACATGGTTCACAAGTTACCTGTCTGGACGCAAAGTAAAAGTCAGAATAGATGGTGAAACTTCTCGAACAATTGAAGCCACGAGCGGAGTCCCTCAGGGTTCGGTTCTCGGTCCGATACTGTTTCTCATATTTATAAACGATCTACCGAACTTACTAGCATGTAAGCTTGTTTTATTCGCAGATGATGTAAAAATCTGGACGAAGGTCAACTCTATCGAGGACTGTCAAGTTCTGCAAGGAGATTTGAATAAGCTGCACCAGTGGTCAATCCAAAACAAACTGCCATTTAATTTCCGCAAGTGCAAAATGTTGCAAGTCGGAAAACCCTTTCCCTTTCCTATACACTTGGCAGCCACCCGCTTGAATGGAGTACATCACAAAAAGATCTCGGAATCTTGGTGTCTGGCACTTTGAAGAACAGCCTACAGTGCGAAGCCGTCTACAAGCGTGCGTGCAGCTTGCTAGGTTTACTGAAACGCATTTTCGGACGTTTCCCACCACACTCACTCGTGAAATTACTAAACACTTACATACATCCTGTCGTTGACTACGCTGTACAAGCTTGGACGCCATGGATGGAAAAAAACATCTCGCTCCTCAAACGAATTTATCACAATGCAACCAAAACGGTTACCGGATTGAATAATTTACCCTTTGAGCAGCGACAGACCAGAATTGGACTGTGCACCCTCGAGCGCAGACGTATCGTACACGACCTCACTCAGACATATCGAATCATCTACGCGAAATCCCACCCTCTCAAACACCTCTTCAAGTTTCGTTCCGTTGTCCCCACACGCAGCCACCCTTTGACCCTTCAAATCCCACACTCACGATTGAATTGTCGTCGTCACTTCTTCGCTGTTCGTGTATGCTTCTTGTGGAATAGCTTGCCGATAGACATTGTTACCTCATCGAACGAGCACATTTTTAAACAAAGTTTACGAAACCTTATTTTGAGAACTAATGCGTTGGCCCCTACCTATTGATGTCCATAAAATTTTAACGCACGGAACTACCGTCCATTCAAAGATTCTTTTCCCTCAGTCTGTGTTGCCATTGAGGATTATTTTTGCTCCACCTATGAAGAACATGGACATGATCATACAAGTAACGATTTTTTTTATTTTTTTATAATTTTTTATACGTATATCCTATGGTATTGTACAGCAATTTGCTTTTTTAACCATAAATCTTGAATCTTGAATCTTAATGAACGATGTCGACTAGATTCTAGGAAAAACTTTTTCAGCTTCAGGTTGGTCAACTTCTGGAACAAGCTCCCTGAAGAACGTATCTGCTGTAGTTCCGTCTCAACTTTCAAGCAGGGTTTAGACTGTGACTGGGGTAAGTTATTCTCTGATTACATCCCATGATTACCATGCTTAGATTGTCCTCCATTTTGCTCGCTATTCAATGTAGCAATTTTAGAGCATCTTCTTATTCTGGATTCTCCATCAGCTGACCTCTCACCGTGCTGGTGAGGAGAACCTGCATTTTCTTTTTTTCCAGCATCGATTATTGCGCGTTGCTGTCCTACTTCTATCCGGTACAGCGCCTGGCACCGCGATCATCAGAGATTGCGAACAGAGAATAAAGAAAATTACCTTTTGGCAGTGCATCGATTATAGCGCGGTGCTCATCCAACTACATTCTCCTAATCCTACGACCATCAGAGGTTCCACACGGAAAGAAAAAAGATTGACCCTTTGGAAGTGGTGGGTGCTTCTCCGCAGCTTTCTACCGAAACAAATTCTGGACTCACGATTGGCTTGTCAGCCACTTACTGTCCTGTGCCTACTGAACTGAACTGAACTGAATGTTAGAATTGCAGGCGAGTGCTCACAGGAATCACTGATTCTCAGTGGAGTGACTCAAGGCTCGGTGCTTGGTCCATTACTCCTTCCTATTTTGTAAATGACCTGGCAGCGTGCTTGATTTCACGCTGCTTTCTGTTTGCTGATGATGTTAAGATCCTAGGAACCGACAGTAGAGATACGCTTATCTCTGATTTAGAAAAAGTAATCTAGTGGACAAAGACATGGGACTTGTCACTAAACTTGGGGAAGAGCTGTCTTCTGACGACTGATTTAGCGACAATCCAACTAGAAGTTGGTGAAGGGACTATCAGAATAGCGGCTGCTCAGAAAGTGTAGGATCTTGGCATTACTATAACAGACGATTTTAAATGGGCTACTCAATGTGCCGAAGCTGCAAACAAGGCTCGCAGATAATTGTTCAGACAAAGTAGTCGTGCGTTCAATCTTGGGCACCGTACTTAAAAAAGGATATAACATGTCTCGAAAGGGTCCAGCGCCTTGCGACTAGGATGGTTGAGGTTCAGACAGGTAAAACCTTTGAGGTTTGTTCTCACTGAAGAGACGGCGGCTGCGAGGTGACCTAATGGAAGCCTTCAAGATTCTAAAGGGTCTTACGGGTGATAATATTACTGAAATCCTTAAACTTGCCCCTAAAGCAGCTACAAGGGGCAATTCTATGAAACTTCTTCAGAGTAGGCCCAGGTTGCTGTCACGTGAACATCTTATGGAACAAGCTCCCAGGTTGTATAGTAAGCCTTCCAAATGTGTTGATTTTTAAAAGGGAATTAAACGTTAAATGGTCTATCATATTTCCGCACATTGTCTAATAAAAAACTTTTTAAAAAACAAAAAGACTTATTTTTACATTTTTATCATATCTGTCTAGGCCTGAACAACCTGACAGCAAATTAGCCCACATGCAGTTTATGACTGTGTTTTACTTTACCTCGACTAGGCTAGTGATTTCATACACCACACATTGTTCACGCATATTATTGCATTGTTTCCTGAATAGCTGACCTCTCACCGTGCCGGTGAAGAGAAACGCTACCTTACTTTCCAGATATTCCGAAACAAAAACGTGTGAAAAGTACGAACTGTATACTCGATATCGAAGTGCCGGGTGCTCAACCGCATACCGTCGATGGAAATCTGGGCGCGTGATTGGCTAGGGTAAGTGGGACATTCCCCTTAACCTAGATAAGAGTCACATGTTCTCTACACTGGCAGGCAACATGATTGTGTCTACGCCATCATCTCACACGGAGTTCCGTAGGGTGAAGTCTACTAAGGACCTAGGAATCGTAGTCTCCGCAAACTTTAGGCGGGCTGACCAATGTTCTGCTGCAGCTCAAAGGGCCAGGAGGGAACTCTTTCAACTACGTTCAGCCCGCACTTGCAGAAAAGCTGAGGTGCTATTGCTCCTCTACAAGGCAATAGTAAGGCCACATTTAGAATACTGTATCCACGCTTGGAAGCCGTATTACCAGAAGGATATCGTGCAGCTAAAAAAGGTACAGAAGCTGGCCACTCGCATGATCGAGGGGTTAGCATACACCAATTATGAAAATCGTCTATTAACACTAGGACTTTTCTCACTTAGGAAGAGGCAACTTAGGGGGATCTTATAGAGACCTTTAAGGTAGTCAAAGGATTAAGTTGTCTCGATTTCGATGACTTCTTTCGGTTCTCTCCTTTGGTTGATACACGAGGGCACAGTCTCAAGCTATGTAAACAGCACACCAGGGTCGAATCCAGAACGCACTTCTTTAGCATCCGTATAGTGAACGCGTGGAACTCACTTCCCGCAGAGCTAATCTTGGCAACTTCAGTAATTGCGTTCAAACATGGGCTAGACGAACGGTGGCAGGTGCTCTTCTCGGAGCATTACCCTTAAGACTAAATCCCTCATTTTTATGATCAAAAAACACAAAAATATTCGAAAAAACATTTTGAAACACAAAAAAGAGTTTCTTTTTCATTTTTTCGCATTTGTGGAAAAAAACTGCTGTCCATCGTTTTTTCATCCGATTGGACATGCAACATGCATAAAACTCTCACCTTTCGGTAATGAGACATCTCCCATCTTCCATTACTTACGAATCAATCCTGGTAGTGGTGGGTGTTTTCAAGCACACCTCTGAAAGAATCTGAACACTCGTTTCGACTTGGTCGACTATCGCCCTGTGATACTGATACTGATACTGATACTTTAGCCACCTTCAGCCTTGTGAAACTTGAACTTGAATTTTGCAATTCATCTGATTCATCTTCAGTTCAAATTTTTGGTACGCGAATACGTATTTGTCTCTCATAACTGAATACAATTACAATATTTCTGCATAATGGGCCGCATTGATGCGATAATTAAACGAAACAAATGTGCAAAATGTAGCCAGGATTTTAATAATGACGATCCTGCCATCCAGTGTGATCGATGTGATGCTTGGCAGCACCTGCGATGCACGAAACTCTCGAAGTCGTTTTACGATTCTTTGAAACATCAAACAAATGAAGAAATATTCTTCTTCTGCGTTGCTTGTAGAGCCCGGCATCGAAGGGACAATTTTGCCGATAAACGCAGTAGACAAACATCTACATCTTTTGTTCTCAACGAATCATCGAACCTGAAACCAGCTGAGGATCCCCCTAGGAAAACTACTTACGCGGAAGTAACAGCTAACGCTTCCATATCATCACTTCCGGACCCGTATGGTGCTATTGTCACCAGACTACTAAGCCTCGAGTCTCTACTGTAAACGGACTCCCCACCTGCTTGCACAAGTCCTAAGGATGATCTGGTATTGCCAAGTGTGACTCGATCAACAAAATCACACACTACTTCACAGATAAAGCCATAACCAAACAATGCTGGGAAACTGCCTGCAGCTCCAAAAGCCAATCACAAGAACACACGATCCCTGACCATTGTATGCACAAATATGCCGGAAAGTGTATCTCCATGCTTTCAAGCACACAGACAAGATGATGTCCAACAATGGCGAGCTCTCTGTGAGAAACTGAAACTTGATGTAGACCCCGTTTCTTTATTACGTCTTTCCAAACCCAAACTCGCCTCACGCGGATGCCTCACGTCTACTCTGAATCACCCTTGACTCCCCGGAGAAGGTTGAAGAGGTCTTGCTCTCGGCCCACCTTCTCCGAAATACAAATTCGCCTGTTCGTATTTTTCCAGACGTTCCTTGGCCTCAGAGGCAGATGCAAAAGCAAGAAGGCTACGATTGGAAATCGGCGAACGATAAACGCAGCATTTTTGTCCACGGAGTGCCTGAACTTAAAGATGATGACTTAGCTAAGAACACTCTACACGACTGTTCTCAGTGGCGCTACATCCAAGAACTCAGCAAAATTCACGGAACTTTGAAGACTGCCGTGAAACGCCTTTCCACGTCCTCCAGCTACAAGGGTAATGCCCCTCGTATTCTGAAAATTACTTTCCAATCCGAAGATATGGTTAATACTGCCTTGCGCTTGTGGTATGATAACAAACGCTTTGCACCTACAGAGGTCCGTCTTCGCTCCGCAGTTGACAAACCAAGACCTCGTCCGCAACCATCAGTCATACCCAGCACAAATCAGTCTGCTGACGAACTTCACACGACCGCTTCAAAAAACTCCCCGCAGCCGGTTTCAGTGTGATCGGCGGAATAACTGCACACCCTATCACCACACTGCATACTCTACAATCACGCAGCCATTCATGCTGTTACACAAATGCTGCTGGTTTCCTGAACAAACTCCCGGAACTCCGTTACCGCCATTCCCTGTGCTCATGGGACCTAATAGCCGTTACTGAGACGTGGTTATCAAGCGCAGTTCATGATGCGGAACTTACCCTCCCCAATATGTCTTTACTTCGACGGGATCGTGCAAAAAGGGGAGGTGGTGTCCTGCTCTATTATCATGAATCACTTCGTTGCGAACCATTAAACGACCCTGCGTTATGTGACTCTGATGTTCTATGGTGCCAAATATCACTCAACCAAGACAGTCTTCTCCTGATTGCGGTTGTTTATAGACCACCCAGTAGCCATGCACAGCTTGATTCCTTCCTTATCTCTTCACTTCGGCACGCTCTAAACAAACGATTTTCCCACATCCTAATAATGGGAGACTTCAATTGTCGTAGATTTTGTGGAGACCTTGTTTCTCAACCGTTTGCCGCTAAACTGTCTGACTTATTGGCAGACTATCCCTTGTACAACCACGTTCGTGAAGCAACTCGGTTTCGGGACATGAATGCACCATCCATTCTGGACTTCATCATCATAAATGAAGAGTTAATGATTGAGAATCTTTCCTTTACCCCTCCTCTCGGCCATCGTGACCATGTTGTTTTGACATTCACTTTCGTTACATTCATGGACCACTTTAATGAAACCCGCCCACAAACCCCTTTAGATTACCGACATTGGATTGTTCCACGAACTTGTTGCTGCCAATTCATGGGACTTCTTAATGTCTGACAGGATCGATGTTGCTTGGACCACGTTTCTCACTCACTGGCACGCTTTGCTGCGCGCTGCCAGCCACGAGAAGCCTTTTCATCATAAGAAACCGGGCTCATTCCTTCGCAGCCGAACGAAGAAAGCCAAAGCACAGCGAAACCTGGCATGGCGATGTTATCGGGCAGGAAGAAACAAAAATGACTGGGAAAACTACAGGTCATTGCGAAACTATTGTACATACCTCAGCCGCCAAGACAAGACCCAATATGAATTGCATATATCCAACAAGTTTATGGAGAACCCAAAAAGCTTGTTCCACCTTGTGAACCAAAGACGCGTGGTCAAACTAGGAATTCCATCCCTAGTCAGCGCACACGGCCTCACATCGACCGCCTTGGAAGCTGCAACTGTGCTGTCGCAACAATACGCTCCTATTTTTAACCCTACATATCCCGCGAAACTTACCCACTTTTCTTTTCCCTCGCGCGACGTGCAAGAGATGCCGGAAATAAAGTTCACCCCTGAGGCAGTTCATCGGAAGATTCTGTGTCTGCGACAGTACTCCTCGTCAGGACTTGACGGCATCCATCCCAAAATCCTTTACTGGCGACTTACTTTCAACGTTGTTTGGACTCGACTACCATTCCAAAAGCCAGGAAGGGGGTGTTGTAAGCCCTATATTTAAAGGCGGCAGCCGGTCCGATCCTGCAAATTATCGCCCTATCGTGCTGTTATCAGTGATTTCTAAAGTCATGGAGAGCATTGTCTCTGACCGCATTGTCTCACATTTCGAAACGAATCGGATTTTAATCAAACAGCAACACGGTTTTCGGGCCAAACGTTTGTGCACCTCTAGTTTGCTTCTCGCACGAGATGAATAGACGAAATCCGTCGACAAAGGCACTGGTGTCGATGCTATATTTTTGGATTTCTCCAAGGCATTCGACCGTGTGCATCACGACATCGTTCTCCTTAAACTCGCTTCCTACGGCGTTGGATCATCCCTGGTATCATGGATGAAATACTTCCTATACGATCGCCCTCTCTGTGTTCGTGTGCGCGACTGCTACTCAGCCCCCTTTCCAATCAAGTGTGGTTTGCCGCAAGGTTCGGTTCTTGGTCCAAGACTCTTCATTATCTTCATCAACGATATCGGACAATACATTGAATCCCCGTTCCTCCTCTGTGCTGATGATGTCAAACTTTGGCGCTCTCTTAAATCGTCTGATGATTCCCGTGTCTTACAAGACGACTTAGATCGCCTACATTGTTGGTCCTCACGAAACTATTTTCCATTCAACGCATCCAAGTGCAGCGTTCTCCCCATCCGTCACTCAGCTTGTTTTACCTACCGTTTGGGGCAAACAACACTTCAACGCGTTCAGCAAGAAAAGGATCTTAGACTTATCATTCAGCAAGAACTTGGTTTCACAGAACAATGCGAACGCGCAGCAGCTGCAGCCAACCGCAACGACGGCCTACTTCTCCGCGCCCTCGGCAAGTTCGACCGGTTTCTCTTCCCGACTCTGTTGAACATTTACATCCGGCCACACTTGGAATACGCAGTGCAGGCTTGGCGGCCGTGGCTATGCAAGGACATGTCACTCCTCGAAAACGCCCAACGGCGTGCGACAAAGCTCGTCCGCGGTATGCGCCACTTGCCATACGAGGAGAGATTACGCCGTTTAAACACATACTCCGTTACGTACCGTCTTCTCCACGGAGACATGATACTTACATACCGGATACTGAGCGACCCCTCCCATCCATGCAGCTCCCTACTCGTCCCATCCATCAGCACAAATCTCCGAGGACATGGACTTAAATTGCTACATCAGCAAAGTCGACTTGAATGTCGCCGCAGGTTTTTCTCGGTGCGAGTCTGCAGTCCATGGAATGCTCTTCCATGCAAGCTTTTTGAATCCGCTTCTTTCGGTTCTTTCAAGGGTCTCCTCGATTCCCACCTCCATGAAATCTCCCACTCCCAAGACACTAATACCCCCTCGTGGCAACGGTAAGTTCTCTTTCTGTGCCATTTGCATTTTCGTCACTACCCCTCTAACACTTCTCCAGTTTCATTGCTCTTCCAGATCCCAGTATCGGAAGTCCAAGCGCACGCAGTCTCAGCTGACCCTGTTCCGGAGGATGTGGTGGGTAGCGGTGTCCCGGGTTGACGCCCTACCTGTCCAAATGCCACAAAAATCCACTGATGGTGCAGGCTAACGCTAATGTAGCCCGCTATAAGGCCTTGGAAACTCAAACATTTTAGTATTCTTTTCTTTTTGATCCACCGCACAATCCACCCTGCGGTTTTGTACAAGTTCCCCGCTTTTTATACCGTAATAAACTATTGATTGATTGATCTATTGATTCGCGCGCTTAATTTGAATTTGCTACCCTTCTTATAATTGCGATGTCTTATTCATTTAGTCTTTGTTCAAGTTATCGTTTATTTCGTATGGTGCCTACGACTTTTGGCTCAATAATGCGTCCTACATTGCGTCCATTCTCTTCTGTCAAACCCGAAGATCAATCGCGTGCAAAAGACATCGGGGAGTATGTTAGATTTTCAGATAAAGTAGTGAAAGCTTACAATAAGGTATCACATGTTTTAGCTTAACTTTTTCTAGCACGTCAATATGATTTTATCTCATTGGAATAAAACTAATGACATATATTTCGGCAAAGACAGAGACTTCAAAAATTTCCCCTCTTCTTTGACGTCGGAATTTAGCCCGCCCGTTCGATTGGGTTTCATCCCTAATAGCTTTTTTGAGCTGTTTTATAACAAAACTGGTGCTACTGGACCTTATGTGTTCCTCTTCAATTTGCTGTTATTGATACATGCGAAGGAACTTGTCCACATCTGTTTTGATTACTTTGAATTTATTGTAATGATATTTTTCATAAATTTATTTCGCATTAATTATGGAAGCATCGTTTATAACCTGATTGGCCGTAGAATCCAGGTTTGGTGGTCAAAATTTAATTTTTTCTTTAGAAACAACTGGATACGTTCTGGAATGAGCCTTTTAAGGATTTGGTGAACTTCACTGAAAATAACATTAAAGTTGCCGATCAGGAAATTGCACGACTCAATGAAATACCTAACTTTATGAAACTGAGAGAAGAGCATATTGCATTGCAGTTGGAATTGTCTTACCGAAATCGCGTATCAATAAAGCACAGCGAAGTTACTCATCAGCTGGTAAGTGTAGATTTTGACATTTTCGTATCTGAATTCGCTTGTTGTTATTTCAGACTGTATCAAGTCTGTACTTTATGTATAACTGCATACTACGCATTCTCGCAAGTTTCGTTTTTATCGAGATCTTGTTTGGACAGTATGGCAATGAGCTGTTGATTTGTCATGTTCCCAACGCATACCAGAACGATAGGCCATCCTATGAACTTTCAGAAGCGAAGAACTCTGCGGCCTTCTCCGAATCGCACCGTACCCACCCAGATAGTGAACATATGGGATGCCCCTCTGGGAATAGTATTTGCTGCAGAGCTCTTCAAAAATTTGCGTGGCATGTGCTTGCCAGTTGTTTTCGAAAGGCAATCTACCGTTAACTCAAAACTGTTTATCTGTAGAATGATGATGCCGATGGCTTGACTATGTCCATTAAAAGAATGTTATGCATCTTCCACAAGCAACACTACCGTTTATGCATGTCGTGAGTGGAGCAAACACAAAGTGAAAAGAGTAGTCGTGGATAAAGCCGGGCTTTATTCGTCTATATCAGAGTACAGCTATAATAGAGCAAAGAATGCGATTAGCGATGAATTATAATAACAGATGAATTAATAACAGACAAAATACACGACATTCTCCCCCGGTAGATTTAAGGACCATAGAGTGCTTGAAAGAATAGCGTGTGCAATGTTAAACTTGCCGATTTCTTAGATTATAGGGGTGTACACGTTGTTGTTTGTCTATCAAAGTTTGAACATTATCGGCATTCGGATTGGACGTTAAATCTGTATAGGGTGAATTTGATGAAGGAGATGTGGGTGACAGATCTGATGTAAGTTCGGATGGGACATCATCAGTTGAATTCGATATCGTCACGTACTCCACCGGAATATGATCTAGATTACCCCGAGGAGCCAGGTGCCGTGTAGCTACAGTATCCTCTCTCCCATTGTGAAACCGGATATGGGCATAATTAGGATTACACTCAAGTAAATCCACTTCTTCCACCAACGAATCATTTAGAATTACGATTATAGTTTTTCAACAGAACAGGACCTGGTTGAAGCAGCCAACTTGGTAGTGAGGTCCCTGCGGGAGACTTTCTGTCGTATTTGAACAACCGTTCGTGTGGCGTTGAGTTGGTAGCTGTACATAGAAGAGAACGAATAGAATTGAGAGCGTCTAGTAGCACAGTTTCCCACGAGCTGATTGGAAGATTTTGAGATTTTAGAGCGAGTTGAATTGCTGTCCATAACGTTCCATTTAAGCGTTCTACTTGCCCATTCGCTTGGGGATTATATGCGGTCGTTCTACTAGTTGCAACACCTTTATCATGTAGGAAATTGCCTAACTCGGGCGACATAAACGACGAACCACGATCAGTATGAATAAATGCAGGCATGCCAAAGATGGAAAACAGACGACAAAGAGAATCGATTACTGTTTTTGTGCTAGTGTCTGTACAAGCAAAAGCGAATGGAAAACGTGAATATTCATCAACTATGGTTAACAAATATTTATTACGCGAGGAAGAGGGCATCGGGCCCTTAAAGTCCATGCTTAATCGTTCAAAGGGTTGCGTGGCTTTAATTAGGGTTCTCGTTTCCGGTTTGTAAAATTGTGGCTTTATTTCGGCGCAGGCGCGGCAATGAGCAATTACTGTCTTTATATCGTCAAGTGAATATGGCAAATTTTTTGAACTGACAAAATGATTCATCCGACGAATTCCTGGATGGCACAGAGATTCATGAAGATTTTTAAGATCATTCAGCGTCATCAGAGTAGAACATATGTTACGGGATAGCGTATCGGCACACTGATTCTCTTTGCCAGGTCGATAGATTATATCGTAGTGAAACGGAGAGAGTTCAACCTTCCATCTCTGTATTTTGTCATTCTTTATTTTTCCTTTCGAATGATGGTCGTACATGAATGCAACCGATCTAGAATCTGTTACCAACCTAAAATGAGTTCCCAGTAGATAGTGTCTCCATTTACGAAGCGCTTCGACAATAGCACAAGCTTCTTTTTCGATGGCCGATTGATGCTGCTCACTGTGGTTTAGCGTTCGGGAAAAGAAAGCAACTGGTCTGCCATTTTGGTTCAACGTTGCAGCAATGGCGATATCCGATGCATCGGTTTCGACAGTCAAAGGAACATTGTAATCCACTGTGTGTATTACGGCTTGTTCGAGCTCCAGCTTCAATTTATCAAAACTTGCTTGGACCACAACGGGTAGCGGAAAAGTACGATTATGTAATAACGGATAAATTTGATCGGAAAAGTTGGAGATCCATTGCGAGTAGTAGGCGAACATTCCCACAACACGTTGTTGCTCTTTTAGATTCGTTGGGGGAGCAAGCTCTTTTAAAGGTCTGAGCCTTTCTGGATCAGGCTTGATAACGCCCTTGGACACTTCGTAACCCAGAATCTGGAGACGATCGCAGGTAAATATGCTTTTGCTTTCATTGAATTCGAGGTTGTATTGTTTGGCGACAGCAAGAAAGCGAGAAAGGTTATAATCATGTTCACTTTTAGTCTTTCCACAGACTGTGACGTTTTCAACATATACGAAAGTGTCTGAGAGTTTTTCTCGACGAATGATTGAATCGATTGTGCGTTGAAAACATGCTACTCCGTTAGTAACACCGAATGGTATACGACAGAATTGGTACAGGTTACCACAAGCTTCGAAGGCAGTATATGGGCGATCTGTTACAGAAATGGGTATCTGGTGATAAGCACTTTTCAGATCGAGAGCAGAATAAAAATCATACCCGGCAATTTTATTGATTAAACTGTCTATGCGAGACAAAGGGCAGGCGTCAAGATTTGCATAGAGATTGATAGTTTGACTGTAATCAACTACCATTCTGCGTTTGTGTTTTTCCTTCGTCGTAACTAGCACTTGCGCTCGCCAGGGGGAATCGGAGTTTTCTATAATTCCATCCAACAAACGTTGGGTTTCTGAGCGAATGAACTCTTCGTCACGAGGAGAATGTCTTCTAGACTTGGTAACGATAGGTTTGCAATCAGGCGACAGGTGTGTGAATAAGGATGGAGATTCTACACGAGCAATATCAAGTCCACATATGTTCAGTGGTGGTTTGGCACCCCCAAAAGGAATAACAACTTTTTCGTGTAAACGTAAAAAATCATGACCGAGAAGCACATCGGCGCATAAACCAGGTAAGACCGACAGTTTAAAATTGTCGTATATTGTATCCTGATGCTTGATAGAAACGTTACAATGTCCGATTGTGTTACTAGAAAGAAGGGTTGAAGCCAAGGTTACAGTGTTGTGAGACGGTGCAATAATCCATTGATGTGTGTAAACAACAGAGGCAGAGATGTAGCTGTCAGAACTACCGGTGTCAATGAGAGCATCTAGAATTTGATTATTCACGTATAATTTCACCACGGTCTTAGATAAACATTCGGGTGAAGTGGTCGATGTGACACGAGAAAGAATGCTTGAGGAGACCGGAGAATGATTCATTTTGGACATACACACTTTTTGAAAGTGTCCTTTCTTCACACAGTTTTTTGCATAAAGCATCTCGAGCTGGACAACGTATGCGAGGGTGCTTCGAAAATCCACAGAAGAAGCATTTAATAGTCGGTGCAGCGGCTATAAATTCCGGTGTAGCAGTGGTACATGGATCGTTTTTAATAGATGAGTTGGTGTCTAGAAAAGCACAAGAGGGAAAAGTATGATTGAATGATTTTGATTGCTTTTCAGCCAAATCAATAGACCGACCGTGGTCAAAAGCAGATTGAAAAGATAAGGATGATTGTTCGAGTAACCGTTGACGGATGTGATTTGAGCTTAAGCCGGTTATGAAAGCGTCTCGCATAAGATCATCACGATACTCGTCGGCCGAGACGGCGTAAATATTACAGTCTTTGGCCAGAGATTTGATTTTCTGGAAAAACTGAACTAAATTGTCGGCATTATCTTGTTTGCAAGTAGCCAGAAGATGACGCGCGAAAACTTCATTTTTCGGTTTAACAAATAAAGTCTGAAGTGTCGAAACGGCATCCTCGTACGAGGGGCATTCAGATATATAATTGTAAACATGAGGAGCGAGATGTGTTATGAGTGTATCAAGTTTGTTTGGATTCAAGCTTTCGATGGCATTAATGAAACTGTTGAATGTGCGGAACCAATAATTCCACAATTTTGCCGAATCAGCGTTGCTTGGATCAGCGTCAAAACGATCGGGTTTCAGGAAACGTTCCATTGAGATTGAATATAGACGAATAAATTGTCGTGAGTGGAGCAAACACAAAGTGAAAAGAGTAGTCGTGGATAAAGCCGGGCCTAATTCGTCTATATCGGAGTACAGCTATAATAGAGCAAAGAATGCGATTAGCGATGAATTATAATAACAGATGAATTAATAACAGGCAAAATACACGACAATGCAAAAGAAGACTGCGACGGCATCTCGTATGCTCAATGGTGACAATCAATGTATCGAGGCAGTACAGAACTACTTGTTTCGTCCTTGCGTGCGCAATTCCACACTTCTACAAAATATCATGAGCTTTTAACGGTTATTCTCTTTGAACTAAGATTACTTTAACGAGCCGTTAATATATGTACTTCCGCGGTACATTAGGGTTGGTGTCCTAGCACCTGAATCAACACCTGTTCTTTACTGTCTAGGTCTGGGCAACCTTAGAGTATTTTGGCCCAATGACTGTCATCATCGTCATCATCAGAGCCAGCATTATACCGGTAGCATGTACCGAATGCTTAACTGCCATACAACCATAAAAAGTAAAATCATAAAAGATGGGGAAAGGTGGGACTTAAATAGCTACATACTAAAAATTTCGATGAGTAAGGGTCAAATGAAGTTATATGTATGTATATATGTGTGTATGTATGTATGTATGCGTCAAGGCGGTCAAGTGACATCCTGGCTACCATCTGTGAATGAGGATGAACTGAACTTGTTCGTAGTTGCCGCTTGTGCTCCGACTAATAGTAGCACTGATGACTGCAAAGATATCTTCTACGACGTAATTTTACACTCTTACAACGCTGAAAGAGTTTTGCTATCATTATTCTTGCTTGGGATATCAATGCTCAACTTGCTACTGAGTGACAACTCGGTGGTTCAATAAATCTCGATATGCAGCGGACAGATAATGGTGAACGCATTGTTAACCTATGTGCACAACACAGACTATTTATTAGTTGCCCTTAGTTTAGACATAAAATGCGGCAGTGTACATATGGCAGTTCCAGCTATAGCAAAAGGTCCCATTAAATCTCCCAGGCTACCCTTCTATTACTAGAAGAAAGGTGAAGGATTCCTTCTGGTTCGCAATATAATGCAGAGCGAAGGCAGGTAAAAATAAGCTCAAGCGTAGCATTCGATCAGATAATGAACCGTGATTGAGGAAATGGAGGTAGCCAGCAATTTGGGTAATGCCCGAAAGCTGTTTCAGCTAATTCGATGTATGTATGTATGAAAGCACAAGCCTGGTCCAGGCAAAGTGCCGCACAGTCAGAGACTGCACGTGGGCTAAGATACTGTCAGGTTGCCCAGGCCTAGACAGATATGAGAGGGAAAATAGAAATAGAAATGGTAGTGAGACTCCAGCGTGTACTCGCATGCAGCTCACTACCGTTGGCCAATCAATTTAGCACGATGTTAACCGCACAGCACAGAAATGCTGCACGATTGCACATCCGTGCAAGCACGATTGCACATCCGTGCAAATTGCACATCCGTGCTAATTCGATTGGAGTTAGCGAGTCAGTCACAGGGAACGTTGGTGCCTTAATCACTAACAAAGAGTGCCGGCTGTCTTGTTGGCCGGCGAATTTTCATAAGCAATTTAGCTGGCCAGCTGCAGCTGGTCCATTGCCTTCTATTTCGTGTTGTAAACCCTGGTCGGTTGATTTAATTCCTCCGAACGAAGCCGAAATCAAGCTCGGAATGGAGTCAATATGAAGATTCAAGACAGCTGGTCCCGATAAACTGGCCCTGGTTATGTTCAAGGAGGATTGTGATATTCGATTAAGTACTCTAGTTGACCTTTTTCGTCAGGTAATGGAGACGGAATCTATTCCCCAGTGTTGGGGAGAATCTATAATCATACATATTTTCATGCTGCAATCACAGGGAAATAAGTCTTACGCCCGTCATTATCCGGCTTCTTGCTTCAGTGTGTCTTCGGCGTCTTGCATTACACAGCATCGTAGATTCCTGAAAAGCAAACAGGGTTTCGTTCCTGTAGAGAATGTGTCGATTATATATTCACTATTCAGCCAGGTTTAGAACATCGTCTTGCTTATAGGCAGCACACTGTAGCGATCTTTCTTGTTTTTAAGGGTATGTATGTATGTATGTTTGTATGAAAGCACAACCTGATCCCGACAACGTGCCGCAAAGTCATAGGCTGCACGTGGGCTAAGATACTGTGAGGTTGCCCAGGCCTAGACAGATATGATGGGGGAAATAGAAATTATAGCGAGACTCCAGCGTGTTTGCACGGATGTGCAATCGTGCAGCATTTCTGTGCTGTGCGGCTAACATCGTGCTAAATTGATTGGCCAACGGTAGTGAGCTGCATGCGAGTACACGCTGGAGTCTCACTACCAGTTCTATTTCTATTTCCCCCCTCATATCTGTCTAGGCCTGGGCAACCTGACAGTATCTCAGCCCACGTGCAGTCTCTGACTGTGCTGCACTTTGCCTGGATCAGGCTTGTGCTTTCATACATACCAGCGTGTTTCAGTATACAGCTCACTACCCGTGGCCAATCAATTTAGCACGGTGTTGGGCGTACAGCACAGAAGTACTGTGCATTTTAAGAGTGCTTTTGATTCGGTCGGTAGAAAGCCATTATTTAATACCTTATTACTCAAAGGTGTCGCACAAAAATGCGGTAACATATTTCGGACACTTTATTCTTTTAGTTCTCGATGCGTTAGTGTGTTTAATAGCCTGCCAACCAACATTTCTACCGTTAGTGGTGTCCGACAAGAATGTCCAATTTCTCCATTTTTGTTCAATTTTTTTAATTGACGCTATCATTGATGCATAGAATGCAGGCGCACCGACACCGGCCATTCAGATAGGCCGCGATAAGTAACTTTGTGATTTAGATTATACTGACGATGTAGTTTTACCCTTCAATTTCGATACAGATGCTCAGTAATAATGCGGAATGGCGTTGTTGTAAGGGTTTCCAGACTCTGACTTGGCTTGAACGGATGAACATTTGACTGTTAAACTAGCTCCGGTTAGTGCGACCCATGGTTGAGAACCAAAAGATGAGAATTCGCAGAGGCTTTTTACGCTTAGCGATATCGTCTAAAATCGTGTTTAGTAGCAATCTCTTTGTAGACGTCTTCTTGGAGTGTCTTCTTGGTTGTCAAGTGAATGGATGAGGAAATTTTATTATGATGCGTGACGGTGACAGCAGCAATGAAGGTGTCATGCTGATTTCGCTTTACTCGTTCACAAAATTTGCTTGAATGCATGCTTAGTTTGAGGTGTAGGCACCTCATCTCAGTTCGCATGTGTCCATTTTTTATAAGTTCAGTAACATTTGAGGTTCCACCCTTACTCATATCTTTTAAGCACTTGACACTTGTTACCAGTCTAACGCTTAGATATGTCATCGTCTTCATGGACATCATGATACCGAGTGCTGAACTGCTACGCAATCACGACACAATGAACTACTAGAAGACGGGAAGAGGGCCTAAAGAGCTATCAAACTTTTATAGAATGAGGTGCCTATATCTCGAATCAAACACCCATTTGCTAAAGTGTCGTGAACGAGTAGAGCGACGTCAACGTTCAGGTTCCTTGCGGCTTTAACTGTCGCGCATCATGATATGATTTGCTCACCACTTTATTTGACCACGTACAAGATTAATCAAACACTCCATAAAGATGCCTACAACAATTCTGCGATTAATCACTTTAGTGTGCGCAACAATCAACCTTCTATTCGGAGGTAAACCCAGACGAAAGCGTCCCACACAAACGCTTTATCGCTGCCTGAAGTAAAAGCCAGGTTTGGAGATACTATCGATTTCCCTTTCAAATAGTCGGCCAGTCGAGCTGGATTTTCACTTTAAGCAAGCACTCTACGACTACTTCGGAATGCTGGAAGTGTCTCGTTAACCGCCACACCACTGGATCTCTGCTGTGCCCCTTACGCTACTCGAGCAGCGATGCGCCTTACCGAGTCGTTTAGAGTATGAAGATGATCAAAAGTGTCTTAGAATTTTATCAAAGATAGTCTGAGGTGCGACCGGGAGTTTTTATGGAAAGAATGCGTCTCGGATTTGAAAAGAGAGTCGGCTATGGGTAACATGCAAAATAATTAGTTTCTGTGACCCGAAGTCACAAGGCCTGAGTGAAAACATCCTCGAGTTTTAATGATTCGCGCAAAGCGAACCTTCATAGTCGTCGAGAAAGATAAAGAGAATATTGTAGACAGCAGTTTACTCAGCACCCTCCTTCAGACACCTTCGAAATCCCCAATCTCATTTGCATTGGTCAGTGTCGCTAGCTCTGCCCAGTTTCAAAGAAATACAAAGAGTGATCATTTCTCTAATGCGGCACAAGGCGTCTGGCCCCGACGAGCTCCACGCGGTATTTTTATGGAAGGAATGACGTAGCAAAATTGCACGAGCTGTTCTCAAAAATTTGGATCGATGAGAAAGTCCCTGAATCCCTGATAATACCAGTCCATAAGAAAGTAGTACCGAATAAATGTTGCAACTATCGTGAAATTTCGCTTATCCCAGTGGTAGCTAAGATACCGGTCGCTATCCCTCTTCGCAGACTTACACCGACTCGGAAGGACACATCTCGCGAAGAGCCAGATGGTTTTCGGCCAGGGCGCGGATGTGTTGACCAGATCTTGCTTCTGCATCAGCTGCTAGAACACCGACACCCGTATTAGCGACCAACCATTGTGTTGTTTTTGTATATTAGAGCCGCCCTTGACTCATATCCGCCCTATGGAACTACTTACTGCGCAATAGAATCACATCGAAGTACGTCGCTAGCCTAAGGGACTTATACGCTCACTTGATATTGTGGTTAAGAACGTACGATAGCTTTTCAATGTCGTTCAACATTATTACGGGTGTAAGACAAGGCTATCAAATCTCCCCGTTCTTGTTCAACTTTTTTGCCCATGACGTCCTCCGGAGTGCTCTTGGTAGTTTATCAGCGGGTGGCGTTGAGCTCTTTCCAGGTTATGGACCTGCTGATGATATTGTCTTACTGGGAGAATACCCAATATTTATCCAACAGGATTTTGGTATTATGACAATGGAGGCATCTAAGTAAGGGTTATTCTTTCACCGAGCAAGTATACAGGGCTCCTTCAGGACTGGTCAGGTGAACTATAAATGCTATAAATGATCTGGTTGTCAATCATGTTAAGCAGTTCAGCTATCTAGGAACTTTGGTGGTTGCTGGGAGTAGGATAGAGATAGAAATCACGTCCAGAATTGCTAAGGCCAGACTGGTATTCATCAAACTTGAGTGCCACTGGAAGAGACGTGATTTGTGCTCGAGTTTAAAGGGAAGGATATATTCCACCTCGGTAAGGACAGTAACGCTTTACGGGTGTGAATGTTGGACAGTTCGCGCAGACGTTAGGAGGATGAAGTTCTTCGACCGATGGATTGCTCACGTTCGGTGGCCATTACGTTTGCGTCTATGATGTATTTGGAAGCACTGGCACTAGTCTTCAGAAAGCCATTAATCGACGTCATCTCCGCTGGTTGGGGCACGTCCCGCGCATAAAACCTGAACGGTTACCACATCGAGCGCTCTATGCGTTAGTTGGTACAGACTGGAACAAGTGGCTGGTGGTCAGCCGCTAACTTGGACGAGTGACTTGATACCGCTTACTTCTGGATTAGCCAAGTTTGGACGGGCGCGCTTGCCTGAATGGAGTGCAAGAGAAGGAGTGAGTGTTTAGCTCGACACATTGGCAAGCAAGGCAATGAACCCTCATCGATGAAAAGAGCACTTCATCTCTTATTCCCCTGACATTAATTTTTGCTCACTCATAAACTATAATTAAAAAATTAAGAAAACCGACGTGCGTACATGAACAAAAACTATTCACTATTCTTTTTTACTGTTCCCTTCCAGTGTATTATGCATTTCATTGATTATTGTTTAACGGCACCATATCTGTATCATAATAATATATATATTAATATCTATAATACTATATTATATATATATATCTCTACTCTCTCTCGATCTATCTAATCTATCTCTTATCTCTATATATATATATATATATTATCTATACTCTAATATATATCATCTATGCAAGCACGGTGGGCCAGTACTGTCAGGTTGCACAGGCCTAGACAGATATGGGACGGAAAGAGGAATGGTATACATAGAATCGCAATGACAACACAAAAGACTCTATAAATATTAGCAGGTGTGTATGCCGGTTGATAGCTTCAATGGATTGCAGAAAGTTAGATATTTCAAATTCACCGTCAAAATGGCAAGCAAAGCAGCTTTCAGAAGAAAATGATTCCCCAATCATCGAAGTCTATGCATCTCAACCTGTTTTCGATAGCTCAGTTTCAAAGGCAGCGATTGTCGAATACTTGTAGACCTTTTTATTCTCAGTGTCACCTTATCAGTTGGAAGGCGACAATTGCATACCGAACTACGGGACGATACTACACAGTCGGTTTAAAGTAGCCTGAATTTCCGTATAGTAACCGAACAAAAGAACTACGTCATCAGTCAAAATGTTTCTTATCACCCTATCTGTATGCCCGGTGTAGGCATACTTGCATTTTCTCCAATTTATCGTCAATTATCAAATTGAAAAAATGTATAAATATGACAACATCGTCGCACACCACTAAGGATAGAATAATTTCCTGCCTGTGTATTACATACCCTACCACTCTCTACTTAGTTTATTTTATGTAACTTGGTCCACAGGTGGATTAGCCAGCTTCATTCAAGGTCTCGAATCACGCCAACCCACGCGCGGCGATCGCAGTTCTGTTCTGGTGAAGTAATCAGTGTACTGTCAACTAATGGGTGTTTCAGTAACTGCTTGTAATGCTCATCCAACCTAGCTATTATTTATGATATTATATTTGCACAATCTGATACAGATATAGTGCCTAGCTATCTTGTCATTAAGGCCACAGATCGGCTCCCCCGCGAAACTATGTGGTTCGTATGCTAGTATCACATCACTCCAAATACCTATTTAAAGCAGGTTGCTGTGGCTTACCCGTTAAATTCCTTCCTCGTTCGTTGCCAGACATATAAGACTAAAGCATCATCATCATCATTGACAGCATTACACCGGTAGCACGTACCAAGTGCTTAACTGCCATACCACCGTGATATAGTAAAAAAATTGAAGTTATCGGGAAGGGTTGGACTTAAAAAGCTAATGAATCTATAAAAAATTAGTCACAGACAAGCAAGTGTTGTGAACGAGTTGAACGACATCAGCATGACACCTCCCTTGCGCTTTGACTGTCATGCATCATAACAAGCTTTGATCGCCACTTCACTTGACAACGAACTAGATTAACCAAACCCTCCGAGAGCATGTCTACAACAAGATCGTCATTGAACAGATTTTGGGTCATGTCACTAAGGATAGGAAGCTACTACGAATTCTCATCTTTTGAACCCAACCTGAGAGAACGGTCGCACCAACCGGAGCTAGTTTAACAGTCAAAACTTACATCGACGTCATTCCGAGTTATGAGTGGCAAACAAAACCGCGTTAGGAAAACGAAGATTTCTCATTATCAATACGTGGCCTAACCAGCGAAGTCTATGCATGTTAACTTTTTTGATATGTACGTCGCTACCGAAGATTCTATTACGGATAGCTGCATTACGTATCCGATGGTGCCAAGTAACTCCAGCGATGGTGCGGAGACAGCGATTGTCGAAGATATGCATACGTCTTAATTTCTTCTTTTGGTGTCCAGGTTTCACATCCGTACAGTAAAACTGCGCGTTCCGTAGCGTTATAGACTCTATAATTAAGCTTTAGAGACAAACCTTCCTAACTTGTTGACTGTCATTATCACTTAGGCGCATGACAGTCTCTCTTTACATGCATATATAGTGCTATTGAAATATTTTGATGTCAGATATGATGTTGATCAACAATTTTGGCCAAATGTTCCTGAAAAGGGTTAATCTTGTATGTTGTTGTATCTTGAACGGAAGCTGAATGCTTTCCATCTACGAAGCATCCATCGTATCTTCAACATATCGTAGATGGACAGATGGACTAATGCTGAAGTGCTTTCAAAAGCTGGTTTACAGAGCGTGTTCATTCTGCTACGACAGCATCGTCTGCGGTGGCTTGGTCACGTCTACAGAACGGATGTGCAATCGTGCAGTACTTTGTGCTGTGTGGCTAACACCGTGCTAAATTGATTGGCTAGAGGTAGTGAGCTGCATGCTGAAACAGGCTAGAGTCTCACTACCATTTCCTGTTCTTTTTTCTTCCTCATATCTATCTAGGCCTGGGCAACCTGACAGTATCTTCGCCTACGTGCAGTCTCTGACTTTGCGGCACTTTGCCTGGATCAGGCTTGTGCTTTCATACATACAGAATGGAAAATGGTCGTATTCCGAAACATTTTCTCTATGGTGAGTTGAAATCAGTTACTCGACTATTAATCAGGCCTCGTTTGCGGTACAAAGAGATGTGAAAACTCTTGGCATTGACCCTGCGAGTTGGGAAGAACTTTCTCTTGACCGCTCACATTGTGATTGTGATTTACATCTATGTTCGACATCGACCGAAGGAGGTCAACAAACGGAAGTTTTCGACCAATACTTATTTTATCCACTACACCCCAACCTTGTCGCCTGTGAGTGTGTAGAAGTAAGGCGTGCGAATTCGGTCTCATGGGTTAAATTTCGAATTTCATGAAAATTTGAAACATGGTGACGTCCTTAATTCACGAGCTAGTAGACTTGACCTGACTTACTTGACTTAATCCCTTGAGTTCCTGGAGGAACATAGGGCCTCGGCAACTTGTCTCCAGTTTGGTCTGTCCATAGCAGCCAGTTTGATGTCGTTCCAGTTAAGTCCACACTTGCGGATTTCCTCTTCACACGAGCGCTTCCAAGATAGCCTTGGGCGTCCGACCCGTCTCTTCCCGATTGGGTTCCATACCAGAGCATGACGCGTGATGTCATCATAAGGTTTCCGCAAGGTGTGCCCAACCCATCTCCACTTTCTTCTACTGATCTGCTGGGCGATCGGGTCCTCAGCAGCAATCTGCCACATGTCTTGATTCCTTATCTTTTCTGGCCATTTTACCCCAATAAATCGACGAAGGCAATTATTGTGGAATGATTGCAAGCGGCCAGAAGATTTTGCTGTCACTCGCCAAGTTTCCGATCCATAGAGTAGCTTCTGAATATACGGAGTTTCGTGCGTTTTGATAGAACCTTCGACTCCCGAATGGGTTTCAAAGCTATGAACGCGTACCTTGCTTTGCCGATTCTGGCGACTATGTCTTCGTCCGTGCCACCATTTATTAAAACAATGCTGCCGAGGTAGATGAATTGCGTGACGTCTTTGACTGCTTTACCATTGATAGTGATTGATTTGTGCTTATCAGTGCACACGGAGGACTTCTGTTTTTTCGGTATTCACGCGTAGTCCTGCATATGAAGCAGAGTGTGCTAGTCTATCGGTCTTTCTCGGAAGACGTTGGGGGTCACGTGATATCCAGCAGACATCATCAGCGTATTCCAGATCCTCCAAATGCTCGGATTCCTTCCAATCGATACCATTCATCTCACCACCAGAAGCTCTGAAGGCTGCTTTGGACACCTCGGCTGATATGTTACTTCCTCTGCTGCAGAAAATCTGGTCAGAAAGACGGATCCCAAATGATTGGAAGAGAGCTAGTAGACCAGATGGAAATTCATCCCAAGGTACTCAACATGATTGCACTGAACCCGACTATGGTTAAACCAGGCGTTTTTCCTATTTGGACATCAGATGGATTCACAGATTCTGCCATGGATACAGCTGATGCCTTAGCTACATTTTCCGCGCGTTATTTGTCCAAAGGATCCATCTTTGAGGCATAAACTTTGGGCTTACAATAGAGGAGATTCATTTGTAATTGTTTTCAGCGGTTGTTCACACAGAATGCAGTTACAGTTAACACTCACAAAGGGGTTAACGAGATAATGCCAGACTGCATTCTATCAGGTCATGTGTGCTGAAGCTTTGTGGCTCGCAATGTAATTTATTTAAGCACCAACAAGCATGGACGTATCAGCTGACTTGTAAAGCCGGTGTTATTACAACAATCATATGAATGCTGGCAGTCGTTTCATATCAGAGAAAATTATCGCTCTCTGCACAGTTTTCGTCCAGTTTATAAAGCAAACTATTTACTAACGCTTGGTGTGCGGAAGCTTTATAATTTACGGTGATATCGAGCAGCATTGACTTATTTCTCGCAAGCATATTTGAATTGAAAACACCGCTTAACTGGAACATGCTCACGACTGCAAGTGTTCTGGACGCAATCATCAGACGATGGGAGTTGTGTGCATGCCTGTTGTTTAGATATATCTAATGCCTTCGATTATGTTGACCACTCTTTACTGCTATCGGAAGCTGTAGGATGTAACTGCTTTACTTGGAAATCAGCTTGCCACGGTTCACAAGTTTATTTATCTGATCGTGAAGATCGGTAATCAGAATAAGATGACAGAATCTGTCTCGTGAGCGTAGAGTCCCACAAATGTTCAAACCCTCAGGCCCAATCCTTCTGCCATTCATGAATACATTTATAAATTACATCATCCAGTATGTACACAGGCTTACAGTTGACACACAAAGGGGTTAACGAGATAATGCCAGCTATTCTAAGGTCATGTGTGCTGAAGCTTTGTGGCTCGCAATGTAATTTATTTAAGCACCCAATAAATTCGGAAATGGTATCAGCTGACTTGAAAGCCGGTGTTATTACAACAATCAATGAATGTGGCAGTCGTTCATATCAGGAAAATTATCGCTCTCTGACAGTTTTCTCAGTTTATAAAGTATTTAAACGCTTGGTGTGCGGAAGCTTTATAACGGATATCGAGCAGCATTGACTTATTTCTCAAGCATATTATGAATTGAAAACACCGCTTAACTAACATGCTCACGACTGCAAGTGTTTGGACGCAATCATCAGACGATGGGAGTTGTGTGCATGCCTGTTGTTTAGATATATCTAATGCCTTCGATTATGTTGACCACTCTTTACTGCTTCGGAAGCTGTAGGATGTAAGCTTTACTGGAAATCAGCTTGCCAGGTTCACAATTTATTTATCTGATCGTGAAGCGGTAATCAGAATAGATGACAGAATGTCTCGTGAGCGGAGTCCCACAAAGTTCAACCCTCAGCCCAATCCTATTCATAATATTTATAAATTATCATCCAGTATGTATACACTTCATACCGCATTTCTAAATGACGTATCAAGTATTTAAAAGTTCTTGATCGAGGGTAAATAAATTTTCAAGCTATTGTAATAACCCCGCCTTCTAGCTTACTTTGATTCTATTCGTTTGTATAAAAAAATTGAAATTTGTGAGAAAAACGAACGGTTTCTGAGCTAACGCATGATACATATAATTTGGAGTGCTGAAGATTTTGTTCATTATGTGAAACTACTCATTAGTAGCAGTTCCTTCTAAATATTCACAAAATCGAGCACGGCGGTCCTCAATGATTGTAATGCAATCGATCTCCTGTATTTTCTAGCACAACAGAAGTAGCACAGTCACATTGCGTTATTATGCCACTCTCGGTATTATACCACTTTTGCTTGGCGCCGACTAAATTCCAAGCAAACTAAATTTACTATGCCTCCACGAAATCTCGCTAGTATGCCACTGTTAAAAGGCACGAGTTGTGAAATTCCACACACTGCTCGATTATTACATTTACGTTCCAAAAGTGAGGCGACGAAATACAGCCCAACTGCGCACAAAGTCAAACTCCTTCAAGGTCAAACACGTGATGCTTCCTCCCGACACCACCAAAACAAGCCAATCACAACATGCCCAGCATAAACGATCTACAGGCGTAAAAGCGCAGGCTCACGCATAACAATGACAACATTTAAAAAAATATTTGTCCGTTATGTCAGTAAAAGGTGAGAAGAACGGTGTCGATTGGAAGGAATCCGACCATTTGGAGGATCTGGAATACGCTGATGATGTCTGCTTCATATCACGTGACCTCCAACGTCTTCCGAGAAAGACCGATAGACTAGCACACTCTGCTTCATATGCAGGGCTACGCGTGAATACTGAAAAAACAGAAGTCCTCCGTGTGCTAACTACTGAACACCCATCAATCACCATCAATGGTAAAGCAGTTAAAGACGTCACACAATTCGTCTACCTCGGCAGCCTTGTTTCAATAAGTGGTGGCACGGACGAAGACATAGTCGCCAGAATCGGCTTTGAAACCCATTTGGGAGTCGAAGGTTCTATCAAAACGCACGAACTCCGTATATTCAAAAGCAACGTCAAATCCGTGCTACTCTATGGATCGGAAACCTGGCGAGTGTGGACTTAACTGGAACGGCATCAAACTGGCTGCTATGGATAGATCAAACTGGAGACAAGTTGCCGAGGCCCTTTGTTCCTCCCTGAACTCAAGGGATTAAGTGAAGTAAGTCAATGTCAGCTCAGAAGGGTCTGACGATGGAGAATATGCTGTGCAGTGAAGAGCTGGTGGAAAGCGAACAGGATGAGACCCAGGAGGAAATTGTTCCGATTGAAAAAAACTCAGCGCGCGTGAATAACCATTAGGAAGTTCTTACAAAAGAGTAGCGGAAAGCCCGGTGTGATGCATGTGTGCGTGGCTGCCTTTATATCAATGCATAATATTCGATAAACAAAATTTGCAGAACTTGTCACAAGGTTTGAGACAAATCGACCTCAGCTAATTTCCATTACCATAACGTGACTCAACACGGAAATATATGACTATTAAGTAAAGAGTGCTGGTGTGTCGCTGCTTCGCCGAACCCGTCTATCACGGAGAGGAGGTGCGTCAGTATTATGATCGCAAACTCACATCCAGAGAATTCATATATTCTGACTTCGTTCTTTGGGATACACTATGGTGCTTAATGACAACAACCACGTGTAACGATTGCGTATTCTGTGTAATTTATCGTCAAACAAGCCCCGGGGTTAAATAGAATATGATTCTTCTCGAAAAGCTACGCTTGATTGACTCGGGAAACAATACCGGAATCTTGGTGACGGCAGATTTTGATCTGCCTAACCTGCTGAAGATCAGCAAATGATCAGACCTCTATTGATACCAACTTCCAGCAGATTATTGAAGATATTCCCTTTTTTAATCATGTGGAATGAAATACAAGATACATTGGGACAGATATACTTTCTGTGCTGGTTCTAATCTATATAATTGAATAGCAATCCGTCGAAAACTTTACTTATGATAGCCCGCTTGGATCGGGCGACCATTTGGTCTTAAATTTTGATTGTGTCGAGCAGAGCGAAAAACTAATGCAAGAAAAATTACCATAAAGATATGCCTATCTAAAATGTCAAACGTCCAAGTTTTATTAATGACTGGCAAATTGAAGGCATCGTATTACAGGAATAGTTTTCCGGCATTTTCACGAAGCTCAACAAGGAAGTCAGGTCTAACTCTCAAATTAATATTTCAACGATTTCAGATTTCAAATACACAGTCGATTCGATTGCGGAATCTAAACTAAATAAACTATCATAATTTAGTACTTAATCAACATGGGTGTAATTTCGGTCTGAACCTGATCTTACTGTCTCCACCTAATAACGGCAAACAGTCGGAGACCGGTAGTGGTGTGTAAGGGATGGGGATGTAAGCACCACAATACATTAGAATCCATGTCATTAAACTGATTTCTGAAGACAAAAATTCAGTACCTAGGTGGCATATTTTCGGTCCTTTTTACACTGTAACTTTGACCATAGAAAAGTTGCTGTGAATTCCACAATACTTGAATACCAGAAAATACCTGGTTCTGAGGAAATTACCACAAATACACTCAAGCATTGTGCCGAATTTCTATGCGGACCTCTTTCTTAGTTATTATGAGAATCGCTGTCTCAATGTGTCATACCGACATTTAGAGCCCGCAAAATACAGGCCTGCAATTTTATTGGCCACCGTCTTCAAGTTGCCCAAAAGGATCACGACAAACAAATAAAGCACATACGTTAAAAAATAGGCTATTTTTGGAAGCGCTACATGGCTTTAGAAAGGGATATATCTGCCTTACTAAACTCGTCCTTATCCTTGACGACTGGACTTGAGCTGTAGATGTTTGGAATAGCATCCATGTATGCTACCTAAATATATCGAAAGCTTTTGACCGTGTTAACCACAGAAAAATGTAACGTTGTGGTATCGCTCACAGACTGTTAGCATGATTAGAAAATTACCTGACAGATCGGCTTGTTCAAATCTATGTTGACCGTGCTTTGTAGAAGCGGGTAGCCGTAACAAATAGAATGGTTTAGGGATCCCACCTCGGACCAATCCTCTTCGCACTTTATGATTGTTCACAAACATAATAAAAGTGTAGTGGAGGATCAATAAGTCGGATGATTGTGAATTGCTCGAGAAGGATCTTCACAACCTCTATACTCGGTCAGTAAAAAATCGCCTACTCTTCAATTTTCGAGATGTGCCACATTTTGAACTCTGGAAAATATTCTCTTGGTGCGATCAGTCTTTCTTGGAACACGGAGCAAAATGATTTGGGGGTGTGGTTAAGTAACACTCTATGGATGTCGAGACACCGAAAACCTGTCTATCGGAAAAGATCACAAAATGTTTCTTTGCTAAAGATGTTCCCAACACAGACGATTCTCTCTATGATAAATACGTGCTTTGGAATATGCCGTTCAAGCAGGGTCACCATGGCTTAAACAAAATGTCGCGATTTTGTGAAGAAAATACCATCGAACTACAGAACTTGCCGTTGAAGTAAAGTCAACAACCGCACAATGAGCTAATCACCCTCATAAACTGATTCGGTTATCCACATCGTCGTCTTCGAGGGGATTGGATTTTCGTTTACAATAGTTTTACTACCTCAAATCACCATTCACAATGCTTATTTAATTTACTGGGCTCATACGAAATACGAGATCTCACACATGGAATCTGACTTTTTCTCACTCACAGGTCAACTCTAGACAACATTTTTGCCATGCGAATTTGTATACTTGGAACAATCTCCCCGAGCATGTTGTGAACTGCTCGATTGAAAACATGTTTAAGAGAAAGTTTGATGCCTTTTTGACCCCGTGAAATAAAGAAATTATACATCCTTCGTTTGGAATATGTTTGGGACCAATCGTGTATTAATAATGCAAAGAAATTTGAGTGCAATCGGCTAGGGCAGTTTTTAGGTTTAGAAAATATCAATTTGCCATTCGACAAAGTTAAATGGTGAGCAGCGAAGTACATTAGTGATGAGTGCTAAGCACTAGCTTTCCAATACAATGCAGAACTATACCCTACGTCACATCACCAGAGCAAGAAGCACCAACTCGTCATTTCGGGTTCGGGAATGATTGCATTCTACTGCTCTACGAGAGACAACACTTTGGGAGAAATTATGAGATGGAAAACGTCAGCCGCAATCGAACGATACGCAATTCATCAATGTCGGTCAAACGATTCATGCGTGAAGTGTACCGGTTGGCAAGCTATCTACTGGCAAATTAAAACGAAGTGACAACCGGGAGAGACATGTTGAGGATCACTGTTGTGATGGCTTGTTTGGCTATATAAGATAAATGTGTGTGTGCGTTTAACCAATCGCTCCTCTTGTCGTGTGTGATTCGTAAGTGAACGCGTTTAGCGTTGGAGAGGTTGATCTCGGGGATGAATAGAGATGTAATGAATGTGCGTGCGTGCAACGTGGTGGGGGGCGTGGTTAATGTTAGACGGATGAAACCGAAATGTGATAATTGGCCAGAAGTGCGCCACTGGTTGACCTGATATGCCCTGATGCAATCATTTCAGGATTCTCTATACCCGATCCGCAATGTGAAAACCGTGCTGTGCAGACGTCAAACTATTTCATTATTCTGAATGCTGTCATTTGCACGCGTTCACAAAATTTACCGTGAACTAAGATCTGTTGGTCACAGGAATTCTGAATATTCATCAATACCGCGATAGTTTAAGGAGATTTGTGGAAGTCTAATAATTGCTGTCTCAGGCCGTATAATTCTCTAAATACGATTTTAGCTCTTTTGCGTTTACCAATGTTGATGTTGCAACATATCTTTAGAAACAATGACGGTGGTAAAAATTTTACAGAAAATTATTAACAGCCATCGCAACTAATCACATTACCAAATACTTTTCTAGTGATGGAAAATGCAATTGAATCTTGATCGCGCATGCTTCATCGTGTTCTCATCGGAACAGTAACGTAATGTCACTGGGCGGTTAATCTCAATCCTAGTAAACGCAGTAATGCACAACGCTCTATGCTTAACGGTTTAGACAGACGGAAGGATAAAATCAAGGGGACACTTGCACGATACTGCATACAGTTAAATACAAACACGTCGCAAGTTTCATGAGCCACATTTTCAAAACACTTCAGGACAATAGGTAGATGAAGAGTGTGCAAAAGATTTGTGTCACTCGTCTCGAAATACTGAATAAGATTCTGTGTAACACCAAGTGTGTGAATCCCAAATAGAAGCTTCGTGATTGCTGCTAGCAAATATTTTGACTTATCCACCCGTTATTAGCATGAGGTCACATTTTTAGTAGCTAATTCCTACAAAAATCTGCTCTTACACTTCAACTAACGTGAATAAAGTATGCATTATTGGCATCGTCTGTAAGTCAGCTCTCGGAATGTACCACTCTCATACCGGTGGTCGGTAGTTCTTGCAAATTCGAATGATTCGAGTTTTTCCGTTATCGAATCTAGGCAAGCTCCGTTGTTCAAGCTCTTTAAGACTTACGCAGAAACAGATTATCTTTGAATTATTGAAACAACGTGCGAAAAACCGCCAGAGTGTATTGCATCAGCATCAAGTTGATGTTGCTTTCATCGTTGAATACGTTATTTTTTGCCACACTAATCATCATCGATCGATCGGCTGACGTACTGCTCATGCGGACACATATGAATAGCATTGAAATCAACCTTGAACGGGAGACCCAGAAAAGGTATCAATTTAACTCGCCGCTCTGTGTACGGTTGCCAAAGTGCTGTATGTCTTGGTCGATGACTGTATCGCGGTTCGCTACTTCGTTTAAATGGCATGCATCGCGAAAATTCGCTGATCATTGATTTTATTCATTATTAACCTATACATCCGAATTCGGTACTGTTTTTTCTAATATAATCATTTATCATCTCGTATTTTATAGAGAAACGCCGACTAGTTATTCGAGCGATGCAAATAGTCTGCAAATCGGACTGTATGATAAGCTAAATTACACGTCAGAAATAGCTTTCGAACATACTGCGACATATTTGCATATTAAATTAATATTGTTGAAATTAAAGAACACTACTGGATTATAGATAAGATTGAATAAAAACGAAATTGTGAATAAAAATAACAAAGCTAATACATGAATATAAGTAGAAATGGATTGCATGTGATTATTTTAATGTAGATAACTAATTTTTGTCAATTCCAAGTTTTCATTCTCTTCTACACTGGAACGAAATAAAATCACACAAAAATCGCGTACAGTATTTTTTCAATAAGCCAAGAAAAGTGAGTAAAAATTTGCTGGTCAAACGAGGTCACGAAACGTGACCTTTTAGCCTGAGTTACTAAGCTTACATGCCACACTAGTCTGGCTTGAAGAAGCCATTCAAGATTGTGACCTTGCACAGAACGACCATGTGGTGTGACTTGGTTAAAGCTGACTAGGTTTGCATGATTCATAGATTCATAGATTCATAGATGATTCATAGATGATTCATAGGTGATATGCAGGTAAAAGTCTACGCTATACAAGACCCACAAAAAATTGTACATCGGGTCGGATGATAAAAATTATCAAAAAATTGTTACATTATTGTCAAACGTGAAAAACATACTTGTCCATGTGGATATCTAGCGATTTCTTAAATACGTAAACGGTTCCAGATTGTACCACGTGAGTAGGTAAACTGTTCCGCAATTGCACATTGCGAACGGAAATGCATATTTGCGGCAATTAAACCTGTTATGCTGTTGCTAAAGTTTCGATTTGTGACCACGCATGTGTGTTATGGGAAAGATGAAATAAACGACTGCAAGGGTTATTTGTTTGATTGAGCACAGTCCAAATGAATATTAGTGCTCCTCGTTTCAGTCTGCATTGAGCCGAATGCAAATTCAATATTTTAAGTCTCATTTCGTATGGATAATTAGATAGTCCCAGAACGAGTTTTTCTCACTCTGCGCTGTGGAGTTTCCAATAGCTGAGTATCATTTTTCAACCAAGGATCCCAAGACGGTATATCATATTCAACATGAGGACAAATGTACGTTGAAATCAATTTGCAGACAATATTGGGGTCAAACGAACCTAGGGCTCTTCTAAGGAGACCCAAGTTGCTTTCAGCTTTGCAGGCAGCCAGTCGATATTGCATTGAGTTTCCTAAGTCTGATTGGATAATCACGCCTAAATCTTTTTCGGAGGAGGCGGGTTTAATAACAATGCGACCAAGATAATATTCTTTGCTGGACTTGCTGTTGAGAAAACTGCAATTTCGAAGCAATTTGGAATCATATCGAGATCCCGTTGCAGATTGAAATCAATTTGCAGACAATATTGGGGTCAAACGAACCTAGGGCTCTTCTAAGGAGACCCAAGTTGCTTTCAGCTTTGCAGGCAGCCAGTCGATATTGCATTGAGTTTCCTAATTCTGATTGGATAATCACGCCTAAAACTTTTTCGGAGAAGGCGGGTTTAATAACAATGCGACCAAGATAATATTCTTTGCTGGACTTGCTTTTGAGAGAAAAAAGGCTGCATTTCGAAGCAAGGGGCATTTCGTTGTCTAACCAAGTGGAATCATATCGAGATCCCGTTGCAGATCCTGCGTGTCGTCAGTGGAGTTTATCTTGCGCCAAAGCTTTGCGTCATCATCGAAAATAAGCACCGACGAGAGCACTACATTGGGTAAGCCGTTTATATATATTGAAAACAAAACCGGTCCGAGGACTGATCCCTGTGGGACATCACGGGCAACTTTAATCGACTCGGGTAGTTCGTTTTTGACTCTCACGTACATCTTACGAGATATCAACCATGCTTTAATCCATGCATGGAATTTACCCCGTACTCCGTAGGTGACTAGTTTCGACGAAGGTATTTCGCGATTCACACGATCGAAAGCTTTTGAGAAATCGATATAAATCACGTCCACGGAGTTGCCGGTATCTTGTGGCTCAGACCAAGTTTCTTTTGCTAATACCAAGTTTGTCAGGCAAGATCGTTTTTTCCTGAATCCATGCTAAGCCTCGGAGATTATTATTAATCTCAAAGTGATTCCGCACGGCATCAGCTATTATGGAATCCATTAATTTTGATAGCACTGGTAATAACGCTATTGGGCGATGGTTTAATGGGTTATTTCTCTCGCAACCCTTGTAGATGGGACTAATCAGGGCAGTTTTACAAGTTTCTTGTACAAAGCTCTACTCGAACATCATCGTGAATACGTCAGATCTCGGTATTGCCAACTCGGAAGATAGATTGTGCAAAATGTTTGCGTGTATATCAGATATACCGGGTAAACCTGTTCTCTTGATCTTCGCTAATTTTGTTTGAACGAAGTTGGGGGAAACTCCACTCCGTGAAGAATTGGCAGGCCGCAGCTCTCAGAGCTCAAAGGCTGTCCATGGGTCGACACTTGTGAGATAAATGATGATAAGTATACGTTTATAGTGGTAGAATTATGCACTGTATTGATTTAAAATACTCTCAAATGAAGAATATATTTTCGACTGATAATGACAGATCAGGTTTCCAAAGAATTTCTTAAAGCTGAAATATACTGACCTATAAAGAAGAAAAGAGTTGTGAAATTTACCGCCTCCATGTGGAAATTCACACAGTAAAGCTACACATAAACGTTTCTGGTTCACACTCAACCAGTATAACAAAATGAACCTATCCACAGTGTGCATCAAATTCGGATAAACGTTTGTTTTTTTAATACCCATTGCATGACGATTATAGGCTTTTCGGGCACTAAATCGAGTTGTACTATTTAGTATAACGGGAATCTGTAGGAAGAATCTGACATGTAGTGTTTGAACTATTTGATATGGATTGTTGTTAAACAAACAAAGCAACAAGATAACATTTATTTGGATTGTTATAGAACAACCGCCATCAATATAATGTTGTAGTTGATAGTTCACTGAATATTAAATATTAGATATAATTGGAAAATATACAAATGAACTTTCTGACTTCAATGTTTGGTATAAAGCAACTATTCCGGAAGCTATTCTTGATGCAATAGATTTGAGCATTGCGGCATGCATCGAAAGATGATTCGCCGAGATGACAACAGAAATGAATAGTACTTGATAAAATATAACCCGAATGCATCGTAGAATTTCCTGCGACAATCGTAAGCTCGACGAATGCAACTTTTAAGCGTAAATTCAAAAATCGTGTCATGCACGTAGTCATCGAGCTGCATAAAAATACCTTTCCTGTGCTGTTATTCTTTTCAATGTGCACTATTAAACTATTGCACCTACATTCGATGTCGAGATATTAATTCGAAATCAGTGCACATATTTTTGCAAAACCATAAGACCTCAAACGCGTATCGACTGATTGCTAATTGTTGTTGTCTATGAATTAATACCTTTGACAAACGTATATTCAACATCGTGTATAGGTGAGGCTAAATGATTTTTGTCACTATAGAATCACAAATGTAGAATCTGTATTCGACTACACAATGATCAGTTTATTCTGCAACAGCAAAAATGAGCTGGTCAATGGTTTGTGCTATGTGACAACGAGGTACGAGAGCTAATTATTGATAATGGGGGATTTCAACCTTCCCCATGTCTACAGACGGGATGATCATCCATCAGAGATACTTGACATTCAACTTCGAACCGTGATGGATTACGCAGCCAATTATAACCGCATTCTTGGATTTACTCGTATGAGCGGATCACACTCACAAGTACTATAGCTTTCATATTTCTATAAGTAAACCGATTGAGTTTACCAAATCTACAGGTATTTTAGCAAGATGATTCAATAAAATGTCTATAACATGCTTTGTGTTCATCATATTACACAGGTCAAACAAGGCTTGAAGATTTCTCAAAAGCCTTCGATCGTGTGAATCGCGAAATACCTTCGTCGAAACTAGTCACCTACGGAGTACGGGGTAAAATCCATGCATGGATTAAAGCATGGTTGATATCTCGTAAGATGTACGTGAGAGTCAAAAACGAACTACCCGAGTCGATTAAAGTTGCCCGTGATGTCCCACAGGGATCAGTCCTCGGATCGCTTTTGTTTTCAATATATATATAAACGGCTTGCCCAATATAGTGCACTCGTCGGTGCTTATTTTCGATGATGACGCAAAGCTTTGGCGCAAGATAAACTCCACTGACGACACGCTGAATCTGCAACGGGATCTCGATATGATTCCACTTGGTCCATAGACAACGAAATGCCCCTGAATGCTTCGAAATGCAGCCTTTTTTCTCTCAAAAGCAAGTCCAGCAAAGAATATTATCTTGGTCGCATTGTTATTAAACCCGCCTTCTCCGAAAAAGTTTTAGGCGTGATTATCCAATCAGAATTAGGAAACTCAATGCAATATCGACTGGCTGCCTGCAAAGCTGAAAGCAACTTGGGTCTCCTTAGAAGAGCCCTAGGTTCGTTTGACCCCAATATTGTCTGCAAATTGATTTCAACGTACATTTGTCCTCATGTTGAATATGATATACCGTCTTGGGATCCTTGGTTGAAAAATGATACTCAGCTATTGGAAACTCCACAGCGCAGAGTGAGAAAAACTCGTTCTGGGACTATCTAATTATCCATACGAAATGAGACTTAAAATATTGAATTTGCATTCGGCTCAATGCAGACTGAAACGAGGAGCACTAATATTCATTTGGACTGTGCTCAATCAAACAAATAACCCTTGCAGTCGTTTATTTCATCTTTCCCATAACACACATGCGTGGTCACAAATCGAAACTTTAGCAACAGCATAACAGGTTTAATTGCCGCAAATATGCATTTCCGTTCGCAATGTGCAATTGCGGAACAGTTTACCTACTCACGTGGTACAATCTGGAACCGTTTACGTATTTAAGAAATCGCTAGATATCCACATGGACAAGTATGTTTTTCACGTTTGACAATAATGTAACAATATTTTGATAATTTTTATCATCCGACCCGATGTACAATTTTTTGTGGGTCTTGTATAGCGTAGACTTTTACCTGCATATCACCTATGAATCATCTATGAATCATCTATGAATCTATGAATCTATGAATCATGCAAACCTAGTCAGCTTTAACCAAGTCACATCACATGGTCGTTCTGTGCAAGGTCACAATCTTGAATGGCTTCTTCAAGCCAGACTAGTGTGGCATGTAAGCTTAGTAACTCAGGCTAAAAGGTCACGTTTCGTGACCTCGTTTGACCAGCAAATTTTTACTCACTTTTCTTGGCTTATTGAAAAAATACTGTACGCGATTTTATTTCGTTCCAGTGTAGAAGAGAATGAAAACTTGGAATTGACAAAAATTAGTTATCTACATTAAAATAATCACATGCAATCCATTTCTACTTATATTCATGTATTAGCTTTGTTATTTTTATTCACAATTTCGTTTTTATTCAATCTTATCTATAATCCAGTAGTGTTCTTTAATTTCAACAATATTAATTTAATATGCAAATATGTCGCAGTATGTTCGAAAGCTATTTCTGACGTGTAATTTAGCTTATCATACAGTCCGATTTGCAGACTATTTGCATCGCTCGAATAACTAGTCGGCGTTTCTCTATAAAATACGAGATGATAAATGATTATATTAGAAAAAACAGTACCGAATTCGGATGTATAGGTTAATAATGAATAAAATCAATGATCAGCGAATTTTCGCGATGCATGCCATTTAAACGAAGTAGCGAACCGCGATACAGTCATCGACCAAGACATACAGCACTTTGGCAACCGTACACAGAGCGGCGAGTTAAATTGATACCTTTTCTGGGTCTCCCGTTCAAGGTTGATTTCAATGCTATTCATATGTGTCCGCATGAGCAGTACGTCAGCCGATCGATCGATGATGATTAGTGTGGCAAAACATAACGTATTCAACGATGAAAGCAACATCAACTTGATGCTGATGCAATACACTCTGGCGGTTTTTCGCACGTTGTTTCAATAATTCAAAGATAATCTGTTTCTGCGTAAGTCTTAAAGAGCTTGAACAACGGAGCTTGCCTAGATTCGATAACGGAAAAACTCGAATCATTCGAATTTGCAAGAACTACCGACCACCGGTATGAGAGTGGTACATTCCGAGAGCTGACTTACAGACGATGCCAATAATGCATACTTTATTCACGTTAGTTGAAGTGTAAGAGCAGATTTTTGTAGGAATTAGCTACTAAAAATGTGACCTCATGCTAATAACGGGTGGATAAGTCAAAATATTTGCTAGCAGCAATCACGAAGCTTCTATTTGGGATTCACACACTTGGTGTTACACAGAATCTTATTCAGTATTTCGAGACGAGTGACACAAATCTTTTGCACACTCTTCATCTACCTATTGTCCTGAAGTGTTTTGAAAATGTGGCTCATGAAACTTGCGACGTGTTTGTATTTAACTGTATGCAGTATCGTGCAAGTGTCCCCTTGATTTTATCCTTCCGTCTGTCTAAACCGTTAAGCATAGAGCGTTGTGCATTACTGCGTTTACTAGGATTGAGATTAACCGCCCAGTGACATTACGTTACTGTTCCGATGAGAACACGATGAAGCATGCGCGATCAAGATTCAATTGCATTTTCCATCACTAGAAAAGTATTTGGTAATGTGATTAGTTCCGATGGCTGTTAATAATTTTCTGTAAAATTTTTACCACCGTCATTGTTTCTAAAGATATGTTGCAACATCAACATTAGTAAACGCAAAAGAGCTAAAATCGTATTTAGAGAATTATACGGCCTGAGACAGCAATTATTAGACTTCCACAAATCTCCTTAAACTATCGCGGTATTGATAAATATTAAGAATTCCTGTGAGCGATTTATCATGGATATTCACACCCAGGCTTCCGTTGCTAGGTGCATTTGCAAGAAAACAAACTTTGCAACAGGAGTTCCTTTAGTCCGATGCTCTAAATGCATAAACTGCAGCTAAGCAAATCCACTGCACAACACTTATTGTGTTGGCACAGAATATCATGTCTTGACTAGCACGGAAAAATTAATTTTAGTTCGGGTGTCATCTAACCACAAGCCGCAATACTATAATGTTTATAATTAAGCTTGTCGTCTGTTTGGTCCGCAAAAACACATTCAGGATTTACATACACGGAACCCTAAATGTCTTGCTGTCGAATATGTCGATACACATAATGATATCACGGCTACGGTTGGATATTAAACTCTGCGAGGATGTTACAAATATTTGGCATTGTAAGTTTTACTGAAGCAACTGTCATAAATAATTAAAAATGATTGCTTCTATTCTATAGATCTCGTTATCCTGTTCTTCATGCTCAGCTGAATACATTTGTAAAATATTATGTTTGATCTCTGAATTACTGAAAAACAAAAACTGCAAGATAATGAGTTTCTCTATGATACTGAATACCTAAAATCATATCAGGTATCAAAAATTATATATTTTTATAATAAAAGTATTTCTTTACGTTTGACACAGTCAACTTTCGCAGCGCTAGCGTAGTTAGGTAAAATTGCAATGTACACGAAGGCTCGGTACTTTGTCTTTCAACGACATGGTCAAGAAGCTTATTAATTGAAAAACGTTTCGCTTCAGTTAGTTTCTTGCCTTGATAGTCCAGATCTGCCTGCCATACAGAAGAGCATTTAATACGCCCTCGTTGTATATTCTCGTATTTGTGTTCACAATTAACTTGCGGTGTCCGCAGACACGAGAGTTGAATCAAGAAATATGACAGCTGCTCCGCTAACTCGCCTAATAATCTCCGATTCTATAGATAGGTTATCCGCAATGGTATGGGAAATTATGTACTGGTCGTTTTCATAAGTGATGATTAAATGTGAAAGATCATGGACGGAGGACTTTCGTCTTGCTCATGTTAATGGTACGCCCAACCGCTTGGCATGCCCAAGAAAACCAATTAATAGGCGACTGAAGGTGTTAATGGGAGTTTTCAAAAGTGGCTGTGTCTCCTGAAAAGAGCAGGTCACTGGTTAGAACTGAACCGGCTCATGTTTGAATGCCTGACATGCAAACGCATGCCTAGGTGAATGCCTTCCGTTTTCATCCTGTAAATGCGCTTAGGAAGCAGACCAAAGGAACCGCCAGAAAGCGTTGCAACAAGATATGTTCATCGTTTGATGAATCGGCGAATTCCAAAGGATTCTGGACTGGATCTGTCAAAATTGCCGGAGTCCTTTAAGTCTGAGTTGAAAGAAATAACTAGCTTGAACATTCTTGGAGGATAGTCTGTATGCTCGAGGATTTTGAATAGAACATGGATTTTGACGTAGTCGTTAATTCAAGCAAAACAGCGTATAATGTCATAAACTGTTTTTGTTAATTTTCGTAAAGTTCACTCAGGGAATAGATCCCTTCAACCGTTGATCTTCCTCTGCAGAAGCCACATTGAAATTCCGAGTATTAAATTCCTGGTAATATCTGAAAATCTGAAAATTTTTTTAAATATATTTACAAGAGACATACTTCTGTAATTGTTACAGTCTTTTCGATTAACATTTATTGTGAAATAGCGTGATACAACGCAATTCTTTCGCAAGCACAGGAGAAGCATATGGTGAAATGGCTATAATATTGCTGTTCTACAGTACCCAATAGTCATATGGAATTCTGTCGTCACCTGGGGCCTTCAAAATCGATAAACGGTAGATTATTTTTGTAGACTTAACAAGATTGATCGGAGTATCTAGTTGTTCGATTGTTGGAACGCCCTCGAGTATAGGGAGACGTAGAACTCGAGCAATCAATTAATCTACTGAGTATTGTGAAAAACAGATTATGTGATTTGGACCACAACTTTATGGATTCGAAGTAAATCTCTAATGATCTAAATGAATTAAGCATAACACCCATAGAATCGTGAAAATTAAAATGTAAGTGCATAAAGACAAGACGAGCAATTAGATAAAACCGTATATCAAAAGTCGGCTAACGAATAACTTAATGAAAACACATATAATTTCGTTGTAAACTCAGGTACGTTAGTGGAGTGAGAAACAGTAGAAGGTAAACTGTTCCAAGTAAAACAACATGGAAAAAAGATTCAAGAATTTATGATATATAATGCTTATAGGTGTACATGACCTTAGGATATTCGTACACGTATATATATATATAGGATATTCGTACACGTATATATATATATATATAGGGCGGAATTACTACGTTTAAATATATCCAGTTTGTTCCTGATTTTCCTTTTATTAGCTGATTGCACAACATCTGACGGTAGGGAGTTCCATGAGAAACAAACGGTCAACGAATAGAAGAACCGTTTATTTTAGCTGGCAATGAGGTACCACCATCCTTTATTCATGAGTCCGATAATTCCATGTATCCGTTCGTGTGGATAAGCCATTTAAGGGTTGGTTTGGAGCATGGGATATTTTGTAAATTTTGATTTGTTCTCCTCTGATTCGTCGAATTAGAAAGTCGAACTTATTCAGGTGAACCATCTTTAACTCGTCAGAGTTGTTTCCGGTGTTAAGAACTAGAGATATTTTCACTAGATAAGATCAACATGTTTCTGAAGCCATGGAGACCATTCCCGTACAGCGTAATTATTAATTTGACTTAGATATACACTCATGATCCTTGGGACATTCTTAGCTGAAAATTTTCAAATTTCCGTTTGAGAATATTGAAGACACGTGTTGCTTTTGCAAAGGCAGTGTTCAGTTGAAGTAAGGATTTTAAACTGAAGCATATCCAGTCACCCAGATCATATTCTTCACTGCAGTTTTCAAGAAAATGAGAACCTTATGTAACGTGAACTCTACTTGCTCCTGCAAATTCATTAACCTGCATTTTTTGAATTTAAATGGAAGTTTGTTCTTAAGAGGACAATTGTATTGCGCATTAATATCTTTTTGTTAAGGCAAACAGTCATCTGGGCTACGGATATCACACCATATATTTATCACCGTAGCGTATAACGAAATGTTACAGCAAACAGGTTCCTATATTTAATTGACATAAAACAGAACGTGGATCGTACCGTCAACACGTACCTGGGTAGTGAGGATAATTAGGTAGTCATTTAGCCAATTTAGTACCTTTTCGGCAATGTCTGGCCTTTCCAGCTTCTGTAGTAGTATGCTATGTTGAGCGGATGACTAAATTGACGTGTTGTTAACATCCCCGAAATTACACTCCATTATGGGTTTCTGGCTGATTGCCGTTATGGCGTTTTTCTGTAAACATTTTTGTTTGTATCAATCAATGTACACTTTTTGAATTGTACCCGGATTTTACGAATATAAATTTTCGTTTGCTCGGAGTTGCCCTTCTCATCTCCTTTGATACCCGTACTGCGTGCTTGGAGTTCTGACTGTGGATTTTGGAAAGATTGCTTGCCTGCTATAAAAGGACCGCTCCATATTTCAGCCACACCTAATTCTTGGATTTACTGTGGTGATAATACTTTGACGTTTGGACCGGAATAGTCAATTGCCAAGCTGGGGAGAATCGTTTCCAATTCAATCGAAGAATTATTGTGAGTGGTTACCTTTTTACTTTTTACATACATATTGTAATTTCACGTAGCCTGAACCACCACAATTTGGTGAGCCCGATTATTTTCGCTATAGCATACTCCCCACTATTTTGATTATTATAGCATATTTTTACATTTTTTCATCAATATGGACAGTATTCCACAGGCAGCACCTATTCCAGCAGATATTGGTCATTTATCACTTCCTGAGTTCGGCGTAGCTAACCCTAGATTATGGTTCGCTCAAGTAGAAGCTATTTTCGAAACTCGACGCATTACTAGCCAAAAAGCAATGTACTGTTACGTCATAGGAAGTCGCATCCGAAGTTGCTGATATCATATACAACAGACCTGCTGATAAACCGTATGATGTACTGAAGTCAGCTTTGATATCGCGTATAGCAGCATCTGATGCGAAAAACGTACGCAAATTACTCTCGGGTATCGAACTAGGTGACAATACACCGTCGCAACTCCTTCGCCGAATGATCGAGTTACAGGGTACAACACCAGTTGGCGAACCGATTTTAAAAGAATTGTGGCTGCAAAGACTACCCAACGATGTTCGAAAAGCACTTTCGGTGGTCGAAGATTACAAGTTAGATAAGCTTGCTGCCATCGCCGATCGAGTGTATGAACATCATAAGCCAACCATTGCAGTAGTACAATCGCCTCATAAACCAACTCCTTCAACTTTAGAATCAGAGATCTCCGAGTTGAACTCGCGACTCGACGAACTTTGCATGCACATACATACTTCACGAAATGATCGATCTCGGTCATCACAGAGACACAGTCCGAATGGACGATATTCACGAAGTCGGAGTAAAGGGCCAGGTCTTTGCTATTACCACCGCAGATCCGGTGAACGCGCCTACAAATGCACCAGACCCTGCAGTTTTGTTTCCAAATCTAACGAGCAGGGAAAACGATTATACCAGGCAGTAGGAACGGCTGCACTGCCTAGCAACAAAGTTAGCCGTCTCCTCTATATCTCTGACAACACAACGAAATTGCGTTTTCTGGTAGACACCGGTGTGGAACTCAGTGTCATCCCACCTAACGAAACCGAACGCAAGTGTCCGTCGGGATTGACCCTTCAGGCGGCCAACGGTACTCGGATAGCCACTTATCGTCATCGGTCCCTCGCGGTAGACATGGGCTTACGAAGATCGTTCCACTGGGTGTTCACCATTGCAGATGTGAAAACTCCGATTCTGGGTGCAGATTTTTTGTCTAATTTCAACCTCGCGGTGGACTTACGCCAACGAAGGCTTATTGATAACACCACGAAGTTAAATTCAATAGGCAAATACCATTACACACCCATGCAGTCTATTCGAGTTTTGACTCCAGTCGTCACCCAGCCTTGTAAGGAACTCATAGTCCAGTTTCCGGAGATCTTCAAACCACAGTCATTCACAAATGTGGTCAAACACCAGGTCGAACACCACATTGTCACTCATGGCCCTCCAATTTTTGCCAAACCACGTAGACTAGCTCCAAACAAACTGGCGATCGCCAAACAAGAGTTTGAACATACGTTGGAGCTAGGAATCATCCGCCCGTCGACCTCACCATGGGCTTCTCCACTACATATGGTTGAAAAAAGTACCACAGATACGTGGCGCCCATGCGGAGATTATAGGGCACTTAATCGCATTACGGTACCAGACCGTTATCCCATTCCACACATCCCCGATTTTACGGCGTCCCTAAACGGAAAAACCGTGTTCTCGAAGCTTGACCTAGTACGCGCCTATCACCAAATACCCGTTGCGAAGGAAGATATCCCTAAAACGGCCGTCACGACACCATTTGGCTTATATGAATTCGTACGAATGCCATTTGGCCTCCGAAATGCCGCACAAACGTTCCAGCGTTTTATGGATCAAGTATTTAAGGGATTGCCCTTCGTATACGTTTATATTGATGACGTGCTAATTGCTAGCAACACATCGAAAGAACATGTTGAGCATCTTCGAGAGGTTTTTCAGCGCCTATCTCAGTATGGGATTGTCGTGAATCCAGATAAATGCATCTTCCATGTGGAAACACTAGACTTTCTCGGTCACCGCATCGATTCCACCGGAATTAAACCCGTTGAACAGAAAGTCTCTGTCATCCGCGATTATCCATGCCCGAGTTCAATCCGCCAGTTGCGCCGATTTTTGGGCCTAGTTAACTACTATAGACGATTCATTCCTCATTGCGCGAAGTTAGCTCAACCGCTTACAGATGTACTTCGCTGCAAAGAAAGAGATTTTTCAATGAATCCACAAGCGATCGAAGCTTTTGACGCGCTTAAATCCGCCCTTGAGCAGGCGACAACTCTGACTTGCATATCAGCCGAGACAGATGCTCACTTATCGCTTGTTACCGATGCATCAAACGAAGCGGTAGGTGCAGTACTCCAACAAGAGGTCGACAACACGATTAGACCCCTAGCCATCTTCTCACGCCGACTACAGCCAGCGCAGACACGATATAGTACCTTTGGTCGCGAGCTCCTCGCTGTTTATTATTCCATTCGCCAGTTCCGGCATTTACTCGAAGGTCGCAGTTTTACGGTCTACACCGACCACAAACCGTTAACGTTTGCACTCGCCACAACTTCCGATCGTTATTCACCGCGAGAGATCCGTCAATTAGACTACATCTCCTAATTCACGAGCGACATTCGTTACCTATCCGGCTCGTCAAACGCAGTGGCGGATACGTTTTCTCGGATTCAACTGAGTGCCATCGACCTGCCTGGAATCGATTTGGAACAACTAGCACGTTCGCAGCAATCTGATCCGGTACTAAGTCGCTATGAAACTTCAGAGATGGGAAAAATCCGACGAGTCCCGATACCCGATTCTCCACATTACCTGGTTTGTGACATGGCAACAGGAAAACCGCGTCCGATCGTCCCATCAGACATGAGACGTAGAGTTTTTGACCACTTGCATGGTTTTTCACATCCGGGAGTAAGAGCGACACGAAAATTAATCAGTTCCCGCTACCTCTGGTCTGACATGCATAAAGACATACAACTTTGGACAAAAAGTTGCTTGCGATGTCAACAGAGCAAGGTTCAGCGACACACTATCAACTACCCTGGTACGTTCCCACCAGTTACTGAACGTTTCCAACACGTGCATTTGGATCTCGTGGGCCCACTAGCAGTCTCTAACGGATGTTGCTACATACTCACCTGCATTGATCGTTTTACGCGTTGGCCAATGGCAGTAGCAATCCCTGATATCAGTGCAGAAACTGTTGCTAAAGCTTTTGTTCAGCACTGGATCAGTAATTTTGGCGTACCAAACACCATCACTACTGACCGAGGTTCCCAGTTCCAATCAACGCTTTTCAAGGAACTGAACAACATGCTCGGTACGAAACACATTCAGACTACAGCCTACCACCCTTCTTCGAACGGCTTAGTCGAAAGATTTCACCGTCAACTAAAAGCCGCACTCATGTGTCATGGGAATACTGAACGTTGGTCCGAGACACTACCCCTAGTACTTCTTGGTATACGTACCACAGTGAAAGAAGACCTAGGGTGTTCAGCTGCTGAAATGGTGTATGGTAGTACACTTACCCTTCCAGGCGAATTCCTGACATCTTCCGACTCACCATTGGACCTTACGGTGCCACAATATGTCAGCCGCCTTCGCAGCTTCATGAAAAACTTACGGGCTACTCCAACTCGACAGCATGAGCAACCCTGCTACATTCCACCCGACTTGAATACTTGCGACTTCGTGTTTGTGCGGGTAGATCATGTACGTCGACCGCTACAGCCGCCATACATAGGGCCATACAAGGTAATCAACAGGTATCCAAAATACTTCGTTATTGACCGCAACGGAAAGTAGCCTACGTCGAACCTACGTCGAACCGGCACCAGAGGCGAAAGAAAATACACCGAACGTTGCTCCTCAAGATTTTGTCCCTCCACCCCTCACCGGTACTCCCGAACCCCCAACGAAACCCCCTTTACCCCCGTGTATCAAACAAACTGACCATAACAGGCAAACCCGATCTGGTCGTAGAGTCCATTTTCCATCAAAGTTTGATGACTTCACAGCCTAACGATTTCTTCGAGCGTCTTCTTTAGGCCCGACGCTCTAGGGGGGGAGTACTATGGCGTTTTTCTGTAAACATTTTTGTTTGTATCAATCAATGTACACTTTTTGAATTGTACCCGGATTTTACGAATATAAATTTTCGTTTGCTCGGAGTTGCCCTTCTCATCTCCTTTGATACCCGTACTGCGTGCTTGGAGTTCTGACTGTGGATTGTGGAAAGATTGCTTGCCTGCTATAAAAGGACCGCTCCATATTTCAGCCACACCTAATTCTTGGATTTACTGTGGTGATAATACTTTGACGTTTGGACCGGAATAGTCAATTGCCAAGCTGGGGAGAATCGTTTCCAATTCAATCGAAGAATTATTGTGAGTGGTTAACTTTTTACTTTTTACATACATATTGTAATTTCACGTAGCCTGAACCACCACACCGTCATTAGGGTGCAGACAGCAAGTTTAGGTTCATTCAGCCTTGAAACAGTGGATAAGTGGTAAACAAAGTTATACTTGGATGCCACTGATGCATAGGGTTCGTACAACTAGCCAACAACACAAAATCCAACAACGGATTCCTGATTCCTGGTGAAGCACTCAACTACTGGCTTCTGGCTGTTTGCTGCCACCAGGTGGTGACAGTGAGATTAGTTTCAATGAGATATTAAACAGTGAATAAGTTGTATTACGGGGCATTCAAATATTCCTTTGTTTACTGCTTATCCCCTGTTTCAAGGCCAGTTCAACCTAATCTTACAGTCTCCACCCTAATGACGACAAACAGCTAGAAACCCGTAGTGGAGTGTAAGTTCGGGGGATGTGAACAACGCATCACTTTAGTCATCCATAAGCGCCATGAAACTGCAATAATTACAGAGGAATCTCCCTTCTGAATGTTATAGGAAAATTGTTCACTAAAGTGTTACAGATCCGCCTGCAAGTTTCAGCTGATAGAATTTACTTTGATCCTCAATGTGGCTTCTGCAAGAGAAGATCAATTGTTGACATGACCTTCACACTGAGACAACTTCAAGAAAAGTGTCGGGAACGGCGTAGCCCACTATAATTATTTTTATCGATTTAACGAAGGCATTCGTATACATCAGCTGGGAGGGTCGTTTAAAATGATTGATCTGTTAGGTTGCCCAAAAAAGAATGCTCAACCTCGTTATTCATTCTGCTCTGGTATAAAGAGCTCTGTCCATTTTAACGGTTTCAGTTTAAAAGCCTTTGAAATTATCCGAGGCGTCAAACAAGGGTGTGTTCTTGCTCCCACGTTGTTCGGCATTTTTTTCCTCTGCTTCTGAAGCATGCTTTTAGGACGAGGACAGAAGGCATTTACCGCGAAATGATTGTAAGCTGTTCAACCTAAATAGTTTGAGAGCACAAACCAAGGAACGGAATGTGCTAATCCGTGAACTGATGTTTGTCGACGATGCAGCATTCATTGCTCACTCCTAAGAGAAAAAACATTAGCTAATTGACTGTTTATCGTCGGCTTGAAAAGACTTTGGGCTAACAATGAGCATGAGAAACACCAAATTCCTTGGTCAAGGGATTGTATAGCTTCTAACCTTCTCCGCTGGAAACTGTCAGCTTGAACCAGTACATCATTTGAAATATCTTGGTGCAAAAATTGGGCATACAACAATTGGGGCAACAATCTCTCGCTTAAATCGAAGATTGGTAAGCGGATTAGCAAAGCAGCTGTCAATTTGTCCCGATTGAACTCTCGTGTTTGGGGTCACCGCGAGTTGACGATGATTATGATATACAGCGCGTGCGTACTAAATGATTTGCTATACGACAGTGAAACCTGGATCACCAACGCGAGACACGAACGGAAGCTGAATGCATTCCATCTACGAAGCATCCGTCATTTCTAGAACATATAGTGGATAGAAAAAGTGACTAATGCTGAAGTGCTTTCAAAAGACGGTCTACAGAGCACGTTCACTCTACTACGACAGCATCGCCTTCGGTGGCTTGTCCACGTCGACCGAGTTGTTGTATTCGTAATGGTCTACTCAATGGTGAGATGCAATCAGTATGTCAAACATTATGCAGACCGCACTTGCAGTGCAATTACGTTTGCAAGTGTATATGAAAGCTCTCGGCATTATTGGGAAGAACTTGCTCTTGAACGCTCACCAAGACAGCATTGTGTATAACGTCATGTCCAAACTGGGAAAGAACAGATACAGCTCTTGGATGCTGAACGCATATCACGCCGCCGGTGTCCAACTTAAGCTCAATGACCAAGTTCTGTCTATTGGTGCAACCGTTGCGGTAGAGATTATTCATCCCAAACCGGACTGTTTAGTAATTCGAAAAGCTGTAGAACTTAAAATTCGTGTGATTGTAATGCACACCCATGGTCGAGAACGAATGAATGAAGCCAACAACAAGCGCCTCGAGTGCTTCACCAGGAATCGCTATGTGAATCTTTGTTAAAACATCGTTGTTTGTCGTACGAACCGCTTGAAACAGTGGCATTCAAGTAAAAATTGATAAGCCAAAACTTTACACTTGGAAACGTATCTTTGATATTTGATGAATTCGTGCATGCTTTAACGTACTATTCATTTAAACCATGCACAAGCATGAACCAAACATTTCTAATGGTCTTGGTAGCATTTCTGGGAAAATGTTGTTTATGTTGTTCAAGAAATATCCAAAGATGTACGAACGTCCGTATTTAAATTAGAAGTATTGCTCAATGACTTATTCGATGAGCCAATGCGCATGCAGATCGAGATCGTGCTATCCACACCAAATGTCTGCAAAAAGAACTTAACCAGTTGTAGGGTGTGTTTGTGATGGAAATACATGGAGATGAGCATTTTTAGTGGTTATGGGTTTTATATCTTCGATATGTATAAGGACACGTGCGATTGAACTCGTGAATACCTCATAGAACAGTGACATACAAGCACAACCTGTATAAAATTCTTCCACTGTTTCGATCGCATGTGGATCCTGATCGTACTTTTCATACCTACCATCACGAACCCCGTTGTTGTTTGTGTGATGGCATTGCCTACAAGTTTGAAACCTTGCTTTTTCAATTTTAAAATTTCACACACTAGTGTCCGTTACTTAGCACATTTGATATTTTTAACATTTCTTCCAAAAGTTGGATTAAATTATCACTGTTACATATTGCTCACAAGTCATCGATTTTAATTCATGTTTAAATTCCGATTGGTTTGGAAAATAACTTGAAATATCTGTTTTCCTGTCATTTTGAACACATATATACACCCGGTTCTAGACTATGCCGCGCAAGCCTGGAAACCATGGATCAACAATCAACTTACTTCTGGATCGCATATATCAGAGTGATTCTAAGCTTGTCATTGAACTCGAAAACACGTCATTCGCCGGGCGAATCACACGACTGGAGCTGAATGCAAGGTGATCTCATCCTCGCATATAAAATACCTACTACTGATTCCCACCACCTGGACTTATTATTCAAACTTCGATATTCCAGTAACAGTCGTGATCATGGCTGCAAGTTTGAAATACCACATTCCAAACGGAACTGCCGCAAGTATTTTAATTCGGTGAGTGTCTGCTTTGTTTGGAATTCCCTACCTGCCGATTTGGTAAGCTCAAACAGTTTATCTATATTCCAAAACGAAACTTCACAATTATATGAGAGCTAATCCGAATTTTGCCCCGCACTATTAATACACTATAATCGTCCAATTGATTTTGATTATTTTTATCCATATATATATATTTGTTCGTACCTATAGTTCCACTCTATTGTTATTGTAAAGTTAATTGCTTTTTCAACTATAAATCTTGAATCTTGAATCTTGAACAATAAAACAAATATTATGTGGTACTTACATTTCTGCTTTAATTCGCACAACATTTACAAAATCCTTCTAGTTTTGAATGGAAATTTTTTTAACTACATCAATCTTCTATGAAAAAGAGTTTTTTCATTCATGTGTTTAAATTTGCTGATTTACCATCTTTTCTAAATTTCTTGATAGGCTAATTTCATTGTCAGAGATAATAAATGCGCTAATGCATAGCAAAGTAGGCATTTGAACCTTCAGTTGAATGGTAGATAAATAGCCAGAATACAGAACTAAAAACAGATTATTAAATATTTGCAGCAGCGATATCAATCAATAGTTATTACTAACAATGTTTAATGTGTAATAATGTTATACCAGTGACAACCTAGTTAACCAATGAAAAAAAGATAGAGCAAGGTAATATACACCTCTAATTACATTTTTACGTCTACAGTCAAATGAATAATCTTTGACGGCAATTTGTAAAACCATGATTGCTATTTAATTGCTCCAATGAATAATTGCATATCTATTCCTCTCTTATATCGGTAATATCAATTAGCCCTAAACTCGTCATAATTGACTTAAAACAAACACACATCAAAATGTTACTATCCTTTTCTTACCCCGGGGTTACGTTACAAAGTCAAAATATTTACGTTTCTTTAAATTTATTGAATTACAACAGCTAATTTCAATTGCGAGTCCACAGCGTACTGGAACCTGGAATAAAAACAAAGAAAACAAGTCAATTTTTTGAAAAGTATTATCAATACAACAGTGATCTGTTCATCATATCCCCTGAAAATACACTCCACTATCGGTTTTTGGCTGTTTGCCGTCATCAGGTGGAGACTATACAGTTGATAGGTGCGCATTTTATATATTTCGTTTTTGAAATACAAATCGCGTTACACATATATTCATATTAATAACAGTGGTGGGGTCCATGTAGCATTTTACGTACCACATCTGTCGCGGATTATGTATAAATATGTATAGCAAATATATATATATATATATATATATATATATATTGTAATTATCTTGTAATTATCAAATAAATGTAATACAAAATTTGACGGCGAATCACTGTTGTTCGTCGAGAAGTATGTATCTACTTCGTCTAACATTTTATGTTGATGAAACAGCATTTGCAGAAATCGAAATGAAATCGAGCGTATCATCACGATTTTGCGTTCTCGTTTTAAAATTGAGAATCATCCACAGTTTTGTTCCCCGGTAAATATGGCTATTTCAGTGTTTAACACAATCATAAGTGTTTATCATTCAAATTTTCTCCCCTCAGTTGATAACAATCTTTACTCTCTGGTAACGTTTCGCTTCTGAACACAGAAGCTTCGTCAGACCAAGGGTGTTGGTACGAACAGTGTTCAGGTATAAATGGCATTCTCTTGACCAATCCTGAGTTCACTAAGTTACACAGGGGAGATCAAGATAATTGATCAAGATAATTGATCACACCTAATTGCTGTGTTCATCCCTAATTGTTTAATAATTGTTCAGGTCAGCGTATGCCGACACACTGCTTACGTAATCATGTGCGTATTAAGTGTGATGTTCGTTCATCCTAATCCGCTGCAAAACCGAACGCCAGATTGTTGAGATATCCGCCCCATCCACCTTGTTCACCGCATTCGTCCCAGCCTTTGTTATTTCAACAGCCTCGGCGTGAAGTCTTTCCCTATAAGATTTCACACCCCGTCTTATCACTTTCACGTTATCAAGATCTACGCTGTGTCCAGTGTCTAGCACGTGTTCAGCTAGGGCCGAATCCCGAATCAGTGATTGATATTCACTGGGATTGCGGGGTCGCTTTCCCACTCGTTTCCTGTGCTCGTTTAACCTAGTGCAGAGTTCTCTAGACGTTTGCCCAATGTAAACACCCGTGCAACCCTTGCAGTTGATTTGGTAGATGCAGTTCGTCGCACAACCTAAAGGAGTCTTATCTTTGAGATGCATGAATACGGAGCGGAGAGTTCTACCTGCCTTATATGTTACTCTAATACCTGCGCTATTCAAGAGAATGCCATTTATACCTGAACACTGTTCGTACCAACACCCTTGGTCTGACGAAGCTTCTGTGTTCAGAAGCGAAACGTTACCAGAAACTTACTATAACCGATTCATTGCAAACTCTATTTTCATGATTATGGACTCCCGATCGGTCGCGAATATATTCAAATACTTTGCTAATCTTTACTCTCTGTTGGATGTGCTGACCTCAGATAGACTAATCACGACGCGATGGATGTGTGCGTGTAAAACTCTTTGGGGCTGTGAAAACAACGTTATATTTGTTAGTTAGGGATTGCGACGCTGGTCTCAAATGACCTGACAGAATCATTTCCGTCTCCATCCAACCCTTACAATTTTGCTATTGTTTTCTATATTCTGGCTGGGCACGCATATCCATGAATTTTGTGTGGTTGAGGTCATCACAAGCTTTTGAATTATCACGAATTTAAAAGCAATCGCTCAACTGGAACGAGAAACTTACATGATGCAACTTTACAGTTCTGAAATAACAAAATATTGGTAGTGGTTGATTTCAATTCTTGCGGAAATAATAAAGATGCTATCATTTCAATTAAAAATTCTTGCAGATGATCGAATAGAATATTTTTTCATTTGAAAGTATGAAAAGATGATTTTTTTGGGAATTTAGTTGTTTTGTTCAGAAGGATTTTTTTTTTAAATTTGAAAGTCATTAATCTAAAAAACTATTCTTAGCTTCAATAAATGCGACTTTTATGGGAGATATCATTGTTTATAATTTCGGGAATCGATACTCGAAACGTTGAACTCCCTTGATCTGAATAAACTTTATATTATCAGCTTTCTCCAACTGTGATATACTTTTAGTCTAATTTTTGTAAATTGTCCTGTTTCTGTGTCGTTTTTCAATTTCACAATTAAGTTCCGTTTTTTCAATCGCTTACAACGAATTACAAAAAGGCATACAATGAGATCGATGGCAAATCATTGTTATATTTCGTGTGTAACTTCTAGTACTCAAAGGAATACGATGAATGTGCCGCACAGTAAAAACTTTGCTACGGCTAGCATACGGCTAGTGGTTCAGAGCTACTTAGATATTTAATAAAATGAAAATGGTAGGACTATGTACTGAAATGCTCATTTGCATTCCTTTCCGTAAAAAATGGACCCCAGTAGCGGTTTAGTGCTGTTTGCACTCATCAGTTAGGGGCAGTAAGATTATGATCCGCATGCGCTTGGAACAGCGGAGGAATGGTAAACAAGTAGCGCTTGTATGCCACCGATGGATAAGGCTGGATGGATCAAACTGTTCAATCACGTGTCCAAACATTACTTGTGGGATTATTTGTTGTGCACAAATCGAAACAGTCATCTTATCCGCTGTATCGCCTTAATGGCAAAAATAATGTTTGTGAAATAGAATAAAGAAGGATTTCACCCATTGTTAATACATTTTATGATTGCAACATCATATCAACAAGTTTAATCAAGTCCACGTTACTCTGATCTTTTGCTATATCTGGGAGATAAACAATCGAGTTGCGATTACATTCTTGCTTTCAATGTACTGCTCGAAGCGGGATACTGAAGAGGAGATCCAAAACTCCACATTCTTGATTATCCGTAAAACTATCTCGGAAACGCCAACCCAGATACAAATATTACCATTTAATAAAGTTCTGAAATTTTCTTCATAAGCAGGATTAATTAAACCTAAGCCTTTTCTAGTGATGTATCATGAATGTACGAGCAATAAATGAAATATCCTTACTGCTTAGAAAGCGCCCTGTGAAAATAGGAATAGGGTCGAAATTTTCACAGAAATTCACAAGATTTTGTAAAGCATAATTGGTAAAACAGAAGGAGACAGAAGCTCATTATAGATTCATCTAGATATAGGGATGTCGTTTATAAATAAATAAAATATTGTTATCATTATTCGAGTTAATTTTTAAGTTACTTTGCTCATGAATATCCGTTTATGCTTTTTAGCATTTCCACCAACAATTTCGGTAAGAGGGCCTCAGTATCGGACACCATAATCGATAATACGTTAATTTGGTCTAATTCATCATTAGGCCTTGTGGCTCATTGAAAAGCCTATTATCTTCCGCAAAGTGATTTGGATCTATCATGATTATTTTCTTTGAACTATGGTTTCATGATTTAAATCATTACAAGCAATGTTGAAAGTGACAATTCAGTTGCGAGTGTCCCAATTATCAAAACGTTTAAAAATACTTATAAAATTGAAAATCACATTCAGATGTTAGTCTAATGATTAACAAGAAACATTTGTTTGTTTGTGCTGCTGTTGAATTTGTGAAAATCCAAACATTTCAATATCCAATATGATCAAAATTAGGAAGCGGCTGCATATGATTGACACTGTGAGGCCACGTATCTAATAATCTGAAATTTGGCATAAGGAATTCCTGGACCGTTTTCACAGCTAATTAATACATTATTTCCCAATTATTATATCTAAGTTTCCTTGCATTTCCATCGCATACACTCCACTACCGGATTCGTGCTTTTTGCATCTACCGGTTTTTAATAATGAACAAATGGTATGTTTCTATATCACAAGCCTTCTACTTTGCTACCCACTACAAACTGGATAACAATATTATTTTTCATGCAATAATCGACGAATTTCTGAATTTAATCTACTTTCCAGCTGCATCAACGATAAGAGCGTGGACGTTTCTTGGGCTGAAATATACTAACCTCACTACGTCAGTTATTCAACACGTTCACCTTAATCACTTTAGGTTTTCAGTTATGAAATTGATGATGTATTTAGAGGTTTCTATAGTCGTTCACGTGGAAACTATGATAGCTAAAAATTCGTATACATGAATAACGTCGTTTTGTTTTTCATCTTCTACACAATACTTTAACTCAAGCATCAATAATATTATCCGGACGAGCAGCTCAAAATAATGTTAAATATCTCGGTTTAAGTTTGACGGAACAGAATGCCTTATATCGCAATTTTTTTAAAAAACGGATAAGACTGATATCACGTAAAAAGCAAACTGATTATATTGATCAAATTTGATAATACTCTTCACAGGCTCAAGAATAAAACTGGTATGAATCTCTATGTGGTTGAGAATTTTGATTTTCTGCATACGCCTCGATGCATTTGACACCATCAGCACATCCTATTTCTGCATATTCTTGATTGCGATGAAAATGTAATTTATGTATTATTCGAGATATTTCATGAGTAGATCAACTGTAAATTGACAACCTGCAATGAATAATCGAATTGCTTTCAACTACGAATGCCACTAATAATATATTTGTTATCGATTTTGAGAATACAAATGGTTTTGCAATAATCCTCTATCTTGGATGATGTTATGAAGATATGAGTTTTCTTATGAGGGACATAAGGGATATTCAAATCATCTGAATCATTGTATCTGTATAGCCGAAACTGACCAGCATTAATATGAACGATGATTAATTTTAATCGTGAGACAATCTCGATTTCACATGGTATAAACCACCAACGTTTCAGTGAATTCGATGGAATTTTCAGATCATTATTCCATGAGATATGGTTATCGATAACATTTTAAACACATTGAATGAATTTCTTAATTTCAATGTTATTAATGTATTGTATTAATGTATTGTCAATTTCATATCGATTTTAGAAGCTTACCACGTCCGTCTGTCTCAGTAGATTTGAAATACGAAAGGTTGAGATAAAATTAGATGCATATAATCTCTATTTAAGAATAATGCTTCGCATTATTATTATTCGGAATAAATGTAAAATAAATATCAATATTAGGAATGTATTGTTTGTCAACTGGAATCATGTCTCTGTGGCCAGTTACAGCTAAGCAAGCCAGAACTGCTTCCATAGCAATTTCTACACATGTGTTGTTTGCAACTATTTTTCGTCTATTGTCAGTAGCCACTCTTTTGTAGTTAATGTAAATAAACACAACTTTTCAAAACATACAAATACGGTAAAATTGCATCTGGTGAAACTGAAATAATGAAGGCTAGATAATAAAGTTGAAGCTTGTTGTCAAATAGCGGCGTGAGCTAGTCACGAGCTTTCCGTTAATTTACAAAACGCTATCCTCTGGCACAACACATCCTAACTGGAACAACTGAAAAGAATAAAAAATCGGTACTCCACAATCATTATGCAATCAAGTAACACGGAGCCACGAGTAGATATACAACGTCAATCGATATTGAACGATATGAATTTCGTCAAGCCAGTCACATGAATGCAATTTTGTGGAAGCTGGTATTGAACGGGTTTAGCACGAAATTGAGTGAAAAATCTGATCAGAGTCACAAACATCATACACAGGTTGTGATCCTTGTTATATTAGCAAGTTTTGGCTATTTAAAGTGAGCATGCGTTTTAATCATTCCCGTGTGCGCTATTAGCACATTGGTCCATTGATATTCGTTCGTGGCTTTGAGAATTGGGCGTGAATGACAATAACGTTCTCGAAGTAGACCCCACGAATGAAATAGGACACATTAAACATGTCGGTGCTCTTAAGACTTGCGAGTGTGATCGAAGACCGTTCATGAATAATAATAGACTTTTAGATCTGGAGATTGACAGTGATTAAGGTAGCGCAAATATCACCGTACCAATTTTCTACAATATGTTCGAATTTATTCCAGACAAATTCAATGTTGATGAATGCGAATAATGATATGGCTGATAATTTTGAGTCATTTAATAATAACTAAATATTTTAATCAGTTATCCGTGTAAATATTGCTAGTATTTAATGCATACTGAAAGTTAATTTCTATTGTTGGAAAATTTAACTCACGTTGACCTAAAGAATGCAGACAATGCAATACATTTGTGTTATAATATCGACAGAAGTAGTAGAGCAGCTACGAGAAAATGCATATTGGAGACGGGTGCGTACTATTTTTGAGCCTAAATGGAACTTCCACACACGAGAATAAGGTTAAATTTTATCACCACATATTACAATCACGGGGATATAAGATCGCGGATAATATCATTGATAAACCACCATGTTTAATGAAATAGATATATTCCTGTTACAAGTTTAGGCTTTGATTGCATGTTCGTCAGTTAGATGACACTATCAGGTTTGCAGTCTTGTTGCGAACAAAATGCAAGACATTCATGCCCGAGAGGTGATGTGATATTGTGAAGTCTCACAATTCGAAGATAATGCAAAACATTCGTTTCTACTAATAATAGCAGTCGTTATACAAATAAATGTGTCACGAAATAAAATCATTTTTTTATCACTATTGTCATACTTGTATCGAACAGCAATGTTTTGAAATATTTCCTCACATTTAGTTTATAATTTGGTCAATGCATTTAACAATATTTGAGCTATTATTTTCGTTGAAATTTATCTTTTTAAAGATTTTATTACGCATTACATTTCTTTAACACATTTGGCAAACTTCGTTTAAGATAAAATATTCGGCCATTGTCCATCATGTCGCATGAACTTGAACGTCATTCTGATCTGACATGTTTCGCACTGAATTTTGACACACATTGGGGTGCCATTTATGATCGGTGAACTTTGGACGACATTTTTGAGAAATCAATTATCTAAATTTCATATCATAAAATGGTCATCAAACTTTTTTAAATAACTTTGTTTGGAGAATTATGGTTCCATTGGTTTTGACTGCTACAATCCAGTACAGTTGAGGTTGTACTACTGCTACCGTTATTGTCAATGATAGAACCGCAACGTATTCGATTCGTCGTTACTAATATCTCGAAATAAGAAACACGTGTTCTTTGTGTTTCGCACGTCTTGGACGAAACAGTACTTTATTAAAAAAAGGTAAAATTTCAAATAAAAGTAGTTTTAGGGTACAAAATATTTCATCGCCTTTTAATGGATTTAAGGCTCACTGAAAATCATATTATCGTCTTTAAAGCTGGATTCGTGTATGGTGTGCAACTTCGGGACATGTACACAAAGAAATATCCCGGACAAATCTAAGCGTCTCGAGCGATCGATCTATTGTTTATTTGTGTAAAGTTCTTAGTAGCTTGCAACTAATTTCTCGATGGCTTCATATTGTAAATATGATCAAGAAGGTTATTAAAAAATAAGCTTACCTGGTCCACCTGCAAACACTTGTGATGTAAAATATAATGTACTTCGTCAGCTGACAATTATGTATTCCAGAAAATGAAAAACCGAGTATAATACGATTTTATGCGTATTAGGTTTCTTTCAAAGAATGGAAAAATAAATTTAGTTATCAATTCTATTGCGCTTCACGCTTGAACATATTTAACAATGTCAAATTAGGTTATTTATAATGATGAAAAGACGCATTAGGATTCTGCGTTCAAACACATGTATAATGGGATACGAGCGCCAATCGCTAACAAAACCTTCACTGTTTCAAGAGCATGCGGATCCTCGTCTCAATTTCCATACCTGATGAGGGCAAATTGCACAAAATCGGTCGTGGTGTATGTTCGATTAAAATGCATGCAAATAAGCATTTTTGCCCATGGTTATGGATTTAACCCCAGTATATATGTGTTTGGACACATGTGGTTGTAGTGATTGGTCGTACCAGCCTTATTCAACAGCGGCATACAAACACTACTTGTCTAACATTTGTCTACTGTTTCAATCCCATGCGGATCCTGATCCTACAGTCCCTACCTGATGAGTGTAAACACGAAACCGGTCGTGTGGTGTTTGTGATGAAAATGCATGCAAATGAGCAATTTCGTTGATAAACATACTTCTCGGTGGAACGGTATTAACTGTAATTGATTTGAAGTAAAATGTTTAGGCCAACAAATTGAGAAAATTGATAATGTCTCAATGGGGTATTTGAATTGATTATCGATCAAACGAGGATAACACAACATTACAAAACACATCTAGTTTGTTTGGCGCTCCTCACTATTTTCTACATACCTATGCTATTTCGAAATGACGTGGACAAAATCTAGCGTGTCCTAATTTTGAAAATCTCACATTAACTTGAAAAATAATAATAAAGTTTACCGTATTATACATGCGCTCAAAATACAAGTTTTGAGAAACATTATTGAAGACCTTTTTGCACAAATATTCACCCATGAGATTTGGAGGCATGTAGAAAATAGTTAGCCCGAATAATGATGTTGGAAAACCCATTTTTTATATTGCACTAGTTTAGGAACACCTAACAAACTAGAGGTATACTAGAGATGTGCAACAGAAGGATATGATGGTTTCATGCTCAGAAGCTTTTAGAATGAATGAGCAGTCCGAAGAGTGAGTGATAATCTCTCCCGCGGCGCTCACATCAATGAAAATTCCACGGACGATCAGCATCAGTTACACGGCAGCAGTGTGATCTGTGTTCCCCAAACAATAGTTGTTTCTGCTCTTCACCATCTCGGACATGACGCTTTATACAGTGACTCCAACGTGTGTGGTCAAGTGCAAGATATTATCCCAACACGTAGGCAAGAGGTCGAGAAATTTAATAACGTGTATGTACATGTATTAGTACCGTAAATGCGGACTAACCAACTTGCTATTTCGTGATTTCTACTCACGAAAGAGTACATTTTCTCTAATACGCTCATTTACTTTCTGTACAAAAAACCCAGCGATTTAGGGCTGCCGTAGTAGGGTGAACATGTTCTGTAGACCAGCTTTAGGAGACGCCATACCGTAGAGGTCCTTATCAACATTATACTAATCTTAATATTATGAACATTATTAACATTGAACTCATGAATTATAATTTAGTTTTTTATACATATTAACAGCAATTATAACGGGAAATTGCTTTTTTATGATGAATCACGTTCAAAGGTCTGTATAATTGTCTATAATGATTAAAAAGTAATTTTATTACAATTTTTTGTCGGAAAGTCAACATGTTAATTACAAAAATGCTGAACCCAAGTGCCCGCATTTACAAAGCCACCTTCACCTTAAGATTATTATTATGTTGATCATTTTGATGAGTAAATTGAAATGATATTTTAAAGTATGTATGAATTATAAACAATCAAACCTATATCCACCAGCTGCCATCATGCATATATAACGGAAAATGGTTTTTAAGCTGGTCTATTTGATATACATTAATTAACGTTTGTCTTTATTTCATGTTCCGCAGCATGAGAATCATCACGAGAATGTCTCATTGGACGGCTACGGACCACCTCAAGCTGGACAGCCCCAGTTAATACGGTGCCATCTAGGCATGGTCTGCTATCCTTATTTTGTGATTGGGAATTAAAATTCAACCGAAAATCATAATAACTATTGGGCACCAGCAAAACGAATCAGTAAACAACCAAAATCAGTTCTGATATTGGGAACCTGGAAAGTTCTGTATATTCTTGTATGAATTCATGCTCTTGTCATACACGTTCATATTTGCCTTTGACCGCAAGTTGCCAAACACAATCACAACCTCATTTGTTGATAATGATTATCGAGTAATAGCAATAACGTATGGTGAGAACGGAGGTATTGCATAAGATGTTTGACAAACAAACGATATTTTGAGACAAATTGTGATATTCACCGATCAAGCAGATACTGGCGGGAACTGACATGAATTCTTTCACAAATAAGTAATCCTGTTGCTTGCCCACACTGAAGTATCTCGAAAACTGGTAGTATGTACACAATTGTAATCCTATTTATCAGGAACTAATTTCAGATTAATTACTATTCAACCCCAGTCATTTCCACATCATTATCGACAAAACAATTGTCCATCACTGATTGAATTTCCAACTATAAAGGTGAGCCCCAATATCAGTTGAACATCAAAATCACAACCGCATCGTAGGAACTCTGTTAATAATTCCAATATATGACATTATTTAATATTACATTTTTTCAATTTTTCTTACGTCACTACACAATATGCTAATAGATTAAACGTTTCCCCGAAATGCATGAATCAGTTTATCAAACTTCGATCCACTGAACAATTTGATCTGCAGCTCAATATTATCAAAACGATTATCACATTCACGTTTCCGAAAATAAAATCTTTAAATGCGATGGTAAATTTTACTACTTTGATTCTGCAATATTTGGGATCAATCGTGAGAGCAAGGTGCATGCTTTCATCTGCGTTTGCATCAGTGATAAACCATTTTGGTTGGCCATATGTTTATAAAACATAAAGTCCGACATTCAATCTTAGGATTCAACTGTCCACGGATGTTGAATTTCTCAATGTGAATCATCACAAACTATAAATCCTAATATTTAAGGATTTTCACGATTGATTACAGAGTTCGTACATTGTAAGTAAGAATTTCGTGAACATTTATGGGATCTTCGTCACTAAATATCACGACATTATGTAAATATTGAATATGTTATTATGTAGTTGCACGTGTTAATAGAATAAACTTTATTGATAACATGAAACCGTCGCGATTTTGATTATGATAACGTGTGTATATGTGACCCAGAACTCAACATCATTCTACAACATACACCCAAATTATCTTCAGGAAATGCTAGGTTTCAAGTCTGAAATTCATGTGATTTGATAATAAATCAATTAACGAGAATAACAGTTAGAAGCCTGTGGTAATATTACACGCACCCGGTGGTGGTTGAACTGTAAAGCCTGAAAGATATTAGAAATGATCGAGTTATAAATTGGTTCTAAAATTCTGACGTGTGAAAATCACACCATTATCAATTGTATAATTGTTAAGTACATTAACAAAGGAATTTGAATGTGACTAGCAATCTCAAATTTTCCCATCAAACTTAATCGCATCTCAATTCCGAAATTCACGTAAGTTTATAATAAATCAAGTGCGAGTAGTACAATCGGAAGCATTTGGTTTTGTTCCACCAACATGCTCCTTGGGGCATCATCATGACTTAAAGGAATAGAAAAATAATCGAGTAAATATTTTCTTCTATAACTTTGAAGTGTGAAAATCACATCATTTCAAATTATATAGGTGTACGGTATATTAATATGCGGAGTTAATCACTAGTTTTCGAATGATATGAATAACTGCGCCGTCCAGCGCAATAAAGAGCAGGACTCGTCAGATATTATGAGGAGGACAATCACTAAACTCTTATTTATGGGATATTCGTCACTAAATATCACGACATTATGTAAATATTGAATATGTTATTATGTAGTTGCACGTGTTAATAGAATAAACATTATTGATAACAAGAAACCGTCGCGATTTTAATTATGATAACGTGTGTATATGTGACCTAGAACTCAACATCATTTTACAATATACACCCAAATTATCTTTAGGAAATGCTTGGTTTGAAGTCTGAAATTCATGGGATCTGATGATAAATCAATTCACGATTATTACAGAAAGAAGCAAGAGGTAAAATTACACGCACCGGGTAGAAATGGATTGTCTGAAAGATATTAGAAATGATCTATTTATAAATTGGTTTTATGAATCTGACGTGTGAAAATCACACCATTATCAATTGTATAATTGTTAAGTACATTAACAAAGGAATTTGAATGTGACTAGCAATCTCAAATTTTCCCATCAAACTTAATCGCATCTCAATTCCGAAATTCACGTAAGTTTATAATAAATCAAGTGCGAGTAGTACAATCGGAAGCATTTGGTTTTATTCCAACCACATGCTCCTGGGGGCATCATCATGACTTAAAGGAATAGAAAAATAATCGAGTAAATATTTTCTTCCATAACTTTGAAGTGTGAAAATCACATCATTTCAAATTATATAGGTGTACGGTATATTAATATGAGGAGTTAATCACTAGTTTTCGAATGATATTTGAATAACTGCAACGTCCGGCGGAAAAAAAGAGCAGGAATCGTCAGATAGTATGAGGAGGACAATCACTAATTTCCAAACTTTTATTTATAAGATATTCGTCACTAAATATCAGGACATTATGTAAATATTGAATATGTTATTATGTAGTTGCACGTGTTAATAGAATAAACATTATTGATAACATGAAACCGTCGCAATTCTGCTTATGATAACGTGTGTATATGTGATCCAGAACTCAACATCATTTTACAATATACACCCAAATTATCTTTAGGAAATGCTTGGTTTGAAGTCTGAAATTCATGGGATTTGATAATAAATCAATTCGCGATTATTACAGAAAGAAGCAAGAGGTAAAATTACACGCACTTTGTGGTTGTTGATATGGCATGCCTGGAAGATGTTAGAAATGATCGAGTTATAAATTGGTTCTATAACTCTGACGTTTGAAAATCACACCGTCATCAATTATTTAGTTGTAAAGTACATTAACAAAGGAATTTGAATGTGACTTTTAAGTTATGATATTTTAAAGTATGTATGTATTATGAACAATCAAACCTATATCCACCAGCTGCCATCATGCATATATAACGGAAAATGGTTTTTAAGCTGGTCTATTTGATATACATTAATTAACGTTTGTCTTTATTTCATGTTCCGCAGCATGAGAATCATCACAAGAATGTCTCATTGGACGGCAACGGACCACCTCAAGCTGGACAGCCCTAGTTATTACTGGTGCCATCTAGGCATGGTCTGCTATCCTCATTTTGTGATTAGGGATTGAAATTCAACCGAAAATCATAATAACTATTGGGCACCGGCAAAACGAATCAGTAAACAACCAAAATCAGTTCTGATATTGGGAACCTGGAAAGTTCTGTATATTCTTCTAGGATTTCATGCTCTTTTCATACACGTTCATGGTTGCCATCGACCGCAAGTTGCCAAACACAATCACAACCTCATTTCTTCATAATGATTATCAAGTAATAGCATTAACGTATGGTGAGAACGGGGGTATTGTATTAGATGTTTGACAAACAAACGATATTTTGAGACAAATTGTGATATTCACCGATCAAGCAGATACTGACGGGAACTGACATGAATTCTTTCCAAAAAAGTAATCCTGTTGCTCGCCCACACTGCAGTATCTCAAAAACTGGTAGTATGTACACAATTGTAATCCTATTTATCAGGAACTAATTTCAGGTTAATTACTATTCAACCCCAGTCATTTCCACATCATTATCGACAAAACAATTGTCCATCACTGATTGAATTTCCAACTATATTGGTGAGCCGCAATATCGATTGAACATCAAATCACAACCGCATAGTAGAAACCCTGTTAATAATTCCAATATATGACATTATTTAATAATACATTTTTCAATTTTTCTTACGTCACTACACAATATGCTAATAGATTAAACGTTTCCCCGAAATGCATGAATCAGTTTATCAAACTTCAATTCACTGAACAATTTGATCTGCAGCTCAATATTATCAAAACGATTATCACATTCACGTTTCCGAAAATAAAATCTTTAAATGCGATGTTAAATTTTACTACTTTGATTCTGCAATATTTGTGATCAATCGTGAGAGCAAGGTGCATGCTTTCATCTGCGTTTGCATCAGTGATAAACCATTTTGGTTGGCCATATGTTTATAAAACATAAAGTCCGACATTCAATCTTAGGATTCAACTGTCCACGGATGCTGAATTTCTCAATGTGAATCATCACAAACTTTTAATCCTAATATTTAAGGATTTTCACAATTGATTACAGAGTTCGTACATTGTAAGTAAGAATTTCGTGAACATTTATGGGATCTTCGTCACTAAATATCACGACATTATGTAAATATTGAATATGTTATTATGTAGTTGCACGTGTTAATAGAATAAACATTATTGATAACATGAAACCGTCGCAATTTTGATTATGATAACGTGTGTATATGTCACCCAGAACTCAACATCATTTTACAATATACACCCAAATTATCTTTAGGAAATGCTTGGTTTGAAGTCTGAAATTCATGGGATCTGATAATAAATCAATTCACGATTATTACAGGAAAAAGCTAGGGGTAAAATTACACGCACCTTGTGCTGGTTGATTTGGCATGACAGAAAGATGTTAGAAATGATCGAGTTATAAATTGGTTCTATAACTCTGACGTGTGAAAATCACACCATGATCAATTGTTTAGTTGTAAAGTACATTAACAAAGGAATCTGTATGTGACGTTTAAGTTATGATATTTTAAAGTATGTATGTATTATAAACAATCAAACCTATATCCACCAGCTGCCATCATGCATATATAACGGAAAATGGTTTTTTAGCTGGTCTATTTTATATACATCAATTAACGTTTGTCTTTATTTCATGTTCCGCAGCATGAGAATCATCACGAGAATGTCTCATTGGACGGCTACGGACCACCTCAAGCTGGACAGCCCTAGTTAATACGGTGCCATCTAGGCATGGTCTGCTATCCTGATTTTGTGATTGGGGATTGAAATTCAACCGAAAATCATAATAACTTTTGAGCACCAGCGAAACGAATCAGTAAACAACCAAAATCAGTTCTAATATTGGGAACCTGGAAAGTTCTGTATATTCTTCTATGAATTCATGCTCTTGTCATACACGTTCATGGTTGCCTTCGACAGCAAGTTGCCAAACACAATCACAACCTCATTTCTTCATAATGATTATCAAGTAATAGCATTAACGTATGGTGAGAACGGGGGTATTGTATTAGATGTTTGACAAACAAACGATATTTTGAGACAAATTGTGATATTCACCGATCAAGCAGATACTGACGGGAACTGACATGAATTCTTTCACAAATAAGTAATCCTGTTGCTTGCCCACACTGAAGTATCTCGAAAACTAGTAGTACGTACACAATTTTGATCCTATTTATCAGGAACTAATTTCAGATTAATTACTATTCAACCCCAGTCATTTCCACATCATTATCGACAAAACAATTGTCCATCACTGATTGAATTTCCAACTATAAAGGTGAGCCCCAATATCATCCTAACTGGAACAACTGAAAAGAATAAAAAATCGGTACTCCACAATCATTATGCAATCAAGTAACACGGAGCCACGAGTAGATATACAACGTCAATCGATATTGAACGATATGAATTTCGTCAAGTCAGTCACATGAATGCAATTTTGTGGAAGCTTGTATTGAACGGGTTTAGCACGAAATTGAGTGAAAAATCTGATCAGAGTCACAAACATCATACACAGGTTGTGATCCTTGTTATATTAGCGAGTTTTGGCTATATAAAGTGAGCATGCGTTTTAATCATTCCCGTGTGCGCTATTAGCACATTGGTCCATTGATATTCGTTCGTGGCTTTGAGAATTGGGCGTGAATGACAATAACGTTCTCGAAGTAGACCCCACGAATGAAATAGGACACATTAAACATGTCTGTGCTCTTAAGGCTTGCGAGTGTGATCGAAGACCGTTCATGAATAATAATAGACTTTTAGATCTGGAGATTGACAGTGATTAAGGTAGCGCAAATATCACCTCACCAATTTTCAACAATATGTTCGAATTTATTCCAGACAAATTCAATGTTGATGAATGCGAATAATGATATGGCTGATAATTTTGTGTCATTTAATAATAACTAAATTTTTAATCAGTTATCCGTGTAAATATTGCTAGTATTTAATGCATACTGAAAGTTAATTTCTATTGTTGGAAAATTTAACTCACGTTGAAATTGACCTGAAGAATGCAGACAATGCAATACATTTGTGTTATAATATCGGCAGAAGTAGTAGAGCAGCTACGAGAAAATGCATATTGGAGACGGGTGCGTACTATTTTTGAGCCTAAATGGAAATTCCACACACGAGAATAAGGTTAAATTTTATCACCACATATTACAATCACGGGGATATAAGATCGCGGATAATATCATTGATAAACCACCATGTTTAATGAAATAGATATATTCCTGTTACAAGTTTAGGCTTTGATTGCATGTTCGTCAGTTAGATGACACTATCAGGTTTGCAGTCTTGTTGCGAACAAAATGCAAGACATTTCTGCCCGAGAGGTGATGTGATATTGTGAAGTCTCACAATGCAATGTAATTATAATATATAAATCTATTTTGCATTATTTCATTTAGAATTGGTCTCGCCAATCCTTTCCTAATGAATGTATGGGAAAACATTTGAGTTCATATTTAATAGTGACTAACATTAGGCTCAGCTTGTGAGTATCATTAAAAATGTAAGTTTTCCGTGTTTGTACGAGAGATAAAGCATTTCTGTGGTTTTTAAGCTCGTCTATCTGATATACATTAATTACCGTTTTTCTTTATTTCATGTTCCGCAGCTTGAAACCTATCACGAGCTTGTCTCATTGGACGTCTACGGACCACCTCAAGCTGGACAGCCCTAGTTATTACGGTGCCATTTAGGCATGGTCTGCTATCCTCATTGGTGCATGGGGATGACGACTCAACAGGCAAGCAAACTGTATTTTTTCGGCAACAGCGAAACGAATTAGCTAACAACCAAGGTCACATCTGAAACCGGGAAACTGGAACGTCCGGTCCATGCTTCCAAGATTTCAGCTGACCCCAGTCATTTTCACAACGATATCTACGGAACATTGATTGAATTTCCGAATGAATTAGTGAGCGCAATGTTGACTAAGCATCAATTCCCAACTGCATACTTGAAAACCTGTCAATAAATCTAATATAATGACATTCTCTTTGATTATATTTTTATATTTTCCTCACGTCACTACAAAATTTGTTACTAGATTATACGTTTCCTCGAAACGCATGAAACAATTTTTCAAACTGCAAATCACTAAACAATTAGGTTTGCAGCTCAATCTTCTTTTACAGTTAATCACATTCTCATTGTCAAAAATTAAATCTTTAAATGCGATGTTAAATTTTACTACTTTGATTCTGCAATATTTGTGATCAATCGTGAGAGCAAGGTGCATGCTTTCATCTGCGTTTGCATCAGTGATAAACCATTTTGGTTGGCCATATGTTTATAAAACATAAAGTCCGACATTCAATCTTAGGATTCAACTGTCCACGGATGCTGAATTTCTCAATGTGAATCATCACAAACTTTTAATCCTAATATTTAAGGATTTTCACAATTGATTACAGAGTTCGTACATTGTAAGTAAGAATTTCGTGAACATTTATGGGATCTTCGTCACTAAATATCACGACATTATGTAAATATTGAATATGTTATTATGTAGTTGCACGTGTTAATAGAATAAACATTATTGATAACATGAAACCGTCGCAATTTTGATTATGATAACGTGTGTATATGTGACCCAGAACTCAACATCATTTTACAATATACACCCAAATTATCTTTAGGAAATGCTTGGTTTGAAGTCTGAAATTCATGGGATCTGATAATAAATCAATTCACGATTATTACAGGAAAAAGCTAGGGGTAAAATTACACGCACCTTGTGCTGGTTGATTTGGCATGACAGAAAGATGTTAGAAATGATCGAGTTATAAATTGGTTCTATAACTCTGACGTGTGAAAATCACACCATCATCAATTGTTTAGTTGTAAAGTACATTAACAAAGGAATTTGTATGTGACTTTTAAGTTATGATATTTTAAAGTATGTATGTATTATAAACAATCAAACCTATATCCACCAGCTGCCATCATGCATATATAACGGAAAATGGTTTTTTAGCTGGTCTATTTTATATACATCAATTAACGTTTGTCTTTATTTCATGTTCCGCAGCATGAGAATCATCACGAGAATGTCTCATTGGACGGCTACGGACCACCTCAAGCTGGACAGCCCTTGTTAATACGGTGCCATCTGGGCATGGTCTGCTATCCTGATTTTGTGATTGGGCATTGAAATTCAACCGAAAATCATAATAACTTTTGGGCACCAGCAAAACGAATCAGTAAACAACCAAAATCAGTTCTGATATTGGGAACCTGGAAAGTTCTGTATATTCTTCTATGAATTCATGCTCTTGCCATACACGTTCATGGTTGCCTTCAACAGCAAGTTGCCAAACACAATCACAACCTCATTTGTAGATAATGATTATCAAGTAATAGCATTAACGTATGGTGAGAACGGGGGTATTGTATTAGATGTTTGACAAACAAACGATATTTTGAGACAAATTGTGATATTCACCGATCAAGCAGATACTGACGGGAACTAACATGAATGTTTTCACAAATAAGTAATCCTGTTGCTTGCCCACACTGAAGTATCTCGAAAACCAGTAGTACGTACACAATTTTAATCCTATTTATCAGGAACTAATTTCAGATTAATTACTATTCAACCCCAGTCATTTCCACATCATTATCGACAAAACAATTGTCCATCACTGATTGAATTTCCAACTATAAAGGTGAGCCCCAATATCATCCTAACTGGAACAACTGAAAAGAATAAAAAATCGGTACTCCACAATCATTATGCAATCAAGCAACACGGAGCCACGAGTAGATATACAACGTCAATCGATATTGAACGATGTGAATTTCGTCAAGCCAGTCACATGAATGCAATTCTGTGGAAGCTTGTATTGAACGGGTTTAGCACTAAATTGAGTGAAAAATCTGATCAGAGTCACAAACATCATACACAGGTTGTGATCCTTGTTATATTAGCAATTTTTGGCTATATAAAGTGAGCATGCGTTTTAATCATTCCCGTGTGCGCTATTAGCACATTGGTCCATTGATATTCGTTCGTGGCTTTGAGAATTGGGCGTGAATGACAATAACGTTCTCGAAGTAGACCCCACGAATGAAATAGGACACATTAAACATGTCTGTGCTCTTAAGGCTTGCGAGTGTGATCGAAGACCGTTCATGAATAATAATAGACTTTTAGATCTGGAGATTGACAGTGATTAAGGTAGCGCAAATATCACCTTACCAATTTTCTACAATATGTTCGAATTTATTCCAGACAAATTCAATGTTGATGAATGCGAATAATGATATGGCTGATAATTTTGTGTCATTTAATAATAACTAAATTTTTAAATCAGTTATCCGTGTAAATATTGCTAGTATTTAATGCATACTGAAAGTTAATTTCTATTGTTGGAAAATTTAACTCACGTTGAAATTGACCTAAAGAATGCAGACAATGCAATACATTTGTGTTATAATATCGGCAGAAGTAGTAGAGCAGCTACGAGAAAATGCATATTGGAGACGGGTGCGTACTATTTTTGAGCCTAAATGGAACTTCCACACACGAGAATAAGGTTAAATTTTATCACCACATATTACAATCACGGGGATATAAGATCGCGGATAATATCATTGATAAACCACCATGTTTAATGAAATAGATATATTCCTGTTACAAGTTTAGGCTTTGATTGCATGTTCGTCAGTTAGATGACACTATCAGGTTTGCAGTCTTGTTGCGAACAAAATGCAAGACATTTCTGCCCGAGAGGTGATGTGATATTGTGAAGTCTCACAATGCAATGTAATTATAATATATAAATCTATTTTGCATTATTTCATTTAGAATTGGTCTCGCCAATCCTTTCCTAATGAATGTATGGGAAAACATTTGAGTTCATATTTAATAGTGACTAACATTAGGCTCAGCTTGTGAGTATCATTAAAAATGTAAGTTTTCCGTGTTTGTACGAGAGATAAAGCATTTCTGTGGTTTTTAAGCTCGTCTATCTGATATACATTAATTACCGTTTTTCTTTATTTCATGTTCCGCAGCTTGAAACCTATCACGAGCTTGTCTCATTGGACGTCTACGGACCACCTCAAGCTGGACAGCCCTAGTTATTACGGTGCCATTTAGGCATGGTCTGCTATCCTCATTGGTGCATGGGGATGACGACTCAACAGGCAAGCAAACTGTATTTTTTCGGCAACAGCGAAACGAATTAGCTAACAACCAAGGTCACATCTGAAACCGGGAAACTGGAACGTCCGGTCCATGCTTCCAAGATTTCAGCTGACCCCAGTCATTTTCACAACAATATCTACGGAACATTGATTGAATTTCCGAATGAATTAGTGAGCGCAATGTTGACTAAGCATCAATTCCCAACTGCATACTTGAAAACCTGTCAATAAATCTAATATAATGACATTCTCTTTGATTATATTTTTATATTTTCCTCACGTCACTACAAAATTTGTTACTAGATTATACGTTTCCTCGAAACGCATGAAACAATTTTTCAAACTGCAAATCACTAAACAATTAGGTTTGCAGCTCAATCTTCTTTTACAGATAATCACATTCTCATTGTCAAAAATTAAATCTTTAAATGCGATGTTAAATTTTACTACTTTGATTCTGCAAAATTTGGGATCAATCGTGAGAGCAAGGTGCATGCTTTCATCTGCGTTTGCATCAGTGATAAACCATTTTGGTTGGCCATATGTTTATAAAACATAAAGTCCGACATTCAATCTTAAGATTCAACTGTCCACGGATGCTGAATTTCTCAATGTGAATCATCACAAACTTTTAATCCTAATATTTAAGGATTTTCACAATTGATTACAGAGTTCGTACATTGTAAGTAAGAATTTCGTGAACATTTATGGGATCTTCGTCACTAAATATCACGACATTATGTAAATATTGAATATGTTATTATGTAGTTGCACGTGTTAATAGAATAAACATTATTGATAACATGAAACCGTCGCAATTTTGATTATGATAACGTGTGTATATGTGACCCAGAACTCAACATCATTTTACAATATACACCCAAATTATCTTTAGGAAATGCTTGGTTTGAAGTCTGAAATTCATGGGATCTGATAATAAATCAATTCACGATTATTACAGGAAAAAGCTAGGGGTAAAATTACACGCACCTTGTGCTGGTTGATTTGGCATGACAGAAAGATGTTAGAAATGATCGAGTTATAAATTGGTTCTATAACTCTGACGTGTGAAAATCACACCATCATCAATTGTTTAGTTGTAAAGTACATTAACAAAGGAATTTGTATGTGACTTTTAAGTTATGATATTTTAAAGTATGTATGTATTATAAACAATCAAACCTATATCCACCAGCTGCCATCATGCATATATAACGGAAAATGGTTTTTTAGCTGGTCTATTTTATATACATCAATTAACGTTTGTCTTTATTTCATGTTCCGCAGCATGAGAATCATCACGAGAATGTCTCATTGGACGGCTACGGACCACCTCAAGCTGGACAGCCCTAGTTAATACGGTGCCATCTGGGCATGGTCTGCTATCCTGATTTTGTGATTGGGGATTGAAATTCAACCGAAAATCATAATAACTTTTGGGCACCAGCAAAACGAATCAGTAAACAACCAAAATCAGTTCTGATATTGGGAACCTGGAAAGTTCTGTATATTCTTCTATGAATTCATGCTCTTGCCATACACGTTCATGGTTGCCTTCAACAGCAAGTTGCCAAACACAATCACAACCTCATTTGTAGATAATGATTATCAAGTAATAGCATTAACGTATGGTGAGAACGGGGGTATTGTATTAGATGTTTGACAAACAAACGATATTTTGAGACAAATTGTGATATTCACCGATCAAGCAGATACTGACGGGAACTGACATGAATTTTTTCACAAATAAGTAATCCTGTTGCTTGCCCACACTGAAGTATCTCGAAAACCAGTAGTACGTACACAATTTTAATCCTATTTATCAGGAACTAATTTCAGATTAATTACTATTCAACCCCAGTCATTTCCACATCATTATCGACAAAACAATTGTCCATCACTGATTGAATTTCCAACTATAAAGGTGAGCCCCAATATCATCCTAACTGGAACAACTGAAAAGAATAAAAAATCGGTACTCCACAATCATTATGCAATCAAGCAACACGGAGCCACGAGTAGATATACAACGTCAATCGATATTGAACGATGTGAATTTCGTCAAGCCAGTCACATGAATGCAATTCTGTGGAAGCTTGTATTGAACGGGTTTAGCACTAAATTGAGTGAAAAATCTGATCAGAGTCACAAACATCATACACAGGTTGTGATCCTTGTTATATTAGCAATTTTTGGCTATATAAAGTGAGCATGCGTTTTAATCATTCCCGTGTGCGCTATTAGCACATTGGTCCATTGATATTCGTTCGTGGCTTTGAGAATTGGGCGTGAATGACAATAACGTTCTCGAAGTAGACCCCACGAATGAAATAGGACACATTAAACATGTCGGTGCTCTTAAGACTTGCGAGTGTGATCGAAGACCGTTCATGAATAATAATAGACTTTTAGATCTGGAGATTGACAGTGATTAAGGTAGCGCAAATATCACCTTACCAATTTTCTACAATATGTTCGAATTTATTCCAGACAAATTCAATGTTGATGAATGCGAATAATGATATGGCTGATAATTTTGTGTCATTTAATAATAACTAAATTTTTAAATCAGTTATCCGTGTAAATATTGCTAGTATTTAATGCATACTGAAAGTTAATTTCTATTGTTGGAAAATTTAACTCACGTTGAAATTGACCTAAAGAATGCAGACAATGCAATACATTTGTGTTATAATATCGGCAGAAGTAGTAGAGCAGCTACGAGAAAATGCATATTGGAGACGGGTGCGTACTATTTTTGAGCCTAAATGGAAATTCCACACACGAGAATAAGGTTAAATTTTATCACCACATATTACAATCACGGGGATATAAGATCGCGGATAATATCATTGATAAACCACCATGTTTAATGAAATAGATATATTCCTGTTACAAGTTTAGGCTTTGATTGCATGTTCGTCAGTTAGATGACACTATCAGGTTTGCAGTCTTGTTGCGAACAAAATGCAAGACATTTCAGCCCGAGAGGTGATGTGATATTGTGAAGTCTCACAATTCGAAGATAATGCAAAACATTCGTTTCTACTAATAATAGCAGTCGTTATACAAATAAATGTGTCACGAAATAAAATCATTTTCTTATCACTATTGTCATACTTGTATCGAACAGCAATGTTTTGAAATATTTCCTCACATTTAGTTTATAATTTGGTCAATGCATTTAACAATATTTGAGCTATTATTTTCGTTGAAATTTATCTTTTTAAAGATTTTATTACGCATTACATTTCTTTAACACATTTGGCAAACTTCGTTTAAGATAATTTATTCGGCCATTGTCCATCATGTCGCATGAACTTGAACGTCATTCTGATCTGACATGTTTCGCACTGAATTTTGACACACATTGGGGTGCCATTTATGATCGGTGAACTTTGGACGACATTTTTGAGAAATCAATTATCTAAATTTCATATCATAAAATGGTCATCAAACTTTTTTAAATAACTTTGTTTGGAGAATTATGGTTCCATTGGTTTTGACTGCTACAATCCAGTACAGTTGAGGTTGTACTACTGCTACCGTTATTGTCAATGATAGAACCGCAACGTATTCGATTCGTCGTTACTAATATCTCGAAATAAGAAACACGTGTTCTTTGTGTTTCGCACGTCTTGGACGAAACAGTACTTTATTAAAAAAGGTAAAATTTCAAATAAAAGTAGTTTTAGGGTACAAAATATTTCATCGCCTTTTAATGGATTTAAGGCTCACTGAAAATCATATTATCGTCTTTAAAGCTGGATTCGTGTATGGTGTGCAACTTCGGGACATGTACACAAAGAAATATCCCGGACAAATCTAAGCGTCTCGATCGATCGATCTATTGTTTATTTGTGTACAGTTCTTAGTAGCTTGCAACTAATTTCTCGATGGCTTCATATTGTAAATATGATCAAGAAGGTTATTGAAAAATAAGCTTACCTGGTCCATTTACAAACACTTGTGATGTAAAATATAATGTACTTCGTCAGCTGACAATTATGTATTCCAGAAAATGAAAAACCGAGTATAATACGATTTTATGAGTATTAGGTTTCTTTCAAAGAATGGAAAAATAAATTTAGTTATCAATTCTATTGCGCTTCACGCTTGAACATATTTAACAATGTCAAATTAGGTTATTTATAATGATGAAAAGACGCATTAGGATTCTGCGTTCAAACACATGTATAATGGGATACGAGCGCCAATCGCTAACGAAACCTTCACTGTTTCAAGAGCATGCGGATCCTTGTCTCAATTTCCATACCTGATAAGGGCAAATTGCACAAAATCGGTCGTGGTGTATGTTCGATTAAAATGCATGCAAATAAGCATTTTTGCCCATGGTTATGGATTTAACCCCAGTATATATGTGTTTGGACACATGTGGTTGTAGTGATTGGTCGTACCAGCCTTATTCAACAGCGGCATACAAACACTACTTGTCTAACATTTGTCTACTGTTTCAATCCCATGCGGATCCTGATCCTACAGTCCCTACCTGATGAGTGTAAACACGAAACCGGTCGTGTGGTGTTTGTGATGAAAATGCATGCAAATGAGCAATTTCGTTGATAAACATACTTCTCGGTGGAACGGTATTAACTGTAATTGATTTGAAGTAAAATGTTTAGGCCAACAAATTGAGAAAATTGATAATGTCTCAATGGGGTATTTGAATTGATTATCGATCAAACGAGGATAACACAACATTACAAAACACATCTAGTTTGTTTGGCGCTCCTCACTATTTTCTACATACCTATGCTATTTCGAAATGACGTGGACAAAATCTAGCGTGTCCTAATTTTGAAAATCTCACATTAACTTGAAAAATAATAATAAAGTTTACCGTATTATACATGCGCTCAAAATACAAGTTTTGAGAAACATTATTGAAGACCTTTTTGCACAAATTTTCACCCATGAGATTTGGAGGCATGTAGAAAATAGTTAGCCCGAATAATGATGTTGGAAAACCCATTTTTTATATTGCACCAGTTTAGGAACACCTAACAAACTAGAGGTATACTAGAGATGTGCAACAGAAGGATATGATGGTTTCATGCTCAGAAGCTTTTAGAATGAATGAGCAGTCCGAAGAGTGAGTGATAATCTCTCCCGCGGCGCTCACATCAATGAAAATTCCACGGACGATCAGCATCAGTTACACGGCAGCAGTGTGATCTGTGTTCCCCAAACAATAGTTGTTTCTGCTCTTCACCATCTCGGACATGACGCTTTATACAGTGACTCCAACGTGTGTGGTCAAGTGCAAGATATTATCCCAACACGTAGGCAAGAGGTCGAGAAATTTAATAACGTGTATGTACATGTATTAGTACCGTAAATGCGGACTAACCAACTTGCTATTTCGTGATTTCTACTCACGAAAGAGTACATTTTCTCTAATACGCTCATTTACTTTCTGTACAAAAAACCCAGCGATTTAGGGCTGCCGTAGTAGGGTGAACATGTTCTGTAGACCAGCTTTAGGAGACGCCATACCGTAGAGGTCCTTATCAACATTATACTAATCTTAATATTATGAACATTATTAACATTGAACTCATGAATTATAATTTAGTTTTTTATACATATTAACAGCAATTATAACGGGAAATTGCTTTTTTATGATGAATCACGTTCAAAGGTCTGTATAATTGTCTATAATGATTAAAAAGTAATTTTATTACAATTTTTTGTCGGAAAGTCAACATGTTAATTACAAAAATGCTGAACCCAAGTGCCCGCATTTACAAAGCCACCTTCACCTTAAGATTATTATTATGTTGATCATTTTGATGAGTAAATTGAAATGATATTTTAAAGTATGTATGAATTATAAACAATCAAACCTATATCCACCAGCTGCCATCATGCATATATAACGGAAAATGGTTTTTAGCTGGTCTATTTGATATACATCAATTAACGTTTGTCTTTATTTCATGTTCCGCAGCATGAGAATCATCACGAGAATGTCTCATTGGACGGCTACGGACCACCTCAAGCTGGACAGCCCCAGTTAATACGGTGCCATCTAGGCATGGTCTGCTATCCTCATTTTGTGATTGGGGATTAGAATTCAACCGAAAATCATAATAACTTTTGGGCACCAGCAAAACGAATCAGTAAACAACCAAAATCAGTTCTGATATTGGAAACCTGGAAAGTTCTGTTTATTCTTCCTGGAATTCATGCTCTTGTCATACACGTTCATGGTTGCCTTCGACCGCAAGTTGCCAAACACAATCACAACCTCATTTGTTGATAATGATTATCAAGTAATAGCATTAACGTATGGTGAGAACGGAGGTATTGCATAAGATGTATGACAAACAAACGATATTTTGAGACAAATTGTGATATTCACCGATCAAGCAGATACTGACGGGAACTGACATGAATTCTTTCACAAATAAGTAATCCTGTTGCTTGCCCACACTGAAGTATCTCGAAAACTAGTAGTACGTACACAATTTTGATCCTATTTATCAGGAACTAATTTCAGATTAATTAGTATTCAACCCCAGTCATTTCCACATCATTATCGACAAAACAATTGTCCATCACTGATTGAATTTCCAACTATAAAGGTGAGCCCCAATATCGATTGAACATCAAATCACAAACGCATAGTAGGAACCCTGTTAATAATTCCAATATATGACATTATTTAATATTACATTTTTCAAATTTTCTTACGTCACTACACAATATGCTAATAGATTAAACGTTTCCCCGAAATGCATGAATCAGTTTATCAAACTTCAATTCACTGAACAATTTGATCTGCAGCTCAAAATTATCAAAACGATTATCACATTCACGTTTCCGAAAATTAAATCTTTAAATGCGATGTTAAATCTTACTACTTTGATTCTGCAATATTTGGGATCAATCGTGAGAGCAAGGTGCATGCTTTCATCTGCGTTTGCATCAGTGATAAACCATTTTGGTTGGCCATATGTTTATAAAACATAAAGTCCGACATTCAATCTTAGGATTCAACTGTCCACGGATGTTGAATTTCTCAATGTGAATCATCACAAACTATAAATCCTAATATTTAAGGATTTTCACGATTGATTACAGAGTTCGTACATTGTAAGTAAGAATTTCGTGAACATTTATGGGATCTTCGTCACTAAATATCACGACATTATGTAAATATTGAATATGTTATTATGTAGTTGCACGTGTTAATAGAATAAACTTTATTGATAACATGAAACCGTCGCGATTTTGATTATGATAACGTGTGTATATGTGACCCAGAACTCAACATCATTCTACAACATACACCCAAATTATCTTCAGGAAATGCTAGGTTTCAAGTCTGAAATTCATGTGATTTGATAATAAATCAATTAACGAGAATAACAGTTAGAAGCCTGTGGTAATATTACACGCACCCGGTGGTGGTTGAACTGTAAAGCCTGAAAGATATTAGAAATGATCGAGTTATAAATTGGTTCTAAAATTCTGACGTGTGAAAATCACACCATTATCAATTGTATAATTGTTAAGTACATTAACAAAGGAATTTGAATGTGACTAGCAATCTCAAATTTTCCCATCAAACTTAATCGCATCTCAATTCCGAAATTCACGTAAGTTTATAATAAATCAAGTGCGAGTAGTACAATCGGAAGCATTTGGTTTTGTTCCACCAACATGCTCCTTGGGGCATCATCATGACTTAAAGGAATAGAAAAATAATCGAGTAAATATTTTCTTCTATAACTTTGAAGTGTGAAAATCACATCATTTCAAATTATATAGGTGTACGGTATATTAATATGCGGAGTTAATCACTAGTTTTCGAATGATATGAATAACTGCGCCGTCCGGCGCAATAAAGAGCAGGACTCGTCAGATATTATGAGGAGGACAATCACTAATTTCCAAACTCTTATTTATAAGATATTCGTCACTAAATATCAGGACATTATGTAAATATTGAATATGTTATTATGTAGTTGCACGTGTTAATAGAATAAACATTATTGATAACATTAAACCGTCGCAATTCTGATTATGATAACGTGTGTATATGTGACCCAGAACTCAACATCATTTTACAATATACACCCAAATTATCTTTAGGAAATGCTTGGTTTGAAGTCTGAAATTCATGGGATTTGATAATAAATCAATTCGCGATTATTACAGAAAGAAGCAAGAGGTAAAATTACACGCACTTTGTTGTTGATTTGGCATGCCTGGAAGATGTTAGAAATGATCGAGTTATAAATTGGTTCTATAACTCTGACGTTTGAAAATCACACCATCATCAATTGTTTAGTTGTAAAGTACATTAACAAAGGAATTTGAATGTGACTTTTAAGTTATGATATTTTAAAGTATGTATGTATTATGAACAATCAAACCTATATCCACCAGCTGCCATCATGCATATATAACGGAAAATGGTTTTTCAGCTGGTCTATTTGATATATATTAATTAACGTTTGTCTTTATTTCATGTTCCGCAGCATGAGAATCATCACGAGAATGTCTCATTGGACGGCTACGGACCACTTCAAGCTGGACAGCCCTAGTTAATACGGTGTTATTTAGGCATGGTCTGCTATCTTCATTTTGTGATTGGGGATTAAAATTCAACCGAAAATCATAATAACTTTTGGGCACCAGCAAAACGAATCAGTAAACAACCAAAATCAGTTCTGATATTGGGAACCTGGAAAGTTCTGTATATTCTTGTATGAATTCATGCTCTTGTCATACACGTTCATGGTTGCCTTCGACCACAAGTTGCCAAACACAATCACAACCTCATTTGTTGATAATGATTATCAAGTAATAGCATTAACGTATGGTGAGAACGGAGGTATTGCATAAGATGTTTGACAAACAAACGATATTTTGAGACAAATTGTGATATTCACCGATCAAGCAGATACTGACGGGAACTGACATGAATTCTTTCACAAATAAGTAATCCTGTTGCTTGCCCACACTGAAGTATCTCGAAAACTAGTAGTACGTACACAATTTTAATCCTATTTATCAGGAACTAATTTCAGATTAAGTAGTATTCAACCCCAGTCATTTCCACATCATTATCGACAAAACAATTGTCCATCACTGATTAAATTTCCAACTATAAAGGTGAGCCCCAATATCGATTGAACATCAAATCACAACCGCATAGTAGGAACCCTGTTAATAATTCCAATATATGACATTATTTAATATTACATTTTTCAATTTTTCTTACGTCACTACACAATATGCTAATAGATTAAACGTTTCCCCGAAATGCATGAATCAGTTTATCAAACTTCGATCCACTGAACAATTTGATTAGCAGCTCAATATTATCAAAACGATAATCACATTCACGTTTCCGAAAATTAAATCTTTAAATGCGATGTTAAATTTTAATACTTTGATTCTGCAATATTTGGGATCAATCGTGAGAGCAAGGTGCATGCTTTCATCTGCGTTTGCATCAGTGATAAACCATTTTGGTTGGCCATATGTTTATAAAACATAAAGTCCGACATTCAATCTTAGGATCCAACTGTCAACGGATGTTGAATTTCTCAATGTGAATCATCACAAACTACAAATCCTAATATTTAAGGATTTTCACGATTGATTACAGAGTTCGTTCAATGTGAGTAAGAATTTCGTGAACATTTATGGGATCTTCGTCACTAAATATCACGATAATATGTATATATTGATTATGTTATTATGTGGTTGCAAGTGTTAATAGAATGAAAATTAATGATAACATGGGACCCTCGCGATTTTTATAATGATAACGTGTGTATATGTGACCCAGAACTCAACATTATTTTACAATATACACCCAAATTATCTTTAGAAAATGCTTGGTTTGAAGTCTGAAATTCATGGGATTTGATAATGAATCAATTCGCGATTATTACAGAAAGAAGCATGGGGTAAATTTACACGCAATCTCATATTTTCCTTTTAATCTTATTCCTCTCTCACACATTGATTTCCGTATTCTCACATTTGTGAGTTCGAAATTAATAAATTAATATATTCTTATTTAATATAGTTTTTTGATTACTCGATTTGCTTAACTAAAGTAGCCAATTGTTTAATAGTTTGTCTCGCGCGTGATTAGGACATTTGAGTAATCGGCTTTGCCTTGTGTTGTAGGACTCCTGTGTGAAAAGCATTACAGTTGGACAAGATGATCCCATCGATGTATCAACGTGAGTGACTGCAACTCGAAAGGTAACGTCGTTAATGTTTGACCGATGACATGAGAGTGTTGATAAAAGGCCAGATGTTCCCCGGTTTCTCACACCGCAAGCGGTAATATATTTTTTTAACCATTTATAAATGAGAACAATGAAACGTTTATGTGCCATTCTCTCATAAACCATTTCTTAAAGTGAAGCATCATAGTGCTATTGTATTTGGAGGGTCCAAGTTTGTCACGACTTGGGCCGATTTGGTGGAAATGATCCCAATTCCAAAAATGTTCAAGCAACGTGCGTCTTATATACTCTCTGACAACCAAGTCCAGTTCCTCGCCTGCACGCGTGGTAGTGTCTGGCCCGGCGCAACTGCTTCTACTGACAGGAGAAAGGGCGAATGCAGCTAACTAGTGCCTCAAAACCACCTTGGTTCGGGAAGTTAGTGCTCGAAATTCCCTGAATGCATTCCACGTAGAATACGTATGTCCCGTATCTCAAATATCCACAGCCTTGTGGCTATATCCAAACATGAAAAAGACCTTAGGAGGCAACATTGAGGAAAAATCCGTTTGCGGAATCCCGTTAGGCAGTCCGATGTTATATTGAACTTCGTCTTGCCAAATTCTGCGACGCATCGTTGTTCTAACGTACCAGCCTAGCTGTTACTTGGTTTCCGGTGATGTGCTAGAGAGAGATCACTCGTTGCGTGGTAACAGCTATTTTACCATGTTGAACTGCCCAGGATTAAACCTCAGCGCACCAAAGAAGCGAAAAATATATGTCGCTTTTATGAATAATAAAACGGTGAAGCTGCAGATAGCGGTTAAAAGATATAGTGTGATTGGCATAGAGCCCTGGTCCTTTGGCTGCTTCCGACAGTAGGAGATATTCTCAGGTCTAATTTGATGGCAAGCGACCGGCTTAAGCTAGACAGCCCCCGGTCAATTATTTGCCGTCTGTTCACAGTCAGCTATCCTAATTAGGTGCATGGGGATGCTGAGTCAACAGGCAAGCAGACTGTATTTTTTCGGCACCAGCGAAACGAATTAGTAAACAAGCAAGGTCACATCTGAAACTGGGAACCCGAAACGTCCGATCCATGCTTCCTAGATTTCATGCGCATATCATACACATTCATGGTTGACATCGACCGCGAGATGCCGAGAACAACATAAACTTTATTTCTTGAAAATTTATATCAAGTTATGTCATCAACGTTTGGAGAAAACAGGGGTATTGTATAAGATATTTGACAAACAAACGATATTTCGAGAAAGCAAATACTGACGAGAAGTGACTTGAATTCTTTCATGAATTAGTAATCCTATTAATATAAAACTCATTTGCATGCATCTCCATCACGCACACACCCCACGACCGGTTTCGTTCTGTTTGCACTCATCAGCTACGGATAGTAGGATCAAGATCCGCATGCGCATGAAACAGTGGAAGAATGGTAAACAAGTTGCGCTTGTATACAATGGGTGGATAAGGTTGGTACGACAAACCTGTTCAATCACACGAGCCCCCACTCATGTAGACTGGGTTTAAAACCCATGACCATATATGACCCATGACCAATATAAAAACACATTTGCCTACAACAAAGTATCTCGAAATCTGTTAGTATGGACACAATTGAAATACTATTTATTCGATTATTTTTGAGTTCACCACAGTCATTTCCACAAAACTATGGACAGCAAAATTATCCATCACTGATTGAATTTCCAACTATAATGGTGAGCCGCAATACCGATTGAACATCAAATCGCCAGCGCTTACTGGGGAAGCTGTTATTAAATGCTAAATACTGACATTCTTTATTATTATTTTATTATATTTTTCTTACGTCACTACAAAATGTGTTACTAGATTAAACGTATCCTCGAAACGCATGAATCAATTTTTTAAACTACAATTCACTGAACAATTAGATCTGCAGTTCAATCTTATTTTATAGGTCATAAAATTCTCGTTTCTGAAAATTAAATCTTTAAATGCAATGTTAAATTTTACTAGTTTAATTATGACAAATTTGGGATCAATTGTGAGAGCAAGGTACATGCCTTCATCTGCATTTGCATCAGTGCGAAATTTTTTGGTTGGCCATAAGTTTATAAAACATAAACTCGATTGTCTACGGATCTTGAATTCCTCGATGTGAAATATCAGAAAGTAAAAATCGTAATATTCATGATTTTCACGATTTTCACGATTACTGAGTAAGAATTTATTTAAAATTTAGGGGTCTTCATCACTAAATTATTGGACGATATGTAAATATTGAATATGATTTTATGTGGGTGCACGTTTTGAAAGAATAAACATTATTGATAACATGAAACGACTGCGATTTTTAATATGATAACGTATGTAAATGTTACCCAGAAGCTCAACATTATCTAACAAAATACATCCAGATATGTTTCTGGAAATGTTTTTTGAAGTCCAAGATTCATGTGATTCGATAATAAATCAAGTAACGAGAATTATAGTCAGAAGCCTGTGTTAAAATTACACGCACCTCACTTGTATAGTTGTAAAGTACATTAACAAAGGAATTTGAATGTGACTGGCAATCTCAAATTTTCCCATCGAATTGAATCGCATCTCAATTTTGAAATTCAAGTAAGTTTATAATAAATCAATTGCGAGTAGTACAATCGGAAGCATTTGGTTTTATTCCACCTACCTGCTGCTGGGGACCCCATCATGACTTAAAGGAATAGAAAAATAATCGAGTAAATATTTTCTTCTATAACTTTGAAGTGTGAAAATCACATCATCTCAAATTATATAGGTGTACGGTATATTAATATGCGGAGTTAATCACTAGTTTTCGATTGATATGAATAACTGCGCCGTCCGGCGCAATAAAGAGCAGGACTCGTCAGATATTATGAGGAGGACAATCACTAATCTCTAATCTCTTATTTATGGGATCTTCGTCACTAATTATCTCGACATTATGTAAATATTGATTATGTTATTATGTGGTTGCACGTGTTAATAGAATAAACATTATTGATAACATGAAACCGTCGCGATTGTGATTATGATAACGTGTGTATATGTGACCCAGAACTCAACATCATTCTACAATATACACCCGAATTTTCTTTAGGAAATGCTAGGTTTCAAGTCTGAAATTCATGTGATTTGATAATAAATCAATTAACGAGAATTAAAGTTAGAATCCTGTGTTAAATTTACACGCACCCGGTACTGGTTGACCTGGAATGCCTGAAAGATATTAGAAATGATCGAGTTATAAATTGGTTCTAAAACTTTGACGTGTGAAAATCACACCATTATCAATTGTATAATTGTAAAGTACATTAACAAAACGGAATTTAAATGTGACTGGCAATCTCAAATTTTCCCATCGAACTCAATTGCAACTCAATTCCGAAATTCACGTAAGTTTATAATAAATCCAGTGCGAGTAGTACAATCGGAAGCATTTGGTTTTATTCCACCCACATGCTCCTAGGGGCATCATCGTGACTTAAAGGAATAGAAAAATAATCGAGTAAATTTTTTTCTTCCATAACTTTGAAGTGTGAAAATCACATCATTTCAAATTATATAGGTGTACGGTATATTAATATGCGGAGTTAATCACTAGTTTTCGAATGATATTTGAATAACTGCACCCTCCGGCGCAAAAAAGAGCAGGAATCGTCAGATAGTATGAGGAGGACAATCACTGATCTCTAATCACTTATTTATGGGATCTTCGTCACTAAATATCACGACATTATGTAAATATTGATTATGTTATTATGTGGTTGCACGTGTTAATAGAATAAACATTATTGATAACATGAAACCGTCGCGATTTCAAATATGATAACGTGTGTATATGTGACCCAGAACTCAACATCATTCTACAATATACACCCAAATTTTCTTTAGGAAATGCTAGGTTTCAAGTCTGAAATTCATGTGATTTGATAATAAATCAATTAACGAGAATTAAAGTTAGAATCCTGTGTTAAATTTACACGCACCCAATTGAACTGGTTGAGCTTGATTGCCTAAAATATATTAGAAATGATCGAGTTATAAATTGGTTCTATAACTTTAACCTGTGAAAATCACACCATTATCAATTGTATAGTTGTAAAGTACATTAAAGAAGGAATTTGAATGTGACTGGCAATCTCAAATTTTCCCAATAAACTCAATTGCATCTCAATTCTGAAATTCACGTAAGTTTATAATAAATCCAGTGCGAGTAGTACAATCGAAAGCATTTGGTTTTATTCCACCCACATGCTCCTAGGGGCATCATCGTGACTTAAAGGAATAGAAAAATAATCGAGTAAATTTTTTTCTTCCATAACTTTGAAGTGTGAAAATCACATCATTTCAAATTATATAGGTGTACGGTATATTAATATGCGGAGTTAATCACTAGTTTTCGAATGATATTTGAATAACTGCACCCTCCGGCGCAAAAAAAGAGCAGGAATCGTCAGATAGTATGAGGAGGACAATCACTGATCTCTAATCACTTATTTATGGGATCTTCGTCACTAAATATCACGACATTATGTAAATATTGATTATGTTATTGTGTGGTTGCACGTGTTAATAGAATAAACATTATTGATAACATGAAATCGTCGCGATTTTAATTATGATAACGTGTGTATATGTGACCCAGAACTCAACATCATTCTACAATATACACCCAAATTTTCTTTAGGAAATGCTAGGTTTCAAGTCTGAAATTCATGTGATTTGATAATAAATCAATTAACGAGAATTAAAGTTAGAATCCTGTGTTAAATTTACACGCACCCAATTGAACTGGTTGAGCTTGATTGCCTAAAATATATTAGAAATGATCGAGTTATAAATTGGTTCTATAACTTTAACCTGTGAAAATCACACCATTATCAATTGTATAGTTGTAAAGTACATTAAAGAAGGAATTTGAATGTGACTGGCAATCTCAAATTTTCCCAATAAACTCAATTGCATCTCAATTCTGAAATTCACGTAAGTTTATAATAAATCCAGTGCGAGTAGTACAATCGAAAGCATTTGGTTTTATTCCACCCACATGCTCCTAGGGGCATCATCGTGACTTAAAGGAATAGAAAAATAATCGAGTAAATTTTTTTCTTCCATAACTTTGAAGTGTGAAAATCACATCATTTCAAATTATATAGGTGTACGGTATATTAATATGCGGAGTTAATCACTAGTTTTCGAATGATATTTGAATAACTGCACCCTCCGGCGCAAAAAAAGAGCAGGAATCGTCAGATAGTATGAGGAGGACAATCACTGATCTCTAATCACTTATTTATGGGATCTTCGTCACTAAATATCACGACATTATGTAAATATTGATTATGTTATTGTGTGGTTGCACGTGTTAATAGAATAAACATTATTGATAACATGAAACCGTCGCGATTTTAATTATGATAACGTGTGTATATGTGACCCAGAACTCAACATCATTCTACAATATACACCCAAATTTTCTTTAGGAAATGCTAGGTTTCAAGTCTGAAATTCATGTGATTTGATAATAAATCAATTAACGAGAATTAAAGTTAGAATCCTGTGTTAAATTTACACGCACCCGGTTGAACTGGTTGAGCTTGATTGCCTGAAATATATTAGAAATGATCGAGTTATAAATTGGTTCTAAAACTTTTACGTGTGAAAATCACACCATTATCAATTGTATAGTTGTAAAGTACATTAAAGAAGGAATTTGAATGTGACTGGCAATCTCAAATTTTCCCATCAAACTCAATTGCATCTCAATTCTGAAATTCACGTAAGTTTATAATAAATCCAGTGCGAGTAGTACAATCGGAAGCATTTGGTTTTATTCCACCCACATGCTCCTGGGGGCATCATCGTGACTTAAAGGAATAGAAAAATAATCGAGTAAATTTTTTTCTTCCATAACTTTGAAGTGTGAAAATCACATCATTTCAAATTATATAGGTGTACGGTATATTAATATGCGGAGTTAATCACTAGTTTTCGAATGATATTTGAATAAGTGCACCCTCCGGCGCAAAAAAGAGCAGGAATCGTCAGATAGTATGAGGAGTACAATTACTAATCTCTAATGATTTCTGATTTCAGCGGATTGCATTCGAACGGTTTGAGTGAAAACATCCTCAGAATAATCAGGACAATGTCAAGCGGTATCGAACAAAATGCAATTCGTCAAATTGAGTTAAATGAGTCCTGTGTGTTTAGTGCTTACAGTGTATTTGTTGGCACGTAATCGATTGACAAATGAGATCAAAGTGACAGTCGGCCTTCAAATTAACCGTGCTCACAATTTAAGTTTCATGCAATTTTATATTTTTCAGTAAACGTGGAACCGTTTTATTTTTGAAACATTTTGACATGTTTTTATGTAAATGTTTTTGATATTTGACGTTTCACATGCTTTAGATGCGGTGCGCTATTTTTTATTGGGATTTGGCTTCACCGATCTGAATAAATCGTATGAAAACTTAAAAATAAAAAGTACGATAGCTCGTGTAGCCTGAAATTTCTTCAACTTTCATCACAACGCTCGATGACAATGTAAACGTAACCAAAGGTGTTATGGATTTGAATGTGACTGGCAATCTCAAATTGTCCCATTAAAATTAATAGTCTCTTACACATTCGTTTTCGTATTCTAACATTTGTGCGGTTCAAATTGACAGTTTTTATCCTTATTTAATTGAGTTCTGTGATTAATTGATTTGCCTATATAATATATGCATGTTTATTTTATTTCGTTAGTGTTGGAGCGATGACCCGGATGTTTTGATAAGAGGCCAGATGTTCACCTGTTTCTCTGACTGCAAGCCGTTATATGCGTTATTTTGCCATCAATAAATGAGATGAATTTTGTGACAGTTTTTAATGTACCATTCTTTTATAAAGCATTTCTTTAAGTAAAATATGTTAGTGCTAGTGTAATTGGAAGAAAAATAATTATGTTTTTATACAAATATTATATTACATTTTTATGTACACAGCCTGCTTTATTTCTTGTTCTGAACTTGCTCACTTTCCATGGTCTCTTACGAAGTAATTATCTTTATGTATACAGGATTTGGTATGAAAAAAATACATGAGTCTAAGAATATCAGCTTTGTGTTACGCTGGCTAACAATCTACACGAAACACAGAAACACATTGCCTACTTTTTGGAACTCCTAAAGAATATTGTTTTTCGAGCGGTCTCAAATATGTTTAAGGTGAATTTACTTTTATGTTATGAATAAACTTGATTTATATGTATTTTATGTACTCACGCACATCTTTACTTGTTTCTTGATTTGCACTCATTATGTGAGAAGTATTCGATTATGTCTTGGAACACAGTATGAATGCTTATCTTAGTTTCAAATATTTTCATTTAAATGAATACACATTTGATGAAGCAATCATGTTTCAAATACACTTATATTTCTAATCACTGAAGTTCGATATTTTACATGAAAAGTTTGTGCGCTCTCACATAGCAGCAACGATACTTACCCGGACTCAAACCCGTTTCTAAAGAAAATTTGATTTGAATGTAAAGCATCATCAATGTACGTAATGTTATACAGAATAAACTCAATATTAAATCGACATTTTTATATTAAACTAGAAATCTATTTATCTGGCATAATTTATTCTGATTATTTAATTACATATGTTTATTTCTAACAAATTAAATCTAAATACAATAAGCAAAAGGCGTTTCAATACTCACGTCTTCCTGGCACAGTTAAAACTGTAAAAGATAATTGAACCAAAACACGATAACCCCATCGAATATTAAATTAAAATGATTGAGAAGATAGTTCTTTAAGTGACTTATATTTGTGAGAAACTAGCGCGGTCTTTGAATTAACGATGCTCAAAATGAATTTTTGCACACATTTGAGTTATCATGCATCATGGAACCCTTTTATTATTGAAGCGATTAAACATGTTTCTATGGAAATAAAGGGATGTCTCAAATGTTGTGCACGTTTTAGGTTTTAAACATTTGGGATTTTGCTGCGCCGATCTGAGGATATTCGAATGAAAACAGAGAAATCATACACGCCAAAATTTCCTCTAATTCCATACAAAACTTGTTTTGTTTAATTTATATTATTCGCTAAAAAACGATTAAAGATATAGAGCTTTTTTATTCTTTTCCTTTTTTGGCTGCTGCCATGAAGGATAAGAAATTAATATCTATTTTAAATCAATACGTTATCACGGGCTAATTAGGATTGTGTTCATGTTGTTGACGAGATGCTAATTTGATTCATTTGATTCATCCATATCAAAGTATGATTGTACATTTATTTCATTTTCATTGAAATTCACTTCATACTGTTCAAGCGGTTTTCAGAATTTCAGTTTAATAATTAATAGAGTGAACAAAATTGAAGCAAAACAGCATAAAACAGATGTAATTTAAATGGAATCAAGTTATATGGATCCTGTTTGGTATAATCATATGTAAAGACAAGTATGTATAGTTTGCTTAAAAAATATAGGAAAAAATTGATCCAACTTCACAAGTTTTCTTTTCTCATAAGACCACTATTCTTTAGCATAAGACGTTGATGTTAAAAATACAACAACTTTTGGTGTGCAATTTGGTCAATATAGTTTCGATGTAATTTTGAGTAGGTATTTTATATGTAGAAATTTAGGGTATAGGACTCAAGTACATATTTCCCGAAAAGATGAACAACCATGATATTTAAAACCTAGCAACATCTATTTAAGTATGAGAAAACAAATAACGTCAGCCGCAATCGAATGATATGCAATTTGTTAACGTCGGTCTAACGATTGTGGTGACGCTTCAAATATTTAATCAATAGTAATCAATAATTTTGTAATTCAAATTTTCTTGTTGTTAACCTCACATTAATTACAATACACTCTTTGTCTACGCACGGTTTTCGCTCTTCTGTGGTTGTCTGGGAGTCAAAATTGTATGTGGATATAACTGGAATACACGCAGCCTCAGAATCTATTCCTCGCTATCCACTACACGATCTCTGTGTGGAGATCGCTTGAGTGTACCGGTTACCACGAAATCGACGGACAAATCAGTTCGAAGTGAGAACCGAGAAAAACAAGGTTGAGGATCACTTTTGTGGTGGTTTATTTCTCATGTGCGTAACAAACATGTTTGACCATTCGGTTTCTCTTGAGTTGTTGGAATCGTGGGTAACACAATTAGGGTTGGACGGGCTGACCTCACGGATGAAGCGAGACCGAACTAATGTGCGGGTGTGCAACACCGGAGTTAACATGGTTGTTTTTGGGAAGCCATTCGTTGCAAATTAACAATGCTACACAACACGAACTTACAACTATTATAAGAATATAAAACGCAAGCATGGACACCATGGCTGTAGGAAGAGATCTCGCTAATAGAAAGAATTTCTAATAAGATAACTAACATGTTTATTGAATTGTAAAATCTATTTTTTCTGCAGTGACTGATTGTACTCGGATTGCCCACTCTCGAATAGAACAAATGACGAATGTAAACCATGCCAGTATTAGAATGATGATAGTGAATAAAATACATAATATAAATGAGCGTGCATCTTTATTCTAAAATAAGTTTACCTTGGTTGGCAGCTGTTGAGCAAAAACGGATTTTTTAAATATAAATGCAAGAAAACCGAAATTTCGTCTAATTCCATCAGAACATTTGATGCCGCTGGTAGATGAAACCTAAGAAGTTTTAGGTTTGAATGTGGCTGGCAATATCAAATTTTCACAATGAACTTTAACGATTTTGTAATATTTGATATTCACATACAAAACTTGGTTTGTAAAATTTATGTTATTCGCTAAAATACGGTTAAAGATATAAAGCTTTTTCATTCTTTTACTTTTTTGGCTGCTGCCACGAAGGATAAGAAATTATTATCTATATTAAATTAATACGTTATCACGGGCTAATTAGGATTGTGTTCATGTTGTTGACGAGATGCTAATTTGATTCATTTGATTCATCTATATCAAAGTATGATTGTACATTTATTTCATTTTCATTGAAATTCACTTCATACTGTTCAAGCGGTTTTCAGAATTTCAGTTTAATAATTAATAGAGTGAACAAAATTGAAGCAAAACAGCATAAAACAGATGTAATTTAAACGGAATCAAGTTATATGGATCCTGTTTGGTATAATCATATGTAAAGACAAGTATGTATAGTTTGCTTAAAAAATATAGAAAAAAATTGATCCAACTTCACAAGTTTTCTTTTCTCATAAGACCACTATTCTTTAGCATAAGACGTTGATGTTAAAAATACAACAACTTTTGGTGTGCAATTTGGTCAATATAGTTTCGATGTAATTGTGAGTAGGTATTTTATATGTAGAAATTTAGGGTATAGGACTCAAGTACATATTTCCCGAAAAGATGGACAACCATGATATTTAAAACCTAGCAACATCTATTTAAGTATGAGAAAACAAATAACGTCAGCCGCAATCGAATGATATGCAATTTGTTAACGTCGGTCTAACGATTGTGCTGACGGTTCAAATACTTAATCAATAGTAATCAATAATTTTGTAATTCAATTTTTCTTGTTGTTAACCTCAAATAAATTACAATACACTCTTTGTCTACGCACGGTTTTCGCTCTTCTGTGGTTGTCTGGGAGTCAAAATTGTATGTGGATATAACTGGAATACACGCAGCCTCAGAATCTATTCCTCGCTATCCACTACACGATCTCTGCGTGGAGATCGCTTGAGTGTACCGGTTACCACGAAATCGACGGACAAATCAGTTCGAAGTGAGAAGCGAGAAAAACAAGGTTGAGGATCACTTTTGTGGTGGATTATTTCTCATGTGCGTAACAAACATGTTTGATCATTCGGCTTCTCTTGAGTTGTTGGAATCGTGGGTGAACACAATTAGGGTTGGACGGGCTGACCTCACGGATGAAGCGAGACCGAACTAATGTGCGGGTGTGCAACACCGCAGTTAACATGGTTGTTTTTGGGAAGCCATTCGTTGCAAATTAACAATGCTACACAACACGAACTTACAACTATTATAAGAATATAAAACGCAAGCATGGACACCATGGCTGTAGGAAGAGATCTCGCTAATAGAAAGAATTTCTAATAAGATAACTAACATGTTTATTGAATTGTATAATCTATTTTTTCTGCAGTGACTGATTGTACTCGGATTGCCCACTCTCGAATAGAACAAACGACGAATGTAAACCATGCCAGTATTAGAATGATGAGAGTGAATAAAATACATAATATAAATGGGAGTGCATCTTTATTCTAAAATAAGTTTACCTTGGTTGCCAGCTGTTGAACAAAAACCGATTTTTTAAATATAAATGCAAGAAAGCCGAAATTTCGTCTAATTCCATCAGAACATTTGATGCCGCTGGTAGATGAAACCTAAGATGTTTTAGGTTTGAATGTGGCTGGCAATATCAAATTTTCACAATGAACTTTAACGATTTTGTAATGTTTGTTATTCACATACAAAACTTGGTTTGTTTAATTTATGTTATTCGCTAAAATACCATTAAAGATATAAAGCTTTTTCATTCTTTTCCTTTTTTGGCTGCTGCCACGAAGGATAAGAAATTATTATCTATTTTAAATTAATACGTTATCACGGGCTAATTAGGATTATGTTCATGTTGTTGACGAGATGCTAATTTGATTCATTGGCAGACTACCGCCCATATCAAAGTATGATTGTACATTTCTTTCATTTTCATTAAATTCACTTCATACTGTTCAAGCGGTTTTCAGAATTTCAGTTTAATAATTAATAGAGTGAACAAAATTGAAGCAAAACAGCATAAAACAGATGTAATTAGAACGGAATCAAGTTATATGGATCCTGTTTGTTATAATCATATGTAATGACAAGTATGTATAGTTTGCTTAAAAAATATAGAAAAAATTGATCCAACTTCACAAGTTTTCTTTTCTCATAAGACCACTATTCTTTATCATAAGACGTTGATGTTAAAAATACAACAACTATTGGTGTGCAATTTGGTCAATTTAGTTTCGATGTAATTGTGAGTAGGTATTTTATATGTAGAAATTTAGGGTATAGGACTCAAGTACATATTTCCCGAAAAGATGGACAACCATGATATTTAAAACCTAGCAACATCTATTTAAGTATGAGAAAACAAATAACGTCAGCCGCAATCGAATGATATGCAATTTGTTAACGTCGGTCTAACGATTGTGCTGACGGTTCAAATATTTAATCAATAGTAATCAATAATTTTGTAATTCAAATTTTCTTGTTGTTAACCTCAAATAAATTACAATACACTCTTTGTCTACGCACGGTTTTCGCTCTTCTGTGGTTGTCTGGGAGTCAAAATTGTATGTGGATATAACTGGAATACACGCAGCCTCAGAATCTATTCCTCGCTATCCACTACACGATCTCTGCGTGGAGATCGCTTGAGTGTACCGGTTACCACGAAATCGACGGACAAATCAGTTCGAAGTGAGAACCGAGAAAAACAAGGTTGAGGATCACTTTTGTGGTGGATTATTTCTCATGTGCGTAACAAACATGTTTGATCATTCGGCTTCTCTTGAGTTGTTGGAATCGTGGGTGAACACAATTAGGGTTGGACGGGCTGACCTCACGGATGAAGCGAGACCGAACTAATGTGCGGGTGTGCAACACCGGAGTTAACATGGTTGTTTTTGGGAAGCCATTCGTTGCAAATTAACAATGCTACACAACACGAACTTACAACTATTATAAGAATATAAAACGCAAGCATGGACACCATGGCTGTAGGAAGAGATCTCGCTAATAGAAAGAATTTCTAATAAGATAACTAACATGTTTATTGAATTGTATAATCTATTTTTTCTGCAGTGACTGATTGTACTCGGATTACCAACTCTCGAATAGAACAAATGACGAATGTAAACCATGCCAGTATTAGAATGATGATAGTGAATAAAATACATAATATAAATGGGTGTGCATCTTTATTCTAAAATAAGTTTACCTGGGTTGGCAGCTGTTGAACAAAAACCGATTTTTTAAATATAAATTAAAGAAAGCCGAAATTTCGTCTAATTCCATCAGAACATTTGATGCCGCTGGTAGATGAAACCTAAGATGTCTTAGGTTTGAATGTGGCTGGCAATATCAAATTTTCACAATGATCTTTAACGATTTTGTAATGTTTGTTATTCACTTACAAAACTTGTTTTGTTTAATTTATGTTATTCGCTAAAATACCATTAAAGATATAAAGCTTTTTCATTCTTTTCCTCTTTTGGCTGCTGCCACGAAGGATAAGAAATTATTATCTATTTTGAATCAATACGTTATCACGGGCTAATTAGGATTATGTTCATGTTGTTGACGAGATACTAATTTGATTCATTGGCAGACTAGCGCCCATATGAAAGTATGATTGTACATTTCTTTCATTTTCATTAACATTCACTTCATACTGTTCAAGCAGTTTTCAGAATTTCAGTTTAATAATCAATAGAGTGAACAAAATTGAAGCAAAACAGCATAAAACAGATGTAATTTAAACGGAATCAAGTTATGGGGTTCCTGTTTGTTATATTCATATGTAATGACAAGTATGTATAGTTTGATTAAAAAATATAAATAAAAAAGATCAAAATTTACAAGTTTTCTTTTCTCATAAGACCACTATTCTTAAGCATAAGACGTTGATGTTGAAAATACAACAACTTTTGGTGTGCAATTTGGTCAATTTAGTTTCGATGTAATTGTGAGTAGGTATTTTATATGTAGAAATTTAGGGTATAGGACTCAAGTACATATTTCCCGAAAAGATGAACAACCATGATATTTAAAACCTAGCAACATCTATTTAAGTATGAGAAAACAAATAACGTCAGCCGCAATCGAATGATATGCAATTTGTTAACGTCGGTCTAACGATTGTGCTGACGGTTCAAATATTTAATCAATAGTAATCAATAATTTTGTAATTCAAACTTTCTTGTTGTTAACCTCAAATAAATTACAATACACTCTTTGTCTACGCACGGTTTTCGCTCTTCTGTGGTTGTCTGGGAGTCAAAATTGTATGTGGATATAACTGGAATACACGCAGCCTCAGAATCTATTCCTCGCTATCCACTACACGATCTCTGCGTGGAGATCGCTTGAGTGTACCGGTTACCACGAAATCGACGGACAAATCAGTTCGAAGTGAGAACCGAGAAAAACAAGGTTGAGGATCACTTTTGTGGTGGATTATTTCTCATGTGCGTAACAAACATGTTTGACCATTCGGCTTCTCTTGAGTTGTTGGAATCGTGGGTGAACACAATTAGGGTTGGACAGGCTGACCTCACGGATGAAGCGAGACCCAACTAATGTGCGGGTGTGCAACACCGGAGTTAACATGGTTGTTTTTGGGAAGCCATTCGTTGCAAATTAACAATGCTACACAACACGAACTTACAACTATTATAAGAATATAAAACGCAAGCATGGACACCATGGCTGTAGGAAGAGATCTCGCTAATAGAAAGAATTTCTAATAAGATAACTAACATGTTTATTGAATTGTATAATCTATTTTTTCTGCAGTGACTGATTGTACTCGGATTACCAACTCTCGAATAGAACAAATGACGAATGTAAACCATGCCAGTATTAGAATGATGATAGTGAATAAAATACATAATATAAATGGGTGTGCATCTTTATTCTAAAATAATTTTACCTGGGTTGGCAGCTGTTGAACAAAAACCGATTTTTTAAATATAAATTTAAGAAAGCATAGTAATATCGATTAATTGATACATTTATATCTCGCTAATTCTTTCTAAGTAATTACACGAATAACTTGTTAGAATTTAGAAAATATAACCCTGTTATGCACTGAAATTACGATCACGGAAGGTGGTTTATACTCTCATAATCCGCATCACTCAAAAGGGAAGAGCAAAGCAAATTTTTCAGCTTGGTGCTTCACCAGCTTCATCATTGCAACCTAGTTAACCATTTCTTCATGGATTTGAGGCTTGATCTCAAGACCACCACAAACTGACTGCAATTACCACGTATCTATTCTTCGCTAGTGTTTGTATTTGAATCCTGGAAAGTCAAAAATAATTTCTAGCAAATGCACTTCATTCCTCTACTATCATTTTGATATGTTTTGTAATCTGAAATTTGAAAGTTAAAATTTATTCACCATTGTTTCTTGCAAAGTTATATGCATATTATTTGGATATAAATGAATGTATACTCTAAACTAGAATTTGAAAATTCATTCTGTTTTCGAGTTCTCATGAAATAATGTGAATACTGGAGCAATAAATAAGTTGTTGCATATGAAAATGATTAATAATTATCTAGCGAGATTCCGTTTTCTATTAATAAATTTAATGGAGAGAATTTGGAATGAAGAATTCCAGTTAATTTTTAATAGTTGGATAAGATTAAATTTGCTTAATTCTCGTACACGTGCAAATAAAAAGATAATATGCCAGCTTAATATGGAGATATTAGGAAAATTAAACCTAATATTTATTCTAAGCAGAATATCTCAGCGATGGTAATGACAAGGAATTTAACTTTTTTGTCATCTGTTTTCGATCGAAAAAAGTAAATATTCATTTATTTATAACAAAGGACGAAACTATATCAACATATATTAATTTAAAAATAAGGAAAATAAGGAAATGTATGCATGAATTAGATATTGCTACTTGGTTTGCTTGGACGTGATTCATGAAAATATAGACAGTTCACAATCTATGCGTGATCGTACATCATGATTGGAAACGAAGAATAATTTCTCCATTTTACAATGGTGGAAATCGCTCCGATGTTTCCAATTACCGACACGTTACTCTGCTACCAGTGATTTCAAAATTACTTGAGCGAGTCATTTTGGACGATTTAATGAAACTTTTCGAGAATAATCAGTCGCTTTCGAGGAACCAGCATGGATTCAGACGAAATTATTCCTGTTTGTCTATTTCCTGGTAACGCTATATGATTGGACAAAATCGGTAGATAAAGGACACGCAATACACGACTGCTACTTAGATATTTCAAAAGCATTCAATCGCGTTGACCATTCCCTACTACTGCAGAAGCTTGAAAGGCTTGGTATAACTGCAAATTTGCTGAATTGGCTAAATGACTACCTAACAAATCGCACTAACAAGGTACGTGTTGATGGTGCATTATCCAAACCAATTGCAGCAACTAGCGGAGTTCCCCAAGGCTCAGTCCTTGGTCCAATCCTCTTTCTGGTTTGTGAATAAAATACCAGAAATTGTTCGATGTAACATTTCGTTATTTGCGGACGACATAAAGATTTGGCGCAGCATTCGTAGTCCAGAAGACTGTCTGCTATTATAAAAGGACCTTGATACGCTTCACAGCTGATCGTTGAAGAACAAACTGCCGTTTAACTTCAACAAATGCAAAATCATGAATGTGAGGAATCGAGTAGAGTTCACATATCACATAGGTTCGCAAGTCCTTGAAAATTGCAGTGAAGAAAAAGATTTGGGTGTTTGGAAATGCTCCAGTTTAAAACCATCACTTCAAACTAACAGTGCCTTTTAAAAAGCAACACGTGTTCTAAATCTACTCAAACCTGTATTTGGGAAATTTTCGCCCAAGATATTCCCAAGGATCATGAATACATACTTGAGACACGTCTTGGAATACGGTGTGCAGTCATGGTCTCCGTGGCTCAAGAGGGATGTGGAACTTATGCAGCGAATTTATCACCGCTCAACGAAACTAGTTCTCAGCATCCGGAACAAACCATATAAAGAAAGGATAGCTCAACTGAATCTGTTCGATTTTCTCTATCGACGAATCAGAGGAGACCTTATTTTACTTTACAAAACATTCCATACCCCGAACCATCCCCTACATGATTTATTCACGCGAAGGGATACGAGGAATCATCGGACACATGAATATGTGCTGGTCGTACCCCAATCCCGCCTGAACTGTAGAAGGTATTTTTACTCTGTCCGTGTCTGTTTTACTTGGAACAGTTTACCTTCAACCGTTGCTCACGCCACTAGCTTGCATGACTTTAAAACGAAAATAGACGAATTTTTATTGCATTATTGGTTTCCAGAAAACTTATATAGTGTTTAACCTATGTTCTTATATTGATTATACACTTGAATTTCAATTTTTACCATCCTATGGTTGTTGTTAGCCTTGTTCCTTTTTGAAGCAATTCAAACCTCGAATTACGTTGAATTACCTTGAATGATATCTTATATTCGGTCTTGAGATTGTGCACGTTAACTTTCCCGGTGTTGTTTCTTACTATCTTCGATTTTTATTACACAATATAGAGCGAGATATGTGCACAATTATCTGTTTCGAAAGAACCGATCACACATTATCTGTATCTGATTTAACAATTCAAAAATTAAAATCGAAAGTCTTAGCGTTTTAGATATCATATGCTAATACATTTTTGTCACCAAATTAAGCGAATCTTCGAGATTATCTTCGCTATTGTAAAAATAATCTTTTCCTTTTAATAAATTGACTAATTGTGTGAAGAAATTAAATAAAACCTTATTTTGCAATGAAGGTGTTTGAAAATGATATATTTTACATCATTTGTTTATATGTTCGAGACCGATCACATGGTTATGGAATCTGCTTCTAGCCCTAAGTCTGATTTTATGTGCTTGTCATATTTAAGACTTTATTTAGAGCTTCGTTATGGTTGTTTTCTTTCGTTTGACAAGCATTTTTAATTGCAACGAATATGCGATTAATCGCATGTTACGAGAAAATTAATATTCCAATTTATCAATAGCAGTGATATAATATTGAATAGATTGTACAAATTCGTGCGTATTTCGTAATATCGACATTTTAAAAAAAGAATTTAACATTTGTCTCTTCTGGTTTTGGGGAATCAAGGTGATATTATTTATTTATTATAACTAAGTGACAAATACAGATACCACTAGTTTAACTAATGGCCAATAATCATCATGAAATAGTTTTTATTAATTTATAAGCAACCACGTTGAATCTGCTCCAAGAGCAGTCTGGACCTGGATGAGGAAACTAAATTTAGTTCATATTTTAGGCAATACTATATATCATCATGTAATTTATGAGTAATTTTAACACGCTGTTTTTTTCTCAAAGTAATCAACAAAGTCTACGATGTAATAAAAAATTCTTTTCGCTATTCACAATATTCTGATTGGATTACGTATTAGCAGAACCGATCACTTGGAATCTGGATCTGCTTTGACCATTGATGAATTCGTAAATACATGTACTATAATTTCTAGATAACATATAATTAAAAATTTCAAAGCAATAATAATAGTCTTTTTCAGATTTGTTCTGTGAAAAACTTTGACAATTCTTTTTTCAATTTTTTCACATCTTCAGCAAAATGAAATTTCAATACACCGAATGTGGTATTTCACTCAGGATCCTTTGTATAAAACTATGGGTTATTCAGGCGATGTCATCAAACTTTTTTACATTTTAGTGAGTGATATAACAAATAAATTTTCACATTTACGAATTTATAATCGTTAACTTCGACTGTATTTATTTCTCTGTGATAGTAACAATGTGAGAAAACGCGCTCCGAATACTCATGATTTAAATTCAAGGATAAATGAGAACTAAAAGTTAATGGACAAAGTCATTTTGTCAATTTTTAGTTTGAAGAATTGGCTTTACTTAAAGGACAAACGATTGTGATACGCATGACATTTCGGCTTCAATGTTCAAGTTCCCTTGGCTGTCTCCCCGCTGCTCTAAGCTATGCGGGTCATTATATGAATGTCTTCAGGTTTAGTTGGCCTTTAACGTGTATACATCCAGGGAGATTGGCCGTTGGCCTGCAACTACCAATAATATTGATCATACGCTTTCCTACCCACCGAGATATGGTTTGCTTGTTCTCTGATTAAGTTGGCAAGTTCTTTGAAGATTGTTAATAATTCAAAAAGATCAGTTTTTAACAATATAAAGCAGAATATGGATATATTCATATGGTTAAGATGAATATTCGCAAAACAAAAATTTGGATCGAGCATACGCCGTGACGTGAAAACATATATTTCTGGGTGGTGTTCGGTAATGTTCAAACTGTTTCTATTATTATGAATATAACAACCAGTCAAATACAAAATGTGGTTGAAACGTTCAGTACATGTCTACAAGTTTCCTTAATTTTTATGGTCTTATGTACAATTTAGTTAGTTAGTAATCATTGTCGCATAACTCACCTTTCACGTCACCCTCTGTTTCAAAAATAAATATAAATATTCGTTAACCAAAATGAATCATTCGTACGCCAAGTATTTTCCATGTCTCTCGATAATGACGCTGCAAATTCTATCTATGTTGTTGTATATATATATATATATATATATATATATATATATATATATATATATATATATATATATATTTGCAAATTGCTATCTACGCTTATGACTGAAAGCCTACTAGTTGTGATGTCGTTGATCCGCAAGGGGCACTGTTTGAATTGTCAGTCGCAAACTACAAAATTGCGGTTAATGCCTGTTTCCTGCTAACCGTATGCAAATGATACATATTACAATACTTGATAGATTGCTCCTCTCGAATCATGAAACGCCGCAGAGCCTGATGTATATCGACCGGACGATGTCGAATAATAATCTTAAATAAGGTGTTGTTTATTTACAAGGTAGAACACTTTTTAATCCTACCAATTCGCTATCCGAACAATTTTAATAATATTCTATTCCATAGGGTCATTGTAAAACGTTGTTTGCAAGATTGCTCGAAAAAAAACGTACTAACTATTAGTTGGATATAAACAAGATATAGTTTTACTTACGTAGGCTTTTTAAACCATCTATGGAATAAACAATAATATATTTAATGGAGGACCTAATAGGCACAGGAATACTATGCATTCTATTTCACATTCAACTAAAATTTATCATCGTAAATTATAAATGGAAAATTTTCTGTATTTTCTGTATGAAGTCTGCTCTTTTACAAAGGATTAACAGTATGACTTTCAATTGGAATTCTCTATTTCGAATTCAAAGGTTGTTGAAATAAATGAGACCGTTGACTCATCAATTTGCTTATTTTATTAATTGTATTGTATTGTATTGATTGAAACAATGTTTTGTACACATTCCCAGTTTTAATTACTTTCGAAAAAAATCGACTGTCTGGGATAATGTATATTTCCTAAATTTATTAGGTTAGAAAAATTAATCATATATCCGTTAATATACACCGGTTGTACGATCAGTAAAGCTTAATAAAGAATAGACTCATGAAGTTTACATACATCACATTGGTAGTGTACTTGCAATAATACAAGAACCGAGAGTGATCGTGTTTTGATAACCCAATCACACTTAACTAATTGCTGAGAAAAAATATTTTAAATATATATCAATCGAAATTATTATTGCTATAATATCACTTGTGATCTTCACATATATTATTGAAATGAACTCAAAATTTACATTTTTTATTTAATTCTCATTTCATTTATATCATTTTCAACATCCTCAAATTTGAATTTGAGAAGCTGTCTGTAACAACTGTTGTAATATAAAAATTGTGAAAATGGGCAATGCTCAATAAATAAAACTAATTTAGCAGGTCGACAGCTTTATTTTGGTATCCGATGTTCTAATAATTCTGAAACATATCTGGGTTGATTCAATCAATCTTGTTTTTGTGTTATTGTTTGGTTCAAACTTCTAAGGAAATTCTTTTCCTTAATTCAAATTGAACGTGAATGAGTTATTTTGAGGATTGCAATATATTACTTGCGTAAATTTGTATCGTCCTTTTATAGACTTTGTTGCCACAACACAAAATATTTCCATACATCACAAAAACTTCACTTCAAATTTGAGTCTTATATATTAAGCTGTTATTGATAATATTATTTAAGTGATAACTTTGGGTAAATTCTACTCGGAAAATGAATTGATCAAATTCTGTGAAAGATATCAATAACTTGTTTTTTTTAAATAAAAACATGTATCTTTCAAAACTGATTTAAAGATTTTTTGGTCTTACCTGTCTTCAGCTTTTTTACTTCAAAAATAAAATATTTATTTAATTACTAAATTAAGAGGAAATTGTTCTTATGTTATTCATTTATTTATTCCTTACTTTTTTCATGCAATTCTGTAACTGTAATAAACAGTAAACATATTTATTTTCAAGAGAACAAGATTTTGATATTGTAACATAAGTAGTGTGAATGAATTCCTTACTTGTGACCGACAATGCAGCATCTAAAAAATCGGATATTAATTTGTGAAGCTAAGTAGAATATACGGATTACCATCAAAATGAATTTCACAACTTGTAACGTTTACTTTAAAAAATGAAATACTAAAATATAATTTATTCAGCAACTACGTTTGAAACACCTTCGGGTTTCATATAGTTTTAGGCTGATTTCCAACAAGTGTACGGATGTCGTTGGATAGATATCAAAAAATGCACATTATTAACAATCACTAATTGGCGATTTTTGTCCACTTTTATGTTATGTAATAAAATATTTAGATTATCACAATATTGCTAATAATTCAATTCTGACACAATTAATACTTTATTGTTCATTCAAAAGAAACTTTGACAACTCACTCTCTTTTTTGACTTCTTTAACTACGAAATAATCAAAACTTGTTAAATGTGTGTGTGATGGAAACGGATGCAAATGAGGTGTAAAATGTTTGTTGATTGAAAAATTGCGACTTATTTTCATTTTCAAACCTAGCTAATTTATTAACGTAGGGTTTTGAGCAGAATGATTTTAAAAAACCAAAGGAAGCACAAACAATTAAACTAAAATTCCCGTATTCAACAACATAACTCTTGGATAGGTTGAAGCAAATTGTGTTTAGTATCGTAGATTAGGCATTATTATACATGGTTGAACGAATGTGGTGATGGATCTCTCCAATATAAAATAATAAACAAAATTAATGCAATGTATTCCTGCTTTGAACGTTTCGGTCATTGTCGATGTTGGACATGGCGACAAGAGATCACCAATACAACTGTTCCTGTTGCACGTGGTATATAAGCAATACGATGCAAAACTGGAAAATTGTTCTAAAAAACACAGCGAAAACTTGATGAGCGTAGTGGCTATTATTTAATTTGGTAGAGGAGAGCCACCAATTAAAAAGTGATGAGGCATTCTTCAGTGTTAACATTGTGACTCAGAAAATCTCACGAATACAATAGAGGCATGTCGATCGTGATGAAAATCTAAAATTAGATGTTCTCCGTCCAAAAAATATTTTGCGATCTGGCATTGTTTTATCAACAGATATATCAAACGAACCCTTTAAGTTAACAACACGTGCCATTGATTTTCGTTTGATATTAAACGTTAATCAGTTAAAATGCACAATATACTAAATTATGTATGACAAATCTGACAGTATGTATCAGAGAAAGTATGCATGACAGGTCAAATATCCCTCTCTTTAACCAGGAATTTCGTTTGAGCTCCTGGCTACACATGTGCCTTTCACCTATGAATTGCATAGGAATGTCTATTCAAAAACCTATAAGATTGCTACATTTAAGAATTGAGTCAGCATAATAGTATGAGATCTGCACATATTTGAAAAATATCTGTCTGAATTATTATGTAGAATAAAGGAACTAATAATGAAATCTTATAGTGTATATTATAAATATTCATATCCTAAAAATAAGAAAATTTACAATAATGATTGATCATGTCAAAAATTAATATTTGTCTTCAAAATTAATTCGATATCAGAAAACAAACTCACTTTTCTTTTTTACTCCTGCATCTAGTGTTGGGATGAAAAGTATGATTGATATTTATTTCAAAAGTGAGCAGCGTATGAGTTGCATTTTCAAGGAAGATAATTTAATAAGAAATGAATTTGAACTAAACAACTTACATCCCTTTACACGTTCGTACTCTGAAATTATATGATTTAACTATGTACTTTTGATAATGTTTGATCAGTAATTTTTCCGAGACATCGATCTCACTAAAAAACAATCAATCCTATTGTTGCCTCTAACTTAGAATCCTTATAAAAGCACACACATAATTATGAATAAATATTTTAATTAAAAATAACATTTGATGTATTTGATTTATATAATAACAAAAAATGGATTCATCGATCTCTGAATATGCAAACAGGGGTTTTGATATCTCGGATACATGCAAACAAATATATGCATCAAATTTGTTGAGCCAATGTGAAAATTATCAAAATAACTTACTCTCTTCTTCTTCCTCCGTAACTGATGAATTGATTGAAAATTTCAGCACATATTACAGAAAGTGAAAAACACTATATTAAGGCCAGTATTCATGAATTATTAGTTCAAAATATTATTTCAGTTATACACAAAATGTATTTTGATTTTGATTAATTTCAACAATTATATCTCATTGATTAGATTTTGATTTATAGATATACAGAATAATATTTTCGGGACTTACGTTTTGTTTCATGTGCAAGCTCTGAAACACAGAATGCTCAATTGAGTACATGTCTAGTGATCCGTTAAAAGTTTTATTATTAAATTTTATTATAACCGAAACAAGGTTATCCTTGTCATCGTTCCAAATATTATTGCATATAAATGCCTTTGTGTCTATGTGTATACTACTAAGTGAAGAGATGTCAGAAGATATTAAGTTGAAAATATGATAACCAAATGAATAATGAGATAACTGAAAATGTTATATATCTGTATTTATAAGAAATATTTTTCGTTAATGATAATATGCTCACTTTCATGTAGATGAAGTAGTCCTGTAAATAAATCATAATATTAGTGAAGTAATCGTTGACAGTTAACAAGTACACCGATGAGTAATTCGCATCTCACTTTGTTCATTTGGAAGTTTGTCCGGCCAACACAACACATAGTGAATGTGTAAAAGGATAACTAAAACCGCTGTAAGGTACGTGTGATTCATTTTGTCGAAACAACTATTAAATTTTGAGAATAAATTTATATATGTGCAATTTATTTTAAGAGCATTTTTATTGGTCAATGCGTGAGCCGCATAAATTTCAAAATAGCACAATACGAAGAGAAATTGTATCAATCTTGAATACGAAGCAATTGTATGTTTAACAGCTGCAGCAGTTCATAATATAAAATTGAAAATGAAAAAAACAAACACTGGTTTGATAGTTTTAAACATTTAACCAAGCCTCAAGATAAAACAAAATTTAAATTGTCTTCAGAGGAAGATAAATACATCATGGAAGATTTTATGAGACACAAGGAAACTGGGTATATATCAAACAAATATCTATAAGTATTTATAGCCATAAGGTAAGACAGAATAATTTATTAATTTATGTAAATTATCGTATCGAATTTCAATGAAAATTGTGTTCAGCCAGTTTAGCTTCATCAGGTGAAATAAGGATGAACAATGGTTTATCAATGGTTAACATATTTGCGCACAAAAAATCTATAATTTCGTTAATATATCTAGTGACAGATGGCCTCATGTGTATAGTGATCACTCATTAATCGCTGCTTTAAGTCCCATATCTGCTAACGATAACCGAATATCCATGAATTGAGATACTATATAATAATAATAAATAAAATAATAATAAAAACTTGGAAAAATGAAATAATGTCGTTTTACTGATATGGTTAATACAAAGTTAATAAAAAGATCAGAAGAGACATTACATTTCGTAATAGATTTATATTTTAATGATATTACATGATGCCGTTTACTACTGATATTATTATTTTTCGAAATTCTACTGATATTGTATGTTGAAAATTAAATTCGGAGATAGAGCAATTAAAAATTGTTTTGCATTTTATAGGCGCTTAATTTAAAGTTAAACTAACTGCTAAATGTTTATCGTATTCCGTAAATTAGCGAAAGAAAGACGCGGCGTGATTCATGATTATTGTAACGTAAGGCTTCAATGTTATCACGCAAAGGGTGGTAATTTTTGATAGTCCCTGGTATATTTTTTAAACTCTTCTATCTGGTACGTGTCTATAGACAAGGCCCGCCTCTTTGTCGGTACTAGCGAATAGAAACATCCTATGAAAACTCATTTTCTCGAGAGTAAAATTGACCAGAGACAAGAGATTAGTGCATTTGCGTTAGTTTAATAAAGACGAAGTTTCTAGAGGAGAGAAACATCCTTGCACGAAACCCGTTTGCGAAAGTTTATAAGGTTGATTCAAAGATAATATAAAGCGTATTGTGTTGGTTGAACCGCCTGTTGCCTTGTGTTTTAACACCAGTATTCGTTACTCGGATATCTTTAACGTACTGGCGTTAAAACGTGTCTCTGTTTATAATAATGAAAGCGTCACATGATTATTTCAATGTCTGTTAGCGGGGCCTTTAAATCGGACTTGCATAAATTTAATTTCTCCAAATATTTTCCCGCTTTTCACGTTAAATGTTCACGCTATCTGTGGTCCAAATTCATCATTTTTTCGTATCAATTTAAGACAATTTTGGAAGAGCAGTTTGGAGCGAATTACGAAAAATTTGACAATTTTGTCCCAATGCATATCATTACTGAATTTGCTGATAAACTGGATCAGATTTGGAAATATTCGAACCAGATGTACAAAAAACACTGTTCAGACCACAAATTGTATCTTGATGTCGGAGAGGTTCTTTAATTTTTGAAAACATTTTTGGTGAAATTAATGAAATTAATGAAACTTCTGAAAATTCGTTTATATGAATAAATACAATTTCTTTATATTTTTCTTCAATGTTGCCATCCATCGATCGGCTATTTCAAAAATATGTATGTATAGTTTTGCTAGTGATACAATGACAATTTAAGAGTATTAATGCGGGAAGATAAAACGACAATGTTAACCTGTCTCTGAGGTAATATTAGTTATCTGTTGCACGTAGTTTTGAAATGCAGTTACATACACAAGTAGCCAATGACTTCGAATGGTCCTGTTCACGAAGCTTGCAGATTTTAGCGCGTGTGATCGTCTCGAAGTAAACCGAAAGCACATGGATTTAAATCAGTTGGAAAGTAAATGTTATGAATGAATGGATTAGTGGGGGTGGCAGGTAATTAAAGCATTAAAAATATAAACCGATTGTCATAGTTAGGAACAATAATTTCTGGTGAAATAACAGAGGATGCGATCAATCCCCATAGAAGGCGGGGTTGATTGCCATAAAGTAAATATGCTGGAAACATCTGAGATAATCAAGAATCAACAATCAAGGTTTTATGATGAATGCAAGCAATAGTTTAAAATGCACCTCAGGATGACACCTATAAAAATACAGAGGATGCAATCAAAATGCTATTAAGGCGTTTGGTGTGTGTGGGTTCATATGGGGCCAATATACAGGACCTATAGTGGAGTGCTCATTTGATATTAATATCCTGTTTCGATTTGAAATCACGGGTGGTATGATTGTTCACAATATCATGCGATAGTGTATTCCACAGTGAGCAGAGACACCGAGAAATAACGGCGGCTACAATCGAGTCTTAATTGCGGTATAACGAGACAAGTTGTCTGATACCATGTATATTTAGGGGAACTGACTGTTATCTAATCTCAGTGAGGGTTAATTTCCATTCGCAGTATTTTATATGTAATGATCATTTTGTACTTTACACTGCTTCAAGCTAAATCTCAGCATGGTTATTTGCTATTGGCGTGGGATGTGTTGCATTCCATCAAGTAGCGCTGTCACCCGGTGGTAAAATTTACTCAACAATCCAATGACTTTACGCAGCCACGGTGCTTAAGCTAAGATCATGTATTCTATCGTCGGATGGATGTGAGTATTTAAAAAGAGGGAGAGCGTTTTTTTTGAAAGAACCGACCTAATATTCTCATCAGTATTCCTAAGATACCGATTTCCATGTTGAAGAATTTTCGGCAATGACATTTGGGTTCAGGTTATTAGTATTCCATATACCGGGATCCTTTAATGGCCAAGATTATATGTATGCTCGTATTTCCGGCCAAGTTGTAGCATTTAATATTTATATATGCTGAAAGGCATCTGATTTCATCGAGACTAGTTCTACAGGGAATTCAATTTATCCTTATCGAACGCTTTTTATACATCAATATAGCAGGCATGAAGTGAGTATCTTAAGTCAAGGAATCTTGTCCAATCTTCAAGAGTTCTGCGTAAATTTTTGAAACAAGATCTGTTGCGGCGAAAACCACGTTTGTTTGTTGGCCTCCATCAGTCGACCATGGATGTACATCACAATCGCATGAATTTCATGTTTTGCAGCTTTTTGAATGACTAAACAGTCCGATTAGGGAGGAACAATTTCTCCCGCAGCGCTTGCAAGGATAGGCAGAACTCCGTTGTATTGCATCAGTTGGCCGCCGGCGGCGTGATCTGCGTTCAGCAGCCAAGAGCTGTATCTGCTCCTTTCCGGCTTGCAGACGACGCTCTACACAATGCCTCCAAAGTGAGCTGTCAAGAGCAAGTTCTTCCCAGCTTGCAGGGTCAATGTTAAGAGCTTTCATATCTCTTCTGCAAGCATCTTTGTACCGCAAGTGCGGTCTGACCAATTTTCGACTTCCTAATTGCAACTCACCGTAGAGTAGATCTTTCGGAATACGACCATTTTCCATTCTATAGACATGACCAAGCCACCGCAGGCGGCGCTGACGTAATAAAGTGAACATGCTCTGTAGACCAGCATTTGAAATCACTTCAGCGATAGTCTCTCTGTCCATCCACGATATGTTCAAGATACGACGGATGCTTCGTAGATGGAAAGCATTCAGCTTCCGTTCGTGTCTTGCGTGGGTGGTACAGGTTTTACTATCGTATAGTAAAGCTTTTAGTACGCACGCGCCGTATACCATAATCTTTGTCTTTACAGTCAGCTTGCGGTTTTCCCAAACACGAGAGTTCAAACAAAAAAGAATAACAGCTGCTCTGCCAATCCGCTTATCAATCTCCGTGTCCAGCGGGAGGTTATCCGCAATGGTTGAACCAAGATATGTGAAATAATGTACTGGTTCAAGCTGACAGTTTTCAACAGTGATGATTGGTGGCGATACAGTTCCTTGACCAAGGACTCTGGTCTTGCTTGTTATACCTTTTTAGACCAAAGTCTTTGCTTGCTGACGAAAAACAGTCCATTAGCGACTGTAGGTTCTCTTGGGAGTAAGCAATAAAGACTGCATCGTCGGCAAACAACAGGTCACGTATTATCACATTCCGTACTTTGGTTTTTGCTCTCAACCGGTTCAGGTTGAAAAGCTTACCATCACTTCGCGTGCATATTTAAATGCCTTCGGTTCTCGTTCTAAAAGTGCGCTTCAGAATCGGAGCAAAGAAAATACCGAACAGCGTGGGAGCAAGAACACACCCTTATCTCGACGAATTACAAATGCTCCTGAACTGCAATCGTTAAAATGGACTGAGAATTTCATGCCTGTGTGGAACGAAATAACGAGTCTGAGCAGCATTAGGGGCAGCCTATCAGATCAAGAATTTTATAAAGACCCTACTTGCTGACGTAGTCGAATACCTTAGTTAAATCAATAAAAATAGCGTATAATGGCATACGCTGTTCCCGACACTTTTCTTGAAGTTGTCTCAGGGAGATCATGTCAACGGTTGATCTTCCCTTGCGGAAGCCACATTGAGATTCGGAGTAAATTCTATCAGCTAAAACTTACAGCCGGATCTGTAAGACTTTAGCAGACAATTTACCCACAATATTCAGAAGGGAGATTCCTCTGTAATTGTTGCAGTCACCTCTGTCACCCTTATTCTTAAATAGCGTGATGAGCTTTGTATCTCGCATTTCTTGTGGACACACTTCTCCTGCCAGCACTGAAAAAGCAAATGGTGGAGAGGTTGTAATAATGCTGCTCTACCGCATTTTAGAGCTCAGGTGGAATTCCGTCGTCACCAGGGGCCTTCCCATTGGCTAAGAGGTCGATTGCCTTATTGACCTTATCAAGAGTAGGAGGGGTATCTAGATATTCAATGGTCTGCAACCGTTCGATATTTTTTCAAATGCATTCGGTAGAACCATACTGTCTCTAGAGTAGAGAGAGGAGATGTGCTCTACCCATCTTTCCATCTGTTGAGTTTTGTCGACAATCGGCTTAACAGATGAAGACTTTATGAGAGCCCCTTTAAGTTTGTTTGGGCCAATGGTTCTCTTGATCCCATCATACATAACGTGAAAAATTTCCGGTATCCGCAGCTTTTTGGATATTAAGGCTAACTCCAGTCCAATAGTCGTTTGCACATCGATTTGCAGTCCGGTGGACCTTATTTCTAGCTGGGCTTAGAAGACGTAAGTTTTCATCTGTTTGCATACCTTTGAACCTCAAGAATGCTGAGAGTTTCTCATCCAACACAGCAGTCATCTCAGAAGCGTTTGCTTCAAAACAGTCGCTCGTTCGAGATTTCTTCGGACCGAACGTAAAAACGTGCGACTCGGCATATGAAGCTTTCTATCAATTCCCAGGTTTCTGAGGCAAATTCAAGTGGTGTTGTATTGTTGAACTTGGTTGTGAAGGCTTTTGCGAATCTCCAATTTAGATTATGTTCGCACATGCGAGTGACGTCTATCCTAGGCTCGGCAGACAATTTGATGCGGTGAAATCTCGTTTGGGGAAGGTTCAGTTTTGCACAGACCAGTGAAAGATCAGTTTCGCAGTATGCGCTTTGATATGATCTGGTGAGGAGCACGCTTCCTATATTAGTTCGCTCAACAAGAATAAGATCAAGCTGATGCCAATGCTTAGAGCGAGGATCTTTCCAAGAGACTCTATGCTGTGGTTTTGTTTGAAAGAAAGTGTAACTGACACAAAGATTGAACTGTGTGCACAATTCTAAAAGGCGTTGACAATTTGCATTGGTTTTAACTACACCGAACCTTCCAAGACAGTTTTGCCAAGACTCGTAATCTGCACAAACTCAGGCATTGAAATCACCCAATACCACTACACAGTTTTTTGTGGCACGTTTTTCAGGACGGCTGTGACGTTATGATAAACAGCGTCTTTTTCAGCAGGCGTCGCAGAGAGCGTCGGTGCATAAACGTTGAACAACTTAATGGTACCACTAATGCACCTCAGATATAAAATCCAAATTCGTTCGCTTCAATTGAGGCTTGGTTCTGTTGCTTTTAATATGTCGTTACGCACGGCAAATCCCAATCCATGCAGTCGAGGCTCATCGAAACCTCTTGCTTACCAAATAATGTGTAATCTCTTTCTGTTAGCGTACCAGTGTCCGGTAATCGCGTCTCTTGTAGGGCAGCCACGTCGACATTCAGCCTCTTTAGCACATCGTTAATCACGGCGGACTTTCTAACACCTCTGATATTCGAGACGTCGTCATGAAATCCTGGAAGCATGGACCGGACGTTCCAGGTTCCAAGTTTCAGAACTGACATTTGTTGTTTGGTATTTCGATTCGCTGGTGTGGAAAAATACAGTCTGCTTGTCGGTTGAATCCTAATCCCCATGCACCCAATGAGGATAACAGACCGTGGCGAGACGGCACCTTATTGACTGCGGGCTGCCCAGCTTGAGGCCTGCAGTAGCCGTTCAATGACACCTGGAAGTCTCTCACACCGTCGACAGCAGCCCCATGCGCTTAGCTCTACGCCAGTCGAGCCATAGCTTTTAACCGGTATCTGCTGCTTCCCGTTTTATTTTCCGTAGAAGCGGAATGGAGTGTCCTCTCCATTGGTGCGTTGTGATGTACGTCAAGGCAGTTTAACATGGAGAACTAGCTGTTGCTCATGCAGCAAGTGCTCCCTCTCCACGGCACCACTAGAACCAAAGAAACAGCTAGGCTGATGCTTTCGGACGACGATGCCGTCGCAGGAGCTGGCAGGGCGATGTTGTATAAACTCCGGACTGCCTAACAATGTTGTATTGCCGATAAATGTCCATTAGTTTCAAGGGAACCCACGATACACTCAGTTTGGATTCGCTTAATTATTTTCGAAATTGATGGAAGCTGCGTATCAGGACAGTAATTTGCTACGTCGGAACGACATGTACCATTGTGAATTGGTGTTATTACACTAACGTCCTATGCTGACCGTATGCAACCTTCGTGAAGAATCCGGATGAATGTATGAAAGCTTTCTATGATATGCACGGAGAATAGCTGTGGTAATATTGTCACCAACCCGAGATTTCTTCGTATTAATTCGCTGTTGGCATCGTTTCACAACAACTAGGTCAATTATTGTTTCAGTTAGAGTTTCCAAAGTGTTTGATACACCATGATGCATTAGTTACTTTTTCGGGCAGAACACTTGGGAGTAAAATCTCACACGAGCATCCACAGTCTTCTGAACTGTAGTAGTCATTACTTGTTCAGTACGGAGCGGAAAACATATACACGCAAATAACAATCTCAGAGACAATTTTACATTTAGCGGGTACAAAACTTTTAATAATAACATAGATAATCGGTACAAAATCATCACGCAAAACACGTACTCCTTATAGTTAACTGGTGAAAATAATATATCCGCAACGATATTTTCTAAGGTTTTACCATTGCGATATTATGGAAGTGACCCTGAATTACCTTGTATCCCGAGAATAAAAACGATTTTTTTAAACAGCTGAATCCAAAAAATGTTGATCACGATCAGCTCTTTAGATCCACGTGCTTATCCAAAAAATTGCACCCGCAAAATAAATTTTATTATCGAGCCATGGTTATTGAAAATTTGCTTAAGTTTTTCTTTATCAAACTAGAATCCTCTATATTGAGATGTTTTATTATTTTGTAAATGTTATACTGTGTAGGTTCGAATTATTTTAGCGATGTGGGTTTTCAGTTTCGGATGATACCCAGAAGACTACCCTCCGTCATATCACAAGAGCAGGAAGCATTAAATACATCAACCACGACGATCGACGACTTGACAGTTCGGGTTAATAAAGGATTGCATTAGAGATATCAAAGTCACTACATTTTCAGAAACCAGAAAAGATGGACAAAGTCAACCGCTCTCGAACGATATGCAATTCGTCAGGGTATGATAAACAAGCCTCGCGTGGTGTGGGCTTGAATCCCACAGGTTGGCGCGAAAGCGAATGACATATCCGATAGAATGTCAACCAGGACACATACGTTTAAGAACCGTGTTGTGGTAACTTGGTTTATTATTTGCGAAAAAATCTAGTTTGTCCAAAAGACTTTAACTAGTGTTGTGAATGCGATTAGCGTTGGACACGCTGTCCTCGGTGATGAATCCAATAAGACCATAAAATATGTGTGAAGCTCGGGGGTAAAGTGTTTTTTGTTGGACGATGAACCGAGAGATTTTGTAGGAAGTCAGATGTGCGCCAGCTATCATAAGTTGACCAGGTATAAGTTGACGTAATATGTAAAGGTTTTAAACACAAAGAAAACTAATTTATTTTTAATATTAGAAATCTATTAGGGTTGTTCACAACATCTCCATCAGAATCAACGGCTATATTGGGGAAGCAGTCATAAACAAGATAATACTCAGCACATCGTTTAATTTTGTTTGTTTTACATAAGAAGGATCAGCAGTAAATTGAAAAAAAATTTTGTTGAATTTCTAAATTTGAAAATCAAATTTTTTGAATCAGCATAGTTGCCTAATGTTGAATGCTGAGTAAACACAATATATATATACAATACAACACAATATATAATAGTGAACCATGAATATCAGTCTCCAGAGTTGATTTCACTCCGCAACGATAGCCAAAAAAGTAATGTTGAAGCTCTATATTGACACATTGATTTCCAGTGCATAAAGATTTACGAAGCCTATAATCAAATTAGAGGAAATCTAGTGGTGCAGCCTTGAACCTGTATCACAGCACAAACGTTTGATCGGTATGAAGTTCTGCATTCATGTCAATGACGAATTCTAAAATCACCAAGTATTTAGAAGTCACAATAACTAGTCATGTGTGACTTCAAACTCTCCAGTATTTTTGGTTGTTCAGATCACACATTGACACGGAAACAATCATAAATGTATCGAGTTGTTTGACATAATTCCACTACATACTTTGACACTAACAAATAACTCGCACACATTGATATTTAGACAGTTGCAAACCTGGGTATGGAATAATTTCTCATGATATGTGGAGCGACGATTGTATTTCCATGTTTCAAAGAAGTGTGTGGCGCGATGTGGCTAAGCGGATCCACTGATCTTCTCGCGTGAATAGACTATTCTGTGTTATGTGACGCTGTTGGTTCAATCTGTTGGCGAGTTCTTGACAATCTAATAACATAGAATCTATTCGCTTCATTCCAACCAAGATCATCGGCTAAAAAGGATAGAAATTAGCATTTTTATAAATGGATGACAATCAGTTTTTCTGTTTCCCACAGTAAGCCTACAAGGAAAGCAAACAAAATGTGGAAATGAGCCTGTGTTCAGGGTAGAGCAATCAGAACTGACTACGGAACAAAATTAGTGCCCACAATGAAAAAGACAATCAACGTTGATTGTTACCATCACTGACAGTCATTCAAGTTGAAGTAAACCTAAAATGTTTATAGCAGATTTAAGCCGGAAGCTATTATCCTGCACACTGAGTATTAATTACATGTGTTGGCACAGAAAATAGCAAGTTCTTCCGGTCTATTTAGCGACAAATAAACACGAAATATTAAAGATTACAACACAGAGGCAGTGATGCATCACCTAACTTGCATCGAGACAAATTCAGCAAATTTACACAGGCATTTATGATGAAATTCTATTATGGTGCACTTTACGAAACATCTGCAACCACAAGCCGTGCACCTCAATGCATACTTTGATTCGGCAATATTCGATCAATATACTGGTACTAGTTGACAGAAGACATCAGTTATTTCGTTAAAACCGAGAATTTTAGTACATCTTGGCCAGTAAATTACAATCTTGCTAACTTAATTCCTGCGATGTTCAAAGTTCTGGTTCGCAAAGTGATTAAGAGCATTATTCAGAACCAAAAATGATAAGATATAATATGGGCAATGAAGCATGGTTTCCGTTGAATTTCTATCATGCTGGGTAAACGTACGATGGATGCTAAATAATTGAACCTGAGCGGTTGACGATGAAGTTAGGATCCAGGCTTGCTTCATTAATTCGTTCAATATCATCCACCACAAAATGCGACTGATGGAACATATAGGACCACTTTGCGCGTAGCTTTTTTGTTGCTTATATTAAGGAAGGAATTGCTCGATTGAGCAGAGTACAATGAACAATCAACTTCGTTTATGGTGATGCTCCTTAGGGAGGCAACAATATTTTTTCTTTTACAGGAAAGACCTAATAAATACTGTCAAGCAAGCTGATCATAATTGCTGAGGATATATTGAGCTGTGCGTTTATATAAACAGAGGAACACAGCTTATAGCCTCAAAGTGATACGAAAGCGTTTCCTAATTATTCGGTGAAAAAATGTCACCCATCGTCTGCGAAAAATTTAAGGAGCTTTAAATAAGAAACTTATTTCAATACGTCATACCATTTTAGCAGGCAATTGTTTTAGCTGAGAATTTTGGCATTATGAGCTCGAAGTTTCAGTATGCTCTATTAAAATAGCAACGTACAATTTAGCGGCGTTTCCAAACCTGTTTCTTAGTTTGGTGTGTATGCTCCGTCTGATTTTCAGAACCTTCCGGCAAAACTAAAAATGTGCACCAATCATCCCATGTTTGGTTTGGCTTGCCTTTAAAAGATATTCATTCGCATGAACGTGGCGAAATAAAAATCAAAAATGATTTTCAGAAACAAAGGAGCCGTTGAAAAGATGGAGACACTCACTGAACTTTGAGAAAGAATTTGAATGTAATGCAATAATTATGTACGAAACATTACATTCACGTAATCATTCAATGAAACATTTTAGAATTGTGTTAGTCCAAATGTTCTCATATCCGGAACTGGCAGTGGGGATATGCTCCTATTGTCTACAATATGCTCTTATATAGCACGCTTATCAAATATCCTCTGAAAGACAAGTTCAGCTTCTGGCCTGCACGAGTGGCCCCCCGAAACTGGCGGAACTGCTTCTACCAAAAAGAGAAGAAGCAAGGGTGAGTGACTGACGCCTGAAAACTAGTTTGCTTCGTCTAAATGGAGCTCGTTATTCTTGAAGGGCGTTTCAGCGACGGAAAGAAAAAAACTCTGATTTCAAACATCTGCAGACTCTCGGGATACACGATGTTGATAAAGGCTCCAAGAGAAAAACTTGAGTACAAATCTGGAGTATAGTATCGTATACACTTATTTGGTGCGCAACTGCTCTTTCTGGGAACTCCCTTATGAATTGCATGTCGCAATTCATTGTGCGAAAGCTAGATGAGCTAACTCGAATAAACGCCGACTCGCGCTGGGATTTTAATTGTGCCCAATTTCCCAAGACATATCATTGAAGCAAATCATCCTCCAGAATGAAAAAGTCGCACAAACGTCGTAAGCAAAAAAAGTCCGGACAAGTGCGCATCTCCAATGAGGAATTACAAACATTCATTTCTTAACCCGAGCTTTTAACTTCGTATTCCGATAAGCAAAATGCTTCAAAGATCAAGATTTTGGTTAACATAATATACTATTTATGTTTACACATGGTTTATAATCGGGCCTTTTATTTTATACGCTTATGCGGTGCAGGAATTTTTACGGAATCTGATGGGTAAAACTGTGTGATATAGCATGGTTTCTATTATTAGTTTTTCGTATCAATTCTCATTAGGATTCTCTTCTATATGATAGGGTGACAAAGACTGTTTTGAGCCCATTAGAATATGATAAAATATTCTCATGATTATACATATTAACATATTATCGTTTCGTTAGTTGAGAGGGTGAGATTTCTGTGCGTATTCTCATAAATTTAATGCAGAATCAATGGATACAATGATTGATATTACGTAATTATTATTGGAGAAATTATTTCGACTTGCACGGAAAGACGTATACTTTATACAGGAAATATTGGTTTTAGTTATATGATCATATTATACTTTTTGAAAGTTTTCTTTCCAGATAGGCTTCACGAAATACTAGATTATTTTGTCACCAAGGTTTTGCAACATTTCTGAGAATGTTTCATGCAAAATTTCGATTTTGACTTAAGATCTTTAAAAAAATGCATCTCTTTCGCCTTTCGATTCATCAATCCCCTAATTTGTCTATCGCATTTCACAAATCCAGTGACCCTGTTATTCTACCATAATGAAGAGTTCTAATATGCACGCGATAATCAGTCGACGACATTCGGAGATACGAGGACACGTTTGTATTTGATATAGTTAGATTTATCGATTTTATTCATTCGCGCACGACGAGATAAAATACTAACATTGCTATCGATTGTCGGTCTTCTAAACTCTGATGAAGATTTTCGCATTTTGAGTTTTAGGCGACCTACCGAGCGCCTATTCACTGTGTGATTCACCAGAGTTCAACTTTGGTCAAGTTCATGGAAGTATCGATGAAAAAGGTGAACGTTTTCTTCACTATTGGCATTAAAACTAAATCGTTATATCTTTGTATATGGAAACTAAAAAGTCTTAGCCATATTATTCAGTTTATTACTCGATGAAATTCAATTGGATATGATTAAGCCACTTCTTCGTCAGAAATGTTAAACATCAAATAAAAAAAACTATTGATTTGCAACAAAAATGCTGATGATATAAATAAAGTAGCCTTATGCATGTAGTTCGCGTTCCAACGTTCTGCGCTATGTTTCCTTGGGCCGTCCCCTTTTTCGTTTACCTTGCGGACGCCAGTGAATGGCTACCTTCGTATGCGAACTGGGATCCATCCTGCAGACATGACCGAACCATCTCCACCGTCGTCTTTTGACTACGATAGATACCACCTCCAGACCAGTTTTTCGCAGCAGTTCTTCATTCGAAATGGTGTGTGGCCAAAAAATCCGTAGAATCCTTCTCAAGCACTTAGTTTGAAACACGTTCATTCTGCGCTCAATGGCAGCGGTCGTCTTCCAGCATTCCGATGCATACAGCAACACACTCAGAACGTTGCTCTTGAAGAGTCTGATCTTCGTGTTAATGCTGAGAGCGGAGGAATTCCAAATGGAATTCAGCATGCAGAATGCTTGGTTCGCCTTCCCGATCCTTCTCCTGACCTCATCTTCACAGTCACCATTTACAGTCAGTTTGCTCCCAAGGTAGATTGTATCTGTAACCTCACTGAGCATTTGACCGTCCACGAACACTGGTGGTTGCTCCGGAACATTCTTCCGCATTACCTCCGATTTGCCAGCGTTAATTTCTAAACCCACCGTCTTGCCAATTTCGGATAGTCGATCGCTCTTGCTCTGGATGTCATTGATCTTGCACGCCAAGAGGGCAACATCATCCGCATAGTCCAGGTCTTCTAGCGGTCCCGCTGGGGTCCATGAAATGCCTGCTGCCCTGCCATCGGTCACCTGTCTCATAATCCAGTCTATTGTTAGAGAGAAGAGTATCGGTGAGAGGATACATCCTTGCCTCACTCCCGTACGAACCTCAAACTTCTCAGTGAGCATTCCATTGTGAGCGACTTGGCATTCAAACTTCTCATAAAAGGCTTTTATGAGATTTACTATCTTTGATGGTATACCATAATGACGGAGGATTTTTCATAACACTGGTCGGTGAACGCTATCGAAGGCCTTCTGGAAGTCAATGTAGGCCACACATAGCTCTGCATTCCATTCATGTGTCTGCTCCAGGATCTGACGGAGGACAAAGATTTGGTCAATGCAAGATTTTCCTTTCCTGAACCCGGCTTGCTCTTGTCGTAAGATGGATTCAACTGCATTGGAGACACGTTGAAGAATGATGCGGCAGAATACTTTGCTCGTGACTGATAGAAGCGTAATACCTCGCCAATTGGTGCAGTAGCTCAAGTCACCTTTCTTCGGAAGTTTGATTATAGTACCCGAACGCCACGCTGTTGGTATCTGCTCAGTATCCCAGATGTTCTGGAATAGGTCTCGCAAAACTTTCGGTGTCTCTTCGGTTTCCGCCTTGAGCAGTTCGGCATACACTCCATCGTCACCTGGTGCCTTCCCATTTTTCAACCTCTGGATAGCAAATTGCACCTCTTGGAGGCTGATGGGGTCTGTGTTGACGTCGAGGTCTGTAGTTGAATCAGGTATATCGACGTAGGTTTGAGGCGGTGGGCGGTTTAGAATGAGCTCGAGATGTTCTCGCCATCTAGCTTCACGGAATACTTGGTTATTTTGTTACCAAGATTTTGCAACATTTCAGATAAAGTTTCATGCAAAATTTCGATTTTGACTAAAGATCTTTAACAAAAATGCATCTCTTTCGCCTTTTGATTCATCAATCGCTTAATTTTTCTATCGCAGTTCACAAATCTAGTGACCCTGTAATTCTACCATAATGAAGAGTTCTAATATGTACGCGATAATCATCGACGACATTCGCAGATACGAGAGCACGTTCTTAAATCATAGAGTTACATTTATCTATTTTATTCGTTCGCGCACGACGAGATAAAATATAAACATTGCTATCGATTGTCGGTCATCTAAACTCTGATGAAGATTTTCGCATTTTGAGTTTTAGGCGACCTACCGAGCGCCTAATCACTGTGTGATTCACCAAAGTTCAACTTTCGTCAAGTTCATGGAAGTAGCGATAGAAATGGTGAACGTTTTCTTCACTATTGGCATTAAATCTATAATTTTAACCGTTTCAATATGAAAACTAAAACGTCTTAGCCATATTATTTAGTTTAGTACTCGATGAAATTGAATTGGATAAGATTAAGCCACTTCTTCTTCAGAAATGCTAATAATCGAATATAAACTATTGGTTTGCAAGAAAAATCCTGATGATATAAATAAATTCGCTTTAAAATATAGTGAGATTTATAGTTTCATGTGTAATATGTTCCACTACAAATTATACATTATTTTCCAAAACAACAACGAAGACACAATCGAAGATTTATTCTTGGTGAATATTTTCTTACGCTCAAAACTAATATTTTATAGTGGTGCCGACATTCTATGCATTTATACTGAAAATCTGGTTTCTGCTGTGTTTCTTATTAATTGGACTCAGAAGTGATTATTTAGCTTGAAAAAATTGTATGATAAATAATCGATATACGACCTATATACGTGTTAAGTAACCGGGGTTAGTTTTCGGTCGTAAAATTTCTGAATATTCTTCTTAGAATACTCAAGTTACGTCAAGCTTTATTGTAGACTATCCGGCAATGATTTTCATGCTTAAGGTTAAATGACACCCAGATACCGAGATCTTTTTCTGCGGTGGTCCAGACGAAAACTTGCGTGCCAAGCTTAAACGTGTGGTGCAGAGATTTGACATGCCGCAGCATTTTACATTTCACAGGGTTAAATGGTAACACATTTAACTGGGACCAACGGACAAGGTGCACAGATCCCGTTGTAATGCCAAACATTCATTAAAAGACCTGACACGTTGTCAATGCCATCGGCAAATAGTATCAAGTTGCATCCAATATCCTCTACTATATCGTTTATTTACACCAAGAATAGAAGAGGTTTAAGTACCGAGCCTTGCAGAACTGTACTCGTGACGTCTCTTTTTCTAGATTAGTTGCGGCCAACGCAAACTTGAACGTGTCTATCTGTAAGATAGTCCCTTATCCAATTCAGCGATATTCCCGTTATTCCGTAAGATTCGAGCTTTTAAATCAAGATGTCATGGTTGACTCTATCGAAAGCTTTGGAAATATCGATGTAGCAAGCATGTACAGCCTCACCTTCGTCTAGTGATTTGGTCCAATCGTCGAACGTTGTTAGAAGCTTAGATAAACAGCAACGATCACTTTGAAAACCATGTTGTGCTGAGGTCAAAATATTTGGGTTTACAAAATGTTCTCCCATGCGCGCAGTCATAGTGCGTTCCATTAATTTAGAGATCACGGGAAGTAACGTTACCGCTCTAAAGTTTGCTGCGTCTGAACGATTAATGCCTTTATAAATAGGAGTTATCATCTCTGATTTCCATTGCGGTGGTATTTTTCATTCATTTAGGCTGAGATTGAATATGAAGGTCAGAGAAGCAGTTAAAGCAATGCGACACCTGCGAAGTATGGTGGGGGTAATTTTGTCCGCGCCAGGGGACATTGTTTCGTTTATTTGACAAAGATCCCGCCCAACCATGTATTTGTTGATAGTCATTCCACTTAGTAATTCCAAATGTGGCAAATTCGGTGAGAGATAGTACACAGAATACACCTGGTTTGATTAGTGATCGTTCATTTACTATATTGTAGAGAAGCTTGGGTTTCTTTTCCGTTCTCTAAAGCAAGTTCAATTGAAATTGCATGCGATCTTCGCTTACAAGAGTCGTGATTTTATTCCGTATGTTACAGAATCGCTCGCAATTTGCTTCCGTACCAAACTTCTTATGAGTTAAACAAGACTTTCGCTTAACAGCTTACCATTTCTTATTTCTACTCCGAATAACAAACTGGTTGTTATAGCTGCACCTGTGTGGTACAAAATCGAGTGTTCGTCAATCTTCGAACTCAGATAATTTGGAAACGAATTGTAATATGAACCAGAATTCATTTAATCAAACACATGATTGTGTGCATCCTGGAGACTGATATTCAAGGATTCATATTGTATTTTCCCTAGGACATTCGTCTGTTTTCTCAATTGTTTTGAACTACATGCATTATCAAACAAAAGCAGCACATGATCACTCTTTAACAGTGATGCCAAGCCTTGTATATCATCTACCACGTTTGCCTCATGCGTTAAGACAATGTGAAGCGTTGAAGGTTGATCAAGTCCCCGCCAGCGAGTTGGTTGGTTAACGTGGTTGTGCAGTGAAGCAAATTTATAACCATCCTTTAATTTATGCTTAAACGAATGCAGTGAGTGCTAACTTCCTGAAAACAGATGCGGGAGAATATAACCGCCACTTATCAGCAATTGCCTAGTATGGAAGCTTGGGATGTGTTGCAAGGATTCGATTAGCTTATCATTGAATGAGCTTTGAGATAATGGTGAGCGGTAAATGATGCCGATCGTACATTCATCTTTATTGACTAGCTTTACTGAACACCAAATCGTATCAGGAAGGCTGATGTAAGAATGATAGATGACGTTACAATGCGCTAAACGTTCGTGATGTGATACTGCATCTCCAAGACAAGATCTTCGATAGCGATCGCGACGGAGTAGCGACATTTTTGGAATCAAACGCTCAGCATCAGTCATGCAGGGCTGAAACCAAATCCCTGTAACTGCAACCAAATCGAGTGGAAATCTAAAACAAAGCTCACATAGTTCAGCTAATTTGTTAGTTAAACACTGAGCATTTGTATATATGCACTTGATCGTATTTAACTTACACAATGTCTGATCGTGTACTGTAGCTGTTGGTCCGACTCGCGATGAATGTACGAATGCGATTCGTATCCTAGAATAAAAAACTCCTCATATTGTTTCCTTTTTGCTCAACATATTCCAACCTAGATTTGATAGCAACATTTGAAGTAAGACTTGTAAACTCAATATGGTACTTCCCAAACGGAACTGACGTAGGCTTTTTTAATCCACTGCTTTTGTTTTACTATGAACGTTTATCTATCAGTCGACATTAATATTGCCTAAATCCAAAGAAAAATATTTCCAAACGTATCCTCAACAATTTGGACTGATAAATATTAAGTTTTCTTCAAAATTTAATTTATTTTCAGTCACAAATCAAGAAATTGAAATATAAAACCCCTATTGAAGAATTGATTCCCCGCGTTACATGTCATCGAACCTATATTCAAAACTATCGAATACGGATGTCAATTAAAAACATTTTATCTAGCATCCATCAGTCCTTTACCATTCAAATTATTTTTTCGGATATTGCACTTTCGCAATGGAGTGAATATTACCGCCCATTGTGAATGCACATGCATTTAAAATCAATGCACAAAAAACACATTCCGAAATGTATTTAACACACGTCTATCGGACAAATGACTTTTAACTCAATCCATTAATTTGACTAATCAATTTTAAATGAAAAATACGTCGAATCTTACCTATTGTTCTCCGTCATATTAGCATATTATTACAAGTGTACGATAATAATAAAATCACTTAAATATCACGGTTTTTAAAATATAACGAATACACATTTTTCTGACATATTTCCTGCTTTTAATCTTTTTGCATCAAAAAAGTTATTATTTTATTATCGAACATTATATTTTTAACATTTATTTCCAAATCTCAATCGAAAACGTATTACACATGAAAATATAAATCTCACTATATTTTAATGCTACTTTATTTATATCATCAGCATTTTTGTTGCAAATCAATAGTTTTTTTATTTGATGTTTAACATTTCTGACGAAGAAGTGGCTTAATCATATCCAATTGAATTTCATCGAGTAATAAACTGAATAATATGGCTAAGACTTTTTAGTTTCCATATTCAAAGATATAACGATTTAGTTTTAATGCCAATAGTGAAGAAAACGTTCACCTTTTTCATCGATACTTCCATGAACTTGACCAAAGTTGAACTCTGGTGAATCACACAGTGAATAGGCGCTCGGTAGGTCGCCTGAAACTCAAAATGCGAAAATCTTCATCAGAGTTTAGAAGACCGACAATCGATAGCAATGTTAGTATTTTATCTCGTCGTGCGCGAATGAATAAAATCGATAAATCTAACTATATCACATACAAACGTGTCCTCGTATCTCCGAATGTCGTCGATGATTATCGCGTACATATTAGAACTCTTCATTATGGTAGAATAACAGGGTCACTGGATTTGTGAAATGCGATAGACAAATTAGGCGATTGATGAATCGAAAGGCGAAAGAGATGCATTTTTTTAAAGGTCTTTAGTCAAAATCGAAATTTTGCATGAAAGATTCTCTATAAATGTTGCAAAACCTTGGTGACAAAATAATCTAGTATTTCGTGAAGCATTTCTGGAAAGAAAAATTGCACAAATTATAATAAGATATTAAAAGTAAAACTAATATTATCTAGTTATAAGATGCGTCTTCACAATCAAGGCGAAATAATGCCTCCTATGTTATTTAAATAATATCAATCATTTTATCCTTTGATTCTTGATCATTTTATGAGAATACGCACAGAAATCTTACCTTTTCCACTAGTACGTCTATAATTTTGGTGTTACTACATTCTAATTCTCTCAAACCAAACTTTTTTCAACATACCTTATAGCATAAATACTTAGTGGGAAAGCATACAAAACAGTAAAAATACAAACTATGCTGTGCCACACAGTGATGTTCAGCTGATTTCGTAAGAGATACCTGCGTTTAACTTAAGAAATAAAAGGCACGACTGTAAGCAATGGTTAAACAATAATAGTATATTTTTTTAATCAACATCCTGGTCTCTAAAGCATTTTGCTTATCGGAATATGAAGGTAAGGTCTCAGGTTAAAAGATGAATATTATATTTTAGTTGCCTCGTGAGTTGGCTGCGTCTATGTCACGGCTCACGCTAAACTAATAATAGTCTATTAATTGAATGCATGTATGCAATATTTTGTACATACTTATTACATCACGTTCAAGTGCTTCTTCAAAGTTCGGTGAGTGGCTTCATCGTTTCAATCGCTTCTTTGTTTCTGAAAACCATTTATTAAACGATAGTATAGCTTTTGAGAGCTTGGAAGTTCAAACTTGCGATGATTGGTAAATATATCGAGGTATACAGGTTGTCATCATCATGGACTTAGCTACTGTTGGAGAGGTTCCGAAAACGAACCTAAGAAACAGATTTGGTTTGTCACTAATTAAAGAAAACTGGAGTTGGGTTCTAAGCAAATGTAACAACAACTACCAGTTTGTTATCGAGAGTTTAACTAAGAAATTGTTTGCTAGATAAAGGAAAAATCTTGTTTCGAAGCAACTCTGATGCAATTCATTTTAATATACGAAATAAAATATCATCTCTTACAATACTAGACCGCATGCGGTTTTAATAATTTTTGCTTACGCAAATGGAATAAAATCATATATAAATAATCAATAAATACAAAAATTTATTCGTGTTACATGTTTATTCGTGTAAATTTGAAAAACAATTAGTTTACGGATGTTCTAGTGATAATATTGATATATTTAGAATAGCATTTAAGATTTCACGATTTCTGATATGCTATTAATGAATCACTATATGTTATTGTTAAAATTATTCATGAATGTTCTTAACCAATGAGATTTCATGACGGTTGTCAGATATACTTATTAGTTATTTATGCTGCAAATCAGTTTCATATTTTCGGAACAAAATGAAAGTGATCTTTTTATGCTTCGCGTTACAACTGCTAATATTTTTGGTTCACGGATCCCTAAAAATAAACTGTAAGTTAAAATGAGCAAAGTTATTTTATAATCATTCTGCGGAATAGTTATTATTTTTTTAATAATTTAGAGCTTCACAGGGCGGAGAAGTTTAAGCGCTTCTCGAGATTTTCACTCATTTATTTTGGCAATATAATACGTGTGAATAATAATAATATTTTCAGTTCGCCCATTAAGAACCCCAAGCATAAAGAGTAAGTTAAAACCAGCAAAGTTATTCTATAATCATTCTGCGAAATAGTTATTAATTTTTTAACAATTTAGAGCTTCAGAAGGCGGAGGATGGTAAGCGCTTCTCGAGATTTTCACTCATTTATTTTAGCAATATAATACGTGTGAATAAACCGTGCTCAATTTGCATATATATAATGTGTTGCTCACATCCTCATCCCTTACACATTACTTTGGTCATCCATAGGCGCCTTGAGTGCTTGACTCACTTTGTGATTCTGTGTCTGAACATCGTGGTTCGTTGTACGAACCCCATATAACAGTGGCACACAAGCATAACTTTGTTTGCATATATATAATTTCGAAACAATAATATATTTAGTCTTGTTGAATAGAAAAATTGTTTTCTGTGTTAAAATAAAATCATTTACATGTAAAATAAACTTTAAGACACAAAACCTATGCATAGTAGAATATTTAGAGCGTAGAAGAAAATTTTATTTAGAATAAGGTCAACTTGGTCATTCTTAAAGATGGGTTGATTGAATTTGGTTTCAATGATCAAATTTGGCTTCAATGATTTATGAAGCATTAATCATTCAATATTTATAAGAAGTAATCATCGGCCTGGGAAGCAAAACTATTCTCAATGATTTTCTAAAAAGGCGTTAGAGTTTATAATGTGCTGCATTATTCCATATATTGGATGGGTAAATAATTATTGACTCAATTATATTAACATCGACTTTTTGATAACTTGAAATGAATAAGGTGCTAAATGTTCGAATAAGAAAATTTTGAGGCTAAATTTTGGTACATAGTTTTGTGATTGATATAACATTTATTAAAAGATATCTCCTATCTTGTGATTGATTTCAAATAGTCGTACGTTGCACAGGTTTATAAAAATTAAATATTCCAGATTTATTGCCTACAGAGGTGAATTTGAGCGACATATTGGTAGAAATGACGATAATTAAATATAAGCTTGTTTCAATTCAATTTAATGCCTTTGTATCGCTACTCATAACGGTAAACATCTGCTCCCTTTTAGAACTCCAAGGACTTATAAATGGTTCGCAACAATTTTTGATTCAGTTTTAACCATTGCAAATACGTCTTGTATATAACAATTGTTGTTTTAAGATAATTTACTCATTATGAGTAACACATTGCGAAACAATACATCATCACGTATTTATTCCGTTCATAGTAAAATTAGCCAGATTAACAAATAAAGGAAATAGGTCCTTGCAATGTAAATTAAAAGCTTTTCATCCTTCAATGTTTCGAAATATATCAATGAGAGATTTTCATAGTAACAATAAATATATATGAAAAGGAGGTTTTGCGATGTGTACACAAAGGTTATTGCTATATGTTCTCTCTCTCTATATGTTCTCTATATGTTCTCTCTCTTAATAAGAAAATAATTGAATTAATGTATATATATATATACATCAATTCAATTATTTTTTTATTAAGAAAATTATTAATATTTTCATTTCATTAACCACACTGTTCTTAAACACATTGCCTTTACTGGATGACGGCAAATAAATTTGAAATAATTTTGTGAGAAATGTTATAGTGGAATAGTGTTCTAAAATATATAGCAAAAATCTTTCGCAATATAAACATTTATATTTTAATAATGAATCGTTGGTCAGTAATTTATTCGAATTATAATTGAGCTGTTATAAAAAGCTGTAATATTATAAAACTTTAATTGAACTGTGTTAAATCGACTATTTACTATTATTATTTAACAATACGTTGTGGAAAATATGTCTCTTCTATTGCCTCATCTATGTTGTCGGATATTAATTAAACTCCTTATGATTTATAGTACGAGAGGGTTTACAGAAAAGTGAGTTCTTATTCAAACTATGTCCCTCCACAAATGTTTTCTAGTATTTAGTTCGCTATTTATCTGTATTGTATAACACAATATTCATCTTCAATATTGTTTATTGTAATACTGATAGAACATAAAATGTGATGATGACCATTGTAAGATTGTGCCGTTACATAGCTTTATTGATCTAAGAAATTATTGTTATCAATTATACGGAACATCATTTGCAAATCCAAAAAAGTTGATTTTGCCCTTGCATGCCACTTTTCATGAGACTGCTAAGACCGGCTTTCGGAATTACATGCTCCTAATCACATTAATATGTCGCTAACCCCATGTTGAAGAACGTGAATGCTCATTTGCATGCATTTACATTACATACACACCGCATGACCGGTTTTGTGCTGTTGCGCTGCCCCTACCTAATGATTGCAAACTATGCGAAATTCGTCGTGGTCTGCGTCTGCTTTATGGGAACGCATGAAAATCAGTCTTTTCGGAAAAAAATCAATATTTTCGTGACGGTTTATCAAACATATTTCTGATTTAACCTTCATCATACAAAAATGTACAGTCAATTTACGTGTGTCAGTAAAATAAATAAATGGAGTCCAATACAGAAACATACAGATGTTGTTTGATAACACTTGGTTAGCCATGCAACTAATATTAAATGGCTTGTATATAAAATATTTACTTGCGTTCCTATTTTGATGTGAATAATATGTTAACCTTTGTAATAGTATGGACTGCGTTGGCCAATTTCAACCTGTACGCTATGAGTAAAATACTTGACACCCGATATACTGTTTGTAGAACACAACGTGTGATGTAGGACTTATACAATAGTATGCTGATTTTAATTGTTCCTATCTCTATTTACTCAATTTCCCACATTGTGTGTAATATCATTTGGCATCTGACTTGAATTCACCGAAACATAATCGATAATTAAATTGTGCTTGTATGTCAGTGTTGTATAACGCTGGTACGACAAACCTGTTCTATTATATTAACCCATACTCATGTAGACAGTTTTCAAACCATGAACATGAACGAAAAAATTCATTTGCATGCATTTCCAACACACACACAGCCCATGGAAATACATGCAAATGATCTTTTTAGTTCATCCTCATAGGTTTAAACACTGTCTTAATGAGTGTGAGTTCATGTGATTGAACAGATTGGTCGTGCCAGGGTTATCCAAAAGTGGCATACAAGCACAACTTGTTTACCATCCTTTCTTTGTATCAAGCGCATGCGGATCCAGATCCGACAGCCTCTGCCTGATGAGTGCAAACAGCACGAAACCTGTCGTGGTGTGTCTGTGTGATGGAAATGCATGCAAATGAGCTTTTTTTTCTAATCAGTAATAGTTTGCTGACAATCAAGTATGATGATAAATATCTTAAATGGTCATGAACAATGATATGCAGTATGAGTTTTGAAAGTTTCATAGAAAAAATTGTTCAATAGTTTTGTGAGTATTATCAATTTCAATGTTATTTCACAGTATTCCTATCAGTATATTTTATACAGTATACAATGTTACCAAATGGTCATAGCTCAATTTTTATGACGAATAAAAGGGTATGAGTTCTCAACATCGTCTTAATATTTCAGCGATAAAGAGGTTGGAAGAAAGTAAGTTACCGCTGCTTGAGTTCCAAGACACCGTTGTACATTACCGCTGGAAATTTAAAATTTCATTGTCAAAACCAATGTTCTGAACATTTCGTGATTTTAACTTACAAAATATTTATAAACAAAATAGCAATTGATTCCCAGAGATTTTCTTGCGAAGTAAAACGGTGATATTCACCTCTCTCAATTTCCTTTCCATCTGAACTTGAAGCGCACACGTTCAGATATACACAATAGTGAAAATGCTTCACATTAAATTCTAACGCTAACGGAGTATTAAATAAGATTAGGTTTTTTCTAAGCGCTTTTTGTCAACTACTTTGCTCTGGGACGAATTTATGCTTTTGGGCGTATTACATATCCAGGTGATGTTTGCATACATATGTATGCGATCCATTAGAAAAATATGGGTTATTGATTCTAAAGAAAACCCGTCATCAAAACAAAAACGATTATCAGAATTGCTAAATGATTTTGTCGCAGTCCTGTGACCAATTCCGATTTCCTTCAAAACTAATTGTCAAACAGATATCTCATGGTATGTCAAGAGTTGCAGCCGAATCTCGGATCAGCTGTAGATTCAACATCTAACAATGGCATACCAATCTGATACAAATGAACAGCCTATTTGGATTGACACTTACTCTTGTGTACATGTGCAGAATGGACGTGGTTAAGTTTGGAAACTGATGTGAAAGCTAATCATATCTTACCAATAAAATGAATGTTAGCTATATTATGTTTGTATCAAGCATGACCTCCATATTGCAGTTATTTCTACCCAATCTACATCACTGATTATAAATCGACCTACGGAAACAGATTCTACAGCACATAGGTTCTTATAAAAATTTAATGTCATGCATTAATGCCAACATATTTTAAATCATGGATATGAACCATGTCCAATACGAGGTTTGCAATTCAAGGGCAGTCTTTCAACTCGCTTTTCCATTCATTCTTGCTGCTGTAACATTTCCCGGAAATAACATCTTTGAACAGTAATGCAGTGATTAAAGTTGACTCTTTTAGATGCATTCTTAAAGTTTAGTTATTGTGAGATTTGCTGGAGTTGCAATAAGCAAGATGGATATTTTTCATTCTTGAAGGTAATATGTAAAAACACCTGGTTCCAGATTATGCTTATCGCCCATTTTTCGTGCCTCCATCATTCTACCAACGGATATTACAACATTAATGTACATTACATTAGACGTGGGGGATCTCTTAAAGGTCGTCCGGTTTATCGAATCTTTTGTATCAGATGCGATTGTTTACAAGACGGCTGATCATTTAATGACAAGAGCATATTCCAAAAAAAGTTTTAGGTGCTTTCAAAATTAGTCTGAAAGTAATCTGCGCAATTACAAGGCAATGCTGTCTAAGCCATATAATTATCTTGTATATAATAAACGATGGATTTAGAACAATATTGCCCACTGGGTTTTGAAATCTATCAGCAGGCCTCACTTACAAAATCGAAAATTTGATAATAAATAATGAAATACTTGACTTCGACTATTTGTAAAGATTTTTCGATAGACCACTCTCGTTGGTGTCATATTGTGTATCGCAGATACTGTTCCTAAAATCTTAGCATCTGAAATCAATCGCACGCAGCTAAGCACTCTTCTGGACCATAAATGTAGGGCTGTCGCTTGGTCATTCAAAATGATATTGAGCACGAAAATATCATGTATCTCAGAACTCAGAACTCAGAAAATTGTATTGTAGAAAAAGCAATAAGCTTAAAAATAACCATAGGATGACAAGGTATATGGAACATATAAAAATATATAAAAATATAAAATATCTCAAAAATCAATAGGGACATTCGCATACCGCATGGTTCGTCATAAACTCATCGAGTTTGGAAGCGAAAACCTCAACAGATTCTGATCGTGTGATTTCTTCGGGCAAATAGTTCCAAGTGAAACAAATTCTTACGGAGAAAAAATTACGACGTATATCCAATCGAAAATGTGGAATGCTTAAAGCCTTTGAATGTGTTCGTGTTCTAGTAAGGTCATTGGGCTTTAGCAAGTGTTTAAGGCGAGGGTTTACAGAATGCAGGATTTTGAAGGTAAACATAAGGTCACTACGTATCCGCCGTTGGGTAAAATCTTGTAGGTTCAGTTTTAACATTCGCTCTGTGAAAGGCAAATTTCTGTACCGGGAGACCAACTTTGTAGCACGATGATAAATCCTGTCGAGTAGTTCGATATCCTTCCTCAGCCATGGTGCCAGGCTTGGATGGAATATTCCATAACAGGACGTATATACGTGTTAATTACCCGGGGTAGGGTTTCGGGCGTAAAAATCCGGAATATTCTTTTGAGAAGACTCAAGATACGGCAAGCTTTATTGTACACCATCCGGCAATGCTGTCCAGGCTTCAGGTTAAACGAAACCCAGATACCCAGATCTTTTTCTGTTGTGGTCCAGACGAGATCTTGCGTGCCAAGCAGATACGTGTGTTGCAGAGATTTCCCAAGCTGCAGCATTTTACATTTCGCAGGGTTAAATGGTAACTCATTTAACTGGGACCAACGAAATAAGATGCTTATATCCCGTTGTAATACCATACAGTCATTAACAGACCTGACACGTTTCCAAATTTTAATATCATCGGCAAATAGTATCAAGTTGCATCCAATATCCTCTACTATATCGTTGATATACACCAAGAATAGAAGAGGTCCAAGCACCGAGCCTTGCGGAACTCCACTCGTGACGTCTATTTTTCTAGATAAGGTGCTGCCAACGCGAACTTGGACGTGTCTATCAGTAAGATAGTCCCTTATCCAATTCAGCAATATTCCCGTTATTCCATAGGATTCGAGCTTTTTAATTAGGATGTCATGGTTGACTCTATCGAAAGCTTTGGAAATATCGATGTAGCAAGCATGTATAGCCTCACCTTCGTCTAGTGCCTTGGTCCAATCCTCGAACGTTGTAAGAAGTTTAGATAAACAGCAACGACCTCTTCGAAAACCGTGTTGTGCTGCGGTCAAAATATTTTGGTTTTCAAAATGTTCTCTTATGCGCGCAGTCACAATGCGTTCCATTAATTTGGAGATCACCGGAAGTAACGTTACCGGTCTATAGTTTGCTGTGTCTGAACGGCTACCGCCTTTATAAATAGGAGTTACCATCCCTGCTTTCCATTGCGGTGGTATTTTTCCTTCATTTAAGCTGAGATTGAATATGCGAGTGAGAGGAGCAGTCAAAGCAACGCGACACCTACGAAGTACGGCGGGGGTAATTTTGTCTGCGCCAGGCGACTTCTTTTCGTTTAGTCGACAAAGTTCCCGCCCAACCATGTATTCGTTGATAGTCATTTCACTCATTAATTCGAAATGTGGTGAACTTGATGAAACTTCATATGGTATACAACGCTTGTGATTAAAGACAAATGAGTAAAACGTAGCTAAAGCGTCGAGATGACCGCCATCGACTGACTAATGACAACAACAGCTATAACTACAAAAGTGATTCATCTGTTTAAAAGGCAATTTCAGTCACGTGGAAATCTACCTACACGTAGCTCCTCAAGCGTATACGATATCCATGTACGATTGACATTGATAGCATATTGCGAAATGGTTGCTGCTTTTTCAAAATAATATGAAATTTGTTCATTTTGTTGTAATTTTTTTACTGATTCTTTTACAGTATTTGAATTAGAAAAACAAAGTTAGTTCTAATTTCAAATTTATCACGTGAACATTTTGCAATTTTTTAGAAAATATACATTCAGTTGATTCTGATAAAACAGAAAATATGTATGCTTCGTATTTTTATGTCAGACTCCACAATATTGAATTTTTAAAATCATTTCATCATCATGTGATATATTTCTATTAATTTTGGGCTTGCTATATAACAGAAAGATGAAAATTTTCGCCGCACGTTCCTTGTTTTATTTCATTTTAATAACAAGAACAAAACCGGGAATACAATGATTGTGCTTTTATTTTACAATAATAAATGGATGTTCACAAATAGGCTTTAGGTGGGAACTGAAATTTGCTAATTATTCTTTTCGAAATAAGCAATCGTTTTCCTTTATTTTTAGTTCAAGAGCAACGTGAAAATCGTAAGTATACAAAAACTCCACATTTTATTTCAGTTTCACAAGCATGAATAGTTATGAATGATCGTTTTAGAAAATAAATTTCACATATGTGACTTAGTAACAAATATTCACATCAGGTGCAGAGTATGAGAGACAATAATTTGTGTTAAAACCAGCAAAAAAGAAATCCGAGCTAAATAAATTATAAATACTGACGTATGTATGCTATGCTCTCAGTCATCTATGACGTATTTTGCTAAATGTAAACCCAACTGTTTTATGTAAAAATACTTGAAATGCACATGCTTAACAGAAGATAATATTTGCAAAACGTGAAAGACTAACAAATGTTAATTGGGTTTCACATTATTTTTTTTGGTTTTTTAACAATCATAAAATGGAAATAAAAAAACGATTTCAAAATGTCTGACAGGTAGGATTTACGCGAAATCCAAATAACAAAATGAGAATCTTTCGCAAATATGAATAGTAATGTTGTCTATTGCTCACGTCTTACATCTCTCATTCAGCCGACATTATAATTAAAGAGTAAAATTATTTTCGGTGAGCATTGCAATAACGAAAGGCGTTAAACATATTCAGATGTTAAACCCACTGTTAGGGATTACACACAAAACCACGAAAATCATATGCAGAATCGCTGGGTAATTTTGAATCAATTACTTAAGATTATTCCAAAAAAAATAATGAGTTACACACACCTGGAGATCTTACACATTACAAATCGTCAATGGCTATCTGCCAGAAATATGTAGAAACAATGAGGTTAGTTTCAGTTAGAAATAAAACAGTGAGTCGTAAACAAATTAATCATATTTTCTCGCACTCAAATCTGAAATCGTAAGCATTATGCTCATTGCGATAATGTCCAGGAGAAATTTTCAAATCACCAGAAAAATATTTTTTCTGTTTGATAGAAATTTCGATTTATATGAATAATTTTGTCAAACGATTTTTTATGTTGAATTGTAATATTTGCTCGGTGCTAAAATATCCATTTTGTTTGCTAATAAATCATTGGAAATCATTTGTTTATCTTCAAATAATAACTAAAAACGATCGAAAAAAATGCAAAACGTGTTGTCTATGCAATTTTCGCCGTTTTGGTATTTATTGCAATGTTTCATCTTTGATATTATAATCCATTTTCTTATCTTCCAATAGGCGGGATAATCAGAGGAATGAGTAAGCATAAACCATTTTAAAAAACATTCAGCCGTGCTGAAAATTTATTTTCACTCATTAAATCCTACCGTTATATAGAAATATTCGTGAGCTAAGCAGATTGTTATTGGTGATACTTACATTAACCATTTTTCGTGTTAAACACATTTTCACTTTATTCTATCGCAGAGATATAGCTTTGGTTCTCCAACTATTTATTAATATTAACTGAAATCGAAATATATAGTTTCCGGTATTTCTCGTCAACATTCACAATAGATGCCTAAGAAAATAGAAAAAGTAAAAGGTCAATGTCACGTGTTGGTACTAAAATTATTTCATATTGACCTAATGTTAATAAACAAACAACAATTTGCTTGACGCATTTTTAATACAGAAATTGAAGGCAAAAAAATGTGTGAGTTTGTGTTTGTTTCATCGAATCAAACCACCACGTGTGTGGGATTAATGCCTAGAAAAAACATAAATTTCTCAATTTTTTCCTGCTTTATATAATATAAAATTTAAAAGAGTGCATAGGAATACAATGGTGATGTTCAAAGGTTTGATTATTACCAGAATAGCAGGAAATATACACAAATGCTGAACTAAAATATGAGTCTATTGCTTACATCGTGACATCCTGATAAGCTAAATCAAGTTTAAAAATATTAGGTACTCACGAGTAGTCACAAACAAATAAATATATTCGCCACCTGAGAAATAAATATGGGAGTTACGATGACCTTCAAGATGTGGATCGCATTAAACACTCGTTTAAAATGGAAGTAATATGGGGTCCAATTTCTTCATTTACTGGTAGTTTCACAGCGTTTTCGAAAAAATATCTGCTTAAGTGATTGTGAATCGCGGACGATGCTCTACCGTTGCGGAGGAAACAATATTTAACCTTTTCTCTCCTAGCGGTACCATATGGTACCACATACTTTCTCGTAAATTATTCATCTCAATTAAAAACCCTTGAACGAAACACGTCTGAACATGTTTGATACTTGTACTGATGTCTCAGCGCTGTAATGCTTAAGCTAGCCGGTGGAAGTTGCACCAATTTCACGTTCTAGGGCGGTCGTTAGCGTGTCACATCAAAACTTTTTCTCGTCAGAAAGCGTTAAATTCACATTGATATTCTTCACCTATCAAATCCTTAAGACCAACAGATGAATTTCTTTGTTTGAATTATTAACTCAACTTTTATTTACGTAAACATGAATAAGTCTCCGAAATACGCAGAGTTTACCATAATAACATATATTAAGAATGAGGTATGGAAAATATAAAGTATTACTAATGCTCGTTTGCATGTAATTGCATTCATTACGAGCGCGAACAACTTTTTTTAAATTTAAAGTATTGCAAACTCCATGCTGTCCCGATCCGTCATTTCACAGCTTATTTACATTATTATAAACATTACTAATGTATCAATTATCGTCCATCGGACGATTCCTGGCTAGAAACGTTTTGCTTAACATTGTAAATATGGGTATTCGTGCTACTCGAAAGTTGTGTTTTCGGGCCTCCTTTCGAAGACGTCAAAAATGGCATGAGGAGTTCGAGCTAGAAAAAGTTAAAAAATTAATACGCAATACGTTTTTTAGGAACGATCTTTCTTGCACTGCTCTGTCGATCTATCAGTATTATTTGACTGTTAGGCCTTCGGTGAGGGGCTGAGTGTAGTATCTCCTATTTTACCGCATGCAGATGAAGCTTTTCCCAGTCTAAATTAAGCACAAAAATGCAAGTAATTACTAACACGTAGAGCTAATTTCAAAATCCGTCATATCTATTTTCCACACGCCTTTGTAACGCAATAGCCGTTTTCCGAGTGGTCACGTTTTAACGGAACATAGAGTTGTTCTTTGTGTATGCAGGTTATCAAAAATCGAAGTTTTAATATCTACCAATTAATATTTTTTTATTCAGGGGTGGCAAGCAAACTCTAAAATGGCAAATGAGTTTAATACCATTTTTGTGACACTCATAGACCACAATTTGCTCTTGTTAATGTATAATCATTCTGTTTAAAATAATATATTATTCAAGAAAAACGGTTGTTTTTTGATTTCACACAGCGTGTCATAATTGTTTTCCCAGTTATTAAAAACTATTTCCGGGGAAGAAATTGTTTTGAGTGACATCGTTAATAGGTTAGCAGGGAAAATATTGATATTGAAGTAATATACGGAGGGTAATAATTATAATCGAACTCATATATTATGCTAGCATGTATATGCCTTGGTAACACATCTATAACAGGCTTTGTAGATACTAGTAATTGTATCATTGTAGTCAATTTGCATGCCTTACTGACGTTAGCTTACCAGATAGCAGTATATACTCATCAGTATAATGTAAATTTGTTTAGAAATTAATTACCGTGCTTGAAGTGAAATAATAATTAATTGTTTAGCTTAAAATGTATTCCCTCGTGAATTAAAAAAACGATGCAAAATGTTTATATCTGATGGAAATTATCAATAATTTGTCGAAAACATTTCATACATAAAAGTTTAATTATACATTTGAATATTGAGGAAATTCAAAGTACCGAGATATTTTTCGTGCCTAATATAATTGCAATCGTAAATAATATTCACCAACACACAAAATTAGACTTATTACAAGTTGAAATCGATTCGTTAAATAATTCCAACGGAGTTTATCATATTATTTCAGCAATATCATCTGCTTCAGGTGAGACATTTTGTGAGATATCCTTCATTGAAAATAAATAAAAATAATAATGTATTAATATATATGTAATTTTAATACGCATAGCATAATGTCCAATTATTAAGATTTATTATCATCATGTTACGTAGATATCCTACAGCTGCACCGAGTAAGTAACAAACGCTTCATGAATTATTCAAGTTAATGATAAACTTTCCGATAAGACTAAGTAATTAAATCGGCATTAACGATAAGTGTGAGAAGAACTGGTGCATTTTAAATCATTAAGTAAAGCTGTCGATGAGCAGATAGAGATATTGGCCGAACAACGTAGGTATCACCACCGCCGACACCGATCGACCTAAACATGTATATCGTTGTTTTACTCTGTGGAGGGACTATCACTCCCGAATCGTACTGTTTAATCATTTTAAATCTATGGAGCATGAAACCATCATGGATTTGTGATGTACATCTATGGTCGATTTCGATCAATGTAAACCAACGAAAACAATGGCAATAAAACTGTTGGAATTCTTGGTTTAGCTGCTTGATGTGGCTTTAAATTCCTTTTTGTTCCCAAAACGTTGTTGCTGTTTGTATTTATATCAGCGTTGACAACCACTCCTGCGGTACACATTCATACAAATTTAGCTAGCATCTATCCACAACTAGTAATGTTGGCACTTGCGTAATGGCGAATTATGCTACTTCGTTAATTTCGACGATGGCATATAAAGTTCAGTGTAATTATCAAATTCTATTTCTACCAGGTATACGTTTTGCAATACATTATTGTTATGAAATGAACTAGGGCAATATTTCAAATGGTATGATGCAGGATGTAAGTTCGCCATGCCAATAAGGGCAAAAACGCGTTCCCTATTCTAACATCTATTAGGTTATGAAACTGAATCCAACAATAAACACCACGTAACGGCGTTACGTAACAACATTCTAATTGCGTCACGAATAATCATATAGTTCTGTCTATCGCATGATAATCGTGTTTACAAACGTATCTTAAAATACAGGGTAAAGCTGATCAGTCAAAAGCTTTAATTGCACACAAGACATATAACCGAATGCAAGCAAATCTTAAATAGGCAATCACCAAACAGAAAAATGATCTGAAATATGTTTGGCCCGGTAGCTACATTGATGTGATTTTGTCAAACGATTTAGAGATTGAATAGTTCGGATTCAAGAATTTGTGTTGGCCAAAACACGTAGCTTTAACAACACCATAGCATACTACATATTCGTTCAAGCAAACCGTTTCAAATCAAGCCCACAACAGGTTCAGAAGATTTTCATGAGTTGAGTATACACCGGTTACTAATGGTGATGCTTGCAGGTATTCAAAACGCCAACATCTTACATGTGTGTGCATATAATAATAAAAATAATTTTAAATATATGCTAACTAGCCAAGATACGCATGATACACAAGTTTTGAGTTATGATCGACAACATCTGGATTTTCGATTAGATGGATAATGAACTGTCGTCCTTTTTAGCTGTACAAACAATATCCGCCAATTCCCCGCGTGAGTATCACTCAACATCCAATTATTGATGGCTGATGGAAGGCGATTGTTCGAAGTTTAAAGAATTTTCAGCTATTTAGACTTATTATATGGTTACGTAACTAGTAACGAATTGGTGTAACCGGTATAAATATTTTACGTTTTGAACTCATTAGGGAGCGCTAGACACAAATAGCGTTGCTATAATATATATATGTATATATATTGCATGATTCTGTCGTCATACACTAACGGTTTTTAAGGGTTCTATGCAAGGTGGATCATGGAAATGTGTTGTTGTGTCACCCTCTCGTTCAAAATTTCAAGGACTTTATTTGGTAATTGTTTTGGTGCAGGGGAAATTCAAGTATACGAAAAAGCGTTTGTATTCTAGATGTGAAACAATAAAATGTCTTCAATTGTTATATCGATTGGGCTGGAAAATAGCAATTTCCAAAGTTTGCTTTCATAAATATTAGTTTTTTTCTGAATGAACCACTATCCCCGGCGTGACTAAAAGTGAAAACCAAACGGATCTGAACTCAGTCATTTATTGAATCAATTAATGAATAACTGAACGCAGAAGAGAAGGACTATAACAATATTTGTTCACTGAAAAATTCTCACATCTTTATTTTGTTTTTTGCTTCACCAACAGTGCATCTGCAGAGCATTTTGCGTGTGCATCAAATATTAATATAGATTAGAATTGATCAAATGTTTTTCAATTTTCAGTGATTGTCCAAGGTGTTGCACCTACTGGTGAGTTCACTTATTCAGAAAATTCTGTAAATATTTCTATCGTACATATTTAAAATAGGAAATTTGAGGACGTGAACACATTGTGTAGCATAAAATTAGGAACGACGTTTCAATTTCTGAATGACGAAACATTTCCGAATTCCATCACAGTGACAGACCAGCGGCAATTTTTCTTACTGATTTCACTAAAACATCGCATCCTGACAACATGTCGCTCACGTGTTTCAAGGTGGGATATTATACGTGAAACCCAACAATTTCTCCATAATCAACGCACAATCTCTATGGCTCAATACGCGTTTTAAGTACCAATTGACTATTTTAATTAAACAGATATTCTAAACTATACATTACGAATGCAATATATTTCCCAGAATACGTAAGAATTGAAGTGGTAAATGACGGAAGGTTGGCTAAAATTCAATCGTGAGCCCAGAATTTATAATTTGTAAAACGATTGAGCACCTGCTTAATGAGTGTCCTTAATACAGGAAAATTTCTAAGAAAATGTGTGGAACAATGAATCAACGATACAATTTATTAAACTTTCTATTTATCGATATTATATGGGAAACGTTTTTGATATTTGAGTTTAATAGATTTCTGAAGCTGTTCATGTTAAGAAGATCAATCTTTGAATTTTGCAGCAATTTGCAGTGAAAACGTGCTCTAAAATTGCTAAGGCTCCAACAATCCCATCTCAGCTTATATAAGTTAGGATGATTGAACCTGACCTCATTTCTCAGAGCAAGCTTCAGTGTTCAGTTTTATTTTGGGAGAAAATAATCTAGGCTAATGAAAGCTGATACGATGTTCATTTGCAATTCGTTGTAATATGAACAGATTATGTAATTCGCGGCGTAACTTCTTATTATAACATTTCGACACGCAAACATTTGCATTGTTAGGCGCTGATTCTACCTAGATTTATAAATATGGCTCACAATTGAACACATTTTTCCAGTTAGAGAAACTGGTCAACCATGTATACGAAATTAGGTTCTATGAAAAAACCCAGTCGGAAATCTACCTAGAGATAGATTCTGGATTTCTTAATTCTCTAATCGGAAAAATTTATTGACCACTAAACGATACGCTGTCTAAAAGATGCAATTCTAGTTTCAAACATATTCAAATCAGTTATTTTAACAAATTTCTATTACTTCGAATTTACTATTTTAAAAAACGGTCAAATCAATTAAAAGACAAAAGACATTGAAAATTCCATATGCTCATTTGTTATAGCAAAAAAATTTAGAATAATCTTCTCCGAACAAAAATTTAGGTAACTCCGACGTATCGATCACGCATTAAACATCACGCATATCATGCGTACAGACACTCTTAGCGGTTTTAAGCTTCTGGTTTCAATGAATTGGAGACAGTGAAAATAGCTTTCGTTGGCAATGACAAAGTCATGAAGATGTAAACAAATTTATAATGTATTGTCACTAGTAAAATAGACTGATAAACCTAAGCTTTAGGTGTGTTTCACTTAGTTTAAATGTCTCATCTGATAAAGAACGAAATGGCTTTCAAAATGTCAGATTGCATTCACCGAAACTATTATACATAATTATGTAGATATACAAAAGTTTGGAATTTTATGCGTTTACTAAACAACCTCTAATCTTTTTCAAACAAAATTAGCCCCGAGTAAGTAAAAGATCCAATAATGTTAAATATTTTATGTTGAACTTCGATGCATAATATTTTTAAAATAAAAAACAACAATATTGTCAATTGAAAATTTAAGTATTTATGAAGAATCATAAAACCAGTATTATCACGATCATTTAAATATGACAAAACATTTAATATCGAGAATAAATTTTTATTTATTTTACAATAACTGTGGATCGTTTGAATGTTAATGCACTTTTGTGTGATAGAACATCATTTATTTCAGAGTTTGAAATATTGCTGTATAGACATGCTGAGATTAAGAACCATATTTACAGTGCAACTTTTACATTTCCAATTTCAGTTCGGTGTAAGTCGTTGCATCCATAATTGCTTAAAATTATTCTGACAATATGTCAATTAAAAATGGCAGTTTCAATTATTTTTTCTGCTGATCAAATTGATAAAATTGAAAGAATTTATTTTATAAAACCGTTGGATTCAATTAGTATTCACCATCAAAAATAAATAAATATGTCAAAATTCTGATTTTTATAATAGTTTTACTAATTTACTATCACATTTACTATTCTAAAATCTTAGTATTTGTTCAAAATTTAAGAATACATGTTCAATTCAATTCAATTCAATTCAATTTTAATGGTCTAAAAAGCATATAGCTTTACAAAAACCAAGGAAAAATATGGAACATGCATCACAAGCTTGGACTCCGTGGTTGAAAAAGGATATAATATTGCTTGACAAAATATACCATCGCGCAACCAAACTCGTGAGAGGTTTCCGTGAACTAGCGTACGAGGAACGATTGAAAAAACTGAGGCTCCCCACTCCCCTCCAAAGAAGCCTTCGAAGCGATGTGATACTGACATATAAAATATTGAATACCCCACATCATCCCTTAAAACATTTATTCGAATACCGTGATTCACGTCATACACGCAGCCACTCAGCGACACTGCAAATTCCCCACTCCCGTATCAGCTGTCGCCGATATTTTTATTGTGTACGTGTCTGTTTCCTTTGGAATTCCCTACCCGAAACTCTTGTCATCTCTCCCAGCATCGGAACGTTTATTCGAAATTTGGATACTTATTTGTTGCATAACGATTTGACGACACCTGCGTATTGATTCATGGTAACTATACAACTTGACTATACTTGACATTACATGTTTATTTTATACCTATTTCCTGAATGTATATTTACTATGATATGGTAATTGTGAAGCTATGTGCTTTTTGTGACCATAAATTCTTGAATCTTGAATCTTGAAATAACATATCTCAGTAAAAACGGGATTTGTTTGCTTACTGAACAGTTCGGGAATCAGGTAAAAATCCAAATGATAGAAACTGTTTTCACTCAGTGGAATGGCACATGTATGTCCATGGGGTCGAGATGATTTGATGTGTGAGTTCAAAGTTATTAGGTTGTGGAATACATAGTCTCAATGTTCGGATGGGTCGACAGGAATTTGTCTAAGCTGGATTTGAATATATCCAAGTTGGGTGCATGTGCAACATTCGAGGGTAGGGAGTTCCAAGTGAAACATACACGTACAGAATAAAAATATCTTCGACAGTTCAGTCGCGAGTCGGGAATTAGTACTGTGTACTCGTGACTCCGGCTGGTTCTTGGTGGTTGTCGTGTGAATAGTGTATTAAGGGGATGGCTGGGGGTATGCAATATGTTAAACATTAGGATCAGATCACCTCTAAGACGTCGGTAAGGAGAGTCGAAGAGGTTGAGGTTTGCAATACGATCTTCGTATTGTTTGTGCTTTAAGCCGCACACGAGCTTCGTGGTCCGATGATAGATTCGCTGCAAGAGATTGATGTCTTTCTTTAACCAGGGTGACCAAGCCTGAACCGCATACTCCATGGTGGGCCTCAAGTAGGTATTAATTATTCGATGAACAGTCGGCTTCGTGAAACTCCCAAACACGCGTTTCAGCAGAAGCAGTACTTTTGACGTCTTTTCGTAGACAGCCTTAACGTTGTGTGACGGTTTCAACGTGCTGCTCACCCACACACCCAAGTCCTTCTCCTTGTCAGTTATTTCAAGAGTATGGGAACCAAGGGTGTAAGAGAACTCGAAGGGTTTTCCAACTGTCAATACCTTGCATTTTCTCACATTGAAAGGAAGTTCATTTCGAACCGACCATTCCTGTAAGACATTGAGGTCCAGCTGAAGCTGTCTGCAATCCTCAGTTGTGCGTACTTGTGTCCACAACTTGATATCATCCGCAAATAGCAAGATTTTGCACCGAACAAGTTTTGGTAAATCGTTTACATAGAGCAAGAAAAGAATTGGTCCAAGCACCGATCCCTGCGGCACTCCACTTGTTACTGTAATGGGCCGTGACAAAGCACCATCAACCCTTACTCGAATAACACGGTCACGGAGATAATCCTCCAACCAGGCTAGTAATGAGCCCTTGATGCCACATTGCTCAATTTTTTGTAGTAACAAACTGTGGTTAACACGATCGAATGCTTTGGACATATCCAGATAACAAGCATGTATGGTGAAACCTTTGTCCACAGCTTGTGTCCAGTCATCGAGGGCAAGGAGAAGGTTTGAAAGGCAAGAGTGTCTTTTTCTGAAGCCATGTTGTTCGATTGCGAGCAAGCAATTATCTTCCAGGTGATTTGTGATGCTGTTTGCAACGAGGCGCTCCATCACTTTAGAGATCACCGGTAGTAGTGTTACTGGTCGATAATTGGATACTTCAGAACGGTTCCCTCCTTTGTAGATGGGGGTAATGATACCAGTCTTCCATTCACAGGAAAAGAAACCTTGGGTTATAGAGAGGTTAAATAAGTAGGTAAGCTGTGTACACAAAGAATAGGCACAGCTTCTGAGGATCAGCGGGGTAATTTCATCAGCTCCAGGAGACTTTTTCGTGTAGAGCTTTAACAATGTACGGATGACACTGTCCGAGCTAAAAGTTAGATGCTGTAAAACGTTTTCTGGCGAGATCACGGAGGTCAAAGGACTGGTTACGGTGTTCGGTGGACTGAAGACAGTGGAGAGGAATTGGGCTAGAACTTCAGCTGATTGCGATTCTGTCGTTGTTATTCCATCACATGTCTTTAGGGCGGCAACCCCTGGTTTTACTCTAGACCGGTTTTTGGGTTTGATTCCATTTTGTCGAGTAAATGTTTTTGAAAATTCAATTTGTCGTCAACAACAAGTTTGTTTACCTTATTTCTCAGCAAACAGAATGTTTCCCAACTTTCAGCAGTGCTATCAAGTCGGTGAGCCCGCCATGCAGCATTTCACATAGTCAACCATTTTCGTGTTCGTCTTCTCAGTTTAAACGTGTATCCTCTTTTCCGCACCTTCGGAACAAGATGAGAGTGCATTTCAACTGCAATTTTAATTTCGTTTACCATCCATTGCCACTGACATTGTACGCTGTCGGACTCGGGACCAGGGTCTGTGACATTATTCAGAGTAGTATTAAGTTGTGAAAAGTCAATTTTCCTAATCAATTTGCTGGTGTCACTTGTCCTGATTGCCTGACAAATATAATCAAACGTGATAACTAGTGGTCACTGAGTCCCATAGGAGCTTCATAAGCGAGACTTTCAATCACGTACTCTTCGTTTGTCAGTATCAAGTCCAAGATAGACGGCGTATCACTACCCCGAAATCGGGTATTGTCAAAAATATGGTTGTAAAGTGGAATGTCCTCCAGCAACTGTTGAAATAAAGCATTCAAGGAGTTTTCTGGATAGACTGAATTTCCCTTATAGTTCGGCAAATTGAAATCTCCTATCAGAAGAAGTCTGCCGCCGTATCTTGTAGCCGCTAAGCGTATGTTTGCAACTAATGCTGAATTGTAGGCTTCATCGGCGGAGGGCGAACGGTAAATCAAACCCACTGTACATTTTTCTTCTGCTGTTACATTCAGGGAACACCACAGTGTGTCTTGTATTCGTAAGTCTTCATCAGTGATCTCTTGGCATGACAAACTCTGAACGTGATATAGAGCAACACCGCCTCCCCGAGCCAGGCGATCGCGACGAAGTAGAGACATACCCTCAATGACTACTTCGTTGTCTGTTAAAGTTGGATGGAACCATGTCTCAGTTACGGCAATCACGTCTGGTGAGTGTGTGGTAGTTAGTTCAGACAATTCGTGTAATTTATTTGTCAAGCATTGGGCATTCGTATACAAACATTTGACAACCGATGTTGACAGCAAAGACGGTTCATGAGACAGAAATATCGGAACGGCTCGGTCGGAATCAACAGGAAAGTAATTTACTTCGCCGACTCGGATAGAGTCGGCTGAATTCCGTTATTTTACCAGGTTTGGATTTTTTCATTCTGCACAGTATTTTGACAGTCGGGATCATCCGGGTTGTCATTAGTCTAGGAATTATTTTAATCTCTCGGGGCAATTTGTAACGAAATTGCTTCCAGTGTTTAAGAACGGTATCAGCCGTACTGTCTGTCAGCAGTGTCAGTTTAAGGGGACGCGGATCGTTACCCTCGTATTTCGGGGATGTCGGGATCCGAAGAGTATCGATAAAGCAGTATTGTTCGTTTGGATAGTATCGCTAATAAATTTCCATTGTAGTATATCGTGTTTCGAGTTGCACTTTGCGTCTGAACTGGCAGCAGCTTCAGGAACGTTCAGGATTATAAGACTACGCCTGTCACGCTGGTTTACTTTCCCAGTGTTCCTGTTTAGTGCCGATTTTACCCGTTCTGACCAGGGTATGTCAATAAAGATACGTGATGTATTCTCTTTACCATCTTGCAACAAATATGCCGATAATAGTACATCTTCTAGTTCCTTTTCATTTCGCAACACTACCTTGAGCAGTCTTTGTTTGTCTTGATGCGGCGCTTTGGGAGCACGTGTCAAGCGGGTCAGTGAAACAGGAGTGGTCGTTTTTATGCTCATCCTAGTGCACAGTTCCGACCATTTAGCTAAGTCATGCTGCTGTCTAGTTGACAATAGTGTTTCAGTTTCCGCTGGCATATTGGCACAGATCATGCTGAGTGAAACGTTTTTTGAGGTTGGTTTCTTGAACACAACACTTGATGAGGAAGGCTTTAGTTTTGAATTGATTCTATCGTTCTTTTTGGTATCTTGTAGCAATATTTCGGAATATTTAGTTGTACTAGTGGTGTTTAAAGGTGAGGTTGAATGTTCTGGAGCCTTCGTTGTTGGCTTGATCAGTAGCTCAATTGAGTTTCTCATTTGTGCAAACTGATTTTCCAGATGTGACAGTCTACTCTCCATTTCGTTAGGCTCTTTACCAACCGTCAAGTTTTTACTGTTGTTGCGGACATCTTTCTTGGAATGTCTACAGCTAGCACAAACATAACAAACGGATGGGTATCTCTCATCGTTTACAAGTCTCACGCAATCATCAGTCAAATTCTCATCACATGACACGTGTTGGTGAAATCCGCAGAATATGCATTTAACCGAAACAGAATCAACGCTTACCGGGTCTAGACGCGTGATACAGAGGTCACACTGAATCGCCGTCGCGTGGGTACTTCTCGCGGTCATAGCTGAATCGATTTTTTTCTTTGTCGGTGCAGTGGATCTAGTGACACGTACGCACATGTTTGCAGGCTGCAAAGGGCTTGCTGGCTGTTCCATAGTGGGTGTGTTGTCGATTGAATGGTTTGACAGAGCTCGATGGCGAGATTTCGGCATTGAACAATATCCGCGATAACTCGTGAACCACGGAAGATAGGAAACGAAATACGGTATCAAAACCTGTATCGCACTGTTATCTTTCCAACGATATCGAAATTCGTAGGATAGTTAGTGTTGGGAAAAACTTTGTTCGCGTGAACAAAATGGTATTTCTCGTAAAAACTGCTAAGTTTGCCGTAATTCAACTTGCACAATCGAAAAGTATGAAATCCGATAGGTATCGTCGAGTGATACACGGAATACTTTAAATGGTATAAATCCGAGCAGAAGCGACGAAGTTTGACCAAAATTGTCAGAGCAACAAAAATTACGTCCGCACAGCAGGTAGACAGAACATCACCAATGTTGTTTGAATAATTTTCAAATTCTCAACATTTCAGTGCACAAAATGAAGGAATTTGAAATTTTTCAAATCTTTGAGTATTACAAAATTTAAAGATTTTTGAAATTTTGACGAATTTTGAATGTTCAATGTTTTGGGAGACCGTTTTTCACTCTGACACTACATGAAATTTGCGTTTTTTTAAGTTCAAAACCTGTCTGTACTAGTGTCAATTCCCCCAGAAGCTTTTCTTGATCACTAAAGCAAAAATTATTTGCAAGCGCATATGTAGTAAATCGTTCATGGATTAAATTTATCCACGCGTTTCGCAATCAGAACGCTAATTTCCAGATTATTACTATGGTAGCCCGCAGTCCACACAACAACGTAGTTATCACTATATATATATATATATATAATATATATAATAATATATATTAATATATCGGCATGGAATCTTCTGTTTTGAAGACTTATCACGGCGCTCGGGAGGAACAATCTCTCCGCAGGCTTGCAACGCTAGTCGAACCCGTTTATGGCGAACCGATGCATGCCGTGATCGACGTAGTTATCACATATATATATATATTATATATATATAAGATATATATATATATATAATATATTAGATATATATATAATACATATATATATATATCACAATCGCATGAATCTTCATGTTTTGAAAGACTTATCACTCCGATTCGGGTGGAGCAATCTCTCCGCAGGGCTCGCAACGATAGTCAGAACACGGTTGTATGGCGACCGATGCATGCCGTGATCGACGTAGTTATCACAATATATATATATATCACAATCGCATGAATCTTCATGTTTTGAAAGACTTATCACTCCGATTTGAGTGGAGCAATCTCTCCGCAGGGCTTGCAACGATAGTCAGAACACGGTTGTATGGCACCGATGCATGCCGTGATCGACGCAGTTATCACAATATATATATCACAATCGCATGAATCTTCATGTTTTGAAAGATTTATCACTCCGATTCGGGAGGAGCAATCTCTCCGCAGGGCTTGCAACGATAGTCAGAACACGGTTGTATGGCGACCGTTGCATGTCGGCGTGTTAATCTGCGTTTAGCAGCCAAGAGCTGTATCTGCTCTTCCCCAGCTTGCGGACGACGCTTTACTCAATGCCTTCAATGTGAGCGGTCAAGAGCAAGTTCTTCCCAACTCGCCGGGTCAATGCCAAGAGCTCTCTTATATCTTTGTCCTTGCCTTTGTAACGCAAGTGCAGTCTGCCCAATGTTCGAATTCCTAATTGGAACTTAGCGTGGAGAAGATCTTTCGGAATGCGATCACTTTCAATTTTGTACACATTGCTCAGCCATCGTAGGCGGCGCAGTCGAATTAGGGTAAACATGTTTTGTAGACCAACATTCTTGAATCACTTCGGCATTAGTCACTCTGTCTATCCACAATATGTTCAAGATACGATGGTTGATTCTTTGTTGTATATATATATATATCATCGGATCACTTAATTTATTGTTATATTGTTCCTAATGAACGCGTAAATTTGTCGCCTTTACACGGAATCTTTTTCATGGCAAATTTTAGCTCGACGTAAGTTGCTGCATACATAATTGTGTTATTCTCACAATACGACAATTTTAATTAAAAAATTCATGTTGTTACCAAATAATTTTCAGGTTCTTAACATTTCTACGCACCAAATGAATGAATCTGGAAAATTTATAAAAATCTTCGAGTATTTGAAACTTTTAGGTATATGATATTTGGAGAGCTTCAAATTTAGACGAACTTTGAATGTTCAATGGTTTGGGAATACCGTTCTCCACTCGGACACTGCATGAAATCTGTGCATTTTGAAGCCAAACACGTGCCCGTGTGGCATTGTAACGCCAAGAAACTTGAACGTACTGCATCTTTCAAAAACACCTAGCCATCAAATGAAACACGAGGAATGAATTAATGCAGAGCCAAAGCTCGCTGTCCAGTCATAACATTTCGTTGCATTTTCGGGGATTCAGAGATAAAACAAGGGTGGACGACCATCGGCAAATTCTTGAAATCATTTATTCATAAGTATGTCGGCCGGTCGATTGTTGTGGTTCAGTGCAACGGTGACGATGTCGGCGTATTCAATAGTAAATGCAGAAGCGTTAAAAGGAAAATAAAAAATACAAATAGAACTTAAAAAATGCGGAAACTATTGCATCGCGCAGGACACCTTGTTGAATCGGGACCACACGGGAGCCTTTTACATTCACGACAGTATATTGTAGGCGAACTTCGAAATACGATGCGATTTAATAAAGAACACTTAATTGAACACAACATCTAGACAGTTTCGGAGTAAAGAACGTCCTGTAACACTGTTAAACACGTTCGTATAATCAAGAAAACAATGTTGTACAGCTTTCAATTCACTGTCCAGAAAAGGTGAAATATACTCCGTAAGCAAGGCGGCAGCATCAACTGTTGAACGATTCCCACGGTTGACAAACTGATTATCATCACCTACTTGACAAATGGAAGTCACTCGTAGTAACATAATGATTTCAAGTACTTTAAGCAACTGCGACGTGCACGCGATCCGGTGCTATTTACGAGGATCTTTTGTAGGAATCCGGGCTTTACAGACAGATTTCCAACAGTGAGGCATAATTGCTCTTTGCAAGCAACGATTGGAATTGGATGCGATAGGTTCAGGAAGTACAGCGCAGAATTCCTTTGAAAGATTGGGTGAGAGTTCATCTGTTCCTGCAAACTTAGAGCGTGTGACAGGTGAAAGTTCAAAAAGACCTCAGATACAGTAAATACAACAGTGTGCGACCGGACGTCTAGGCAAGATATCTGGCTTATCAAAGTTATTAATCTGCTCGCTTTAAGAACGCCAATCGCTTTGAATATATGTTATACCTCTGCCGCCACGATTTGTTAATGGACAAGTCTGGTCAAACCGAAAGCAGCAGAGACCTTTAATGGAAACCAATCATTATCGATTGCAAGAAGTGAGCGATTGTGAAATTTCAGCATACTCGGACCATAAGGAACGAATATTAGACAATAAAATACAAGGTAGGGGCATTCGAGAAGTAGTCTACCATTGAAGTCGAAGGATTACTTGTCAACCTGCACGATGCTTCTTTTTCTCTTTCTCTGATTGCATCGAGATATGATTCAGTTTGTGGAAAATGCCGTAGCCGAATCTCTATGTGATTCTGTGTTTGATTATCGTGGTTCGTTGTACGAACCCTATGTAACAGTGGCATTCAATTATCACTTTGTTTACAGTTAAATGGAGTTTATGCGTCGTAACGTTTCAATCACATGATTAGGATAAAACGAATTTTGTATCACACAAATTAGCGTTCATTTTATGTTTGATCTCTGCGAAAAGATGTTGAAACGGATCAAGCCGTACAACAAGCGAAACCCGGTTATTTTTAGACTGATTATAATCACCCATTTATATTGACATCAGTTTTATTAAAATAAGTACCCCAATAGCTTGTTCTTCGGCCTCTATACATACACGCACTCACACACATTTTCTGCTTAAAGTCAATTCTGTAGCAGCAACATTGATAAAAATTAATCCTACACATTAGTGAGCCTTTGTAAGTGTAGATATTATTTAAAAAACAATCAATACTTTGTGAAATACATTTTTGATTCCTATATTTTTCAATCAAAACTACATATCTGAACGAAAATTACAGAAAAACCCCGAAGAAGAGGTAAGCACTCATTTTCTGTTTAGGATAAGTTAGGAACAATAAATTTAGAATGTTTTTACATGTGTGAGTTTCGTTATTGTAGAATTGATACAACTAAAGTGTATTTCTGATAAAGATGATTCCACATTCATAGATAAAGTTTGATTGGTTTTTTAGCAGATCTGATCGCACTTCGCAACATCAAACGACGTACGTGTGTCAAATTCTCTGCCTAATCAAAACAAATTATATATATATATATATACTTAAGCGAATATCTTAAGGTCATGTACACCTATGAGCTTCATATATCATAAATTCTTTTTGTCCGTGTTGTTTTACTTGGAACAGTTTACCGTCTACTGTAACTCACTCCAAAAGCCTACCTGAGTTTGAATCGATATTATAGTTTTTATTAAGTTATTCTTTAGCCGACTTTTTATAGACTGTTTTATCTAATTGCTCGTCTTGCCCTTATAAACTAACATTTTAATTTTCACGATTCTATTGTTGTTAAGTTAAATGCTTTTAGACAATTTGAGATTTACTTCGAATCCTTAAAGCTGTGGTTAATATCTCATAATCTGATTTTTGACAATACTCAGCAGATTAATTGATGGCTCAAGTTCTTCTTCTCCCTATACTCGAGGGCGTTCCAACCATCGAACAACTAGATACTCCGCTCAATCCGCAGACAAGAACTGTATCTGCTCCTCCCCAGCTTGCAGACGACGCTTTACACAATGCATAAAATGTGAGCGGTCAAGAGAAAGCTCTTCCTAACTCGCGAAGTCAATGCCAAGAACTTTCGTATCTCTTTTACCGCAAGTGCGGTCAGCCGAATGGTCGACTTCCTAATTGCATCTCATCATAGAGTAGATCTTTCGGAATACGATCATATTCCATTCTGTAGACATGACCAAGCCACGACAGGCGGTGTTGTCGTAGTAGGGTGAACATGCTCGGTAGACCATCGTTTGAAATCACTTCACCATTAGTCACTTTATCCATCCACGATATGTTCAAGATACGTAAATGAAAATCATTCAGGTTACGTTCGTGTCTTGCGTGAGTGGTCCGGGTTTCACTTTAGTACACACGCGTTGTATGCCATGATCTTTGTTTCTACAGTCAACTTGCGGTTAAACCAAACACAAGAGTTCAAGCTGACAGTTTCCAACAGTGATTATTGGAGGCGATACAATCCCTTGACCAAGGACTTTGGTCTTGCTCATGCTGATTGTTAGCCCAAAGTCATTGCATGCCAACAAAAACAGTTCATTAGCGACTTGAGGATCTCTTGTGAGTGAGCAATAAAGGCTGCATCGTCGGCAAACAGCAGGTCACGGATTAGCACAATCCGTGCCTTGGTCTGTGCTCTCAACCGGTTCAGGTTGAAAAGCTTGCAATCACTTCGCGTCCTAAAATCGTGCTTCAAAAACAGAGCAAAGAAAATGCTGAACAGCGGGGGAGAAAGAACGCACCCTTGTATGTCGCATCGGCGAATCTCAAAGGCTTCTCTACTGAAACCGTTAAAATGAATGAGCCCTTCATGTCTGAGTGGAACGAAATAACGAGTTTGAGCAGTCTTGGGGGCAGCTTATCAGATCACGTATTTTGAAAAAGACCCTCCCTGCTGACCTAGAATGAAGCCTTCATTAAATTAATAAAAACGGCATTTAATGGCATACGCTGTTCCCGACAGTTTTTTCTTGAAGTTTTCTCAGGGAAATGATCATGTCAACGGTTGATCTTACCCTGCGGAAGCCACATTGAGATTCAGAGCAAATTCTATCAACTAAAACTTGTAGCCGGATCTGTAAGACTTTAGCAAACAATTTGCCTACAACTGTCCGAAGGGTATTCCTCTGTAATTGTTGCAGTCGAAACTATTACCCTTATTCCTAAACAACGTCATGATCTTCGTGTCTAGCACCTTTTTGTGAGACACTCCTTCTGACAGCACTCAAGAAGCAAATGGTGAAGATGTTGTAATAATGCTGCTCTACAGCATTTGATGAGCTCAGTTGGAAATCCGTCGTCATCAGAGGCCGTCCCACTCGCTAAGCGGTAGATTGCCCTATTGAGCTCATCAAGAGTAGAAGTAGTATCTAGATATTCATTGGTCGGCAACCACCTGACCTTTTCAAGTGAATGCGGTAAAACAGTACTGTCCCTAGAGTAGAGAGAGGAGAAATGCTCAACCCATCTTTCCATCTGAATACTGCGGCTAATTTCACTCCAATACTCATTTACACGTCGTCTTGCAGTCTGTTGAAAGCTTCAGTTCTTCACAGAGCACGGAATGATCAGTATCGCAATCTGCGCTTTGATATGATCTAGTGAGGAGTACGCTTCCATATTAGCGCACCTAACAATAACAAGATCAAGCTGATGTCGATGCTTAGAGCGAGGATGGTTCCAAGAGAATTTATGCCGTGGTTTTGTTTGAAAGAACGTGTTACTGACACAAAGACTGTACGGTGTGCACATTTCTAAAACGCGTTGTCCATGTTCATTGGTTTACTTACTCCGAACCTTCCGAGACAGTTTTGCGAAGGCGCGTCATCTGCACCAAATCTGGCATTGAAATCACCCCTTACGACTAAACAGTTTTGTGGCACTTTTTGAAGACTGCTGTAAGTTTATGATAAGAAGCGTCTTTTTCATCAGGCCTCGGTATCTAAATATTGATCAACTTAATGGTGCCATTAATGCTCCTTCAGATTGAGAGTCCAAATCCGTTTGCTCTCGTTGCTGATTTTACTAGGATGATTCGCACGGCAAACTCAACTCGATGCAGTCGAGACTCATCAGAACCCCATAGTTTCAAAAATGTGTAATCTCTTTCTGTTTGCATACCAGTTTCTGGTAATCGCGTCTCTTGCACGGCGGCCACGTCAACCTTTAGCTGTTTTGCTCATTGCTTACGCCTGTTATTCGAGACATCGTCAAGAAATAATGTGCGCATGGACCAGACGTTCCAGTCTCCCATTTTCACAGCTGAACCTTGTTTTTTAGTAATTTGTTTCGTTCGTGTGGTGAAATACAGTCTGCTTGTCAGTTGATTCGTAATCTCCATGCACCCAATCAGGCGAGACGGTAACTTATCGACTGGGGGCTGCCCAGGTTGAGGCGGTCCGTAACCGCCCAATGAGACCGGAAAAGCTCTCGCACCGTTCGAAGCAGACCCAGGCGCTGAGGACAACTACAGTCGGGTCAGATTTTAACCAGTATCTGCTGCTTCCCGTGTCCATAGAAACGGAATAGTGTCCTCTCCATTGGAGCGTTGAGATGTTCGCTAGGGCAGTTCAACATAGAGAAGTATCTGCCTAAAGGGACTTCAGCTCCCGATTTTTCCTTGAGGATGATTCCTGAACCCTTTTCCATTATTGGATGTAGCCACAAGACAGTAGAGGTTTGAGATAAATGTTTTCCTTCCCTTGGGAGGACCACCTTCATGGGCTTACGAACTCCACCTGTCAGAAGCAGGCTAGTTCTGAGGCGACAGTTAGACGCCTTCGCCTCATATCCTTTCAGTAGAAGTTCAGCCGGGTCACAAAGCACCGCGCGTGCAGGCCAGGAAGTGGACGTGGATGTCAGAGGCTATATGAGACGCGCGCCATTTGAGCATTTTTGGAATTGAGAGCTTATCCACAAAACCGCCGAGGCCTTGACAACCTTAACTGGGTGTATCTATGTTTAAAGTAACTTTGTTAAAGAGTGCGACGGAAACGTTCAAAAATTCAAATGAACAAACCGAGTATGCTGCATACACGCTTATTGACGGCCACGCAGTGTAATTTGTCGTTCAAATTTCCACACACCCAGATACCTAGATGTTTTCTCTGATGTGTACCACTCATTGGGGTGTAAGAAACAAAAACGCTTTTAAAACTACAGGGTGACATGTACTGTGGATCGTACAAGTGAAGTTTTGTGTTCCCTGGCCTTATAGCAAGCCACATTCGTGTTCAGCCTGCACTCTCGCTGAAGCTTTGGGGCAGTTTGACAGGTAAGGCATCAACCCGGGACACAACTACCCACCACCTCTTCCAGAGCATGGCTAACACCTGCGTTGGAAATACATGCAAATAAGCGTATTTTTAACATAGGAAATAGTTATACGTTGAAAAAAATAGTAAACAAATTCCGTTACGAATTTCAGCGTACAGCATTATATAACCTTTGGTAAGTTGTCGAACCATACAACTCTAGTCAAATGTCCAGGTGCACAACAAATCATATATAATGACACTACATTGTAACCCCATGTGACATTGAAGTTTATCAATACACTTTTATAGACACGTACACTTTTCATCTCAACTTTACTTGATCTAACACTGAGAATTGTTTTGAAGCAAAAAGATAAACAGTAAAAGGATTTAAATGATGTTATATAGCATCGGACAGAAGGAAGCGATAGCAAAAATTGTGCAGTGCGATATAAGTCGACAGGTGACAATGTCAATGCATGTAGATCATACGGAAAGGACAACAAATTCCGCATTTCACACTCTCTACGGAGATAGTTTATCTCGAAAAGGCTTAGTGGGAACAAGTGGACATTTTGTGGGAAATATCGCGATCGAGTAATTTATGATATATCAGAATCCTCGCGTGTAACTGCGGGCGAGATACAATTATTGATCAACTTCAATAGCGCTGGATTTTCCAACGCTGCGGCGACGCGCTCTTTGTCAGCCAGCTGTTTGTTGATGTCATCTTCCGTCTCGTGTGATCCCGGAGAACAGCGAACAGAAACCTGCAATTTGAGGATTAAAACAAAAGCAATATGTTAAATGAAATCGTGGGAAATATCACGTGTAATTGGAACGGGGAAACAAGCGGGAAAAGAGGTGATCATATTGGTTCAAAGATGATGCTTGCCTCCGTCAGCCGACAGCCACAATGAACGCTGACTTCACAAGAATTCACAAGACGACGTACTCCAGTTAGCGAATAGCAGTCTCTCTAATATCAAACACTGAGATGCAGACCGCTTTCGGCAACAATCGTGAATTAGATATCTGTGTGATATACATTCAACTGCTTGAAAGGTGACGTGTTAGATAATAACTTTTAAGTCAATAAAAGAGAGCTAGTTATTCATACGCGATAGGGAATAGTGTTTTCAAGTATGTTTCCCCAATGACCTTGTATCGCAAGTGCGATCCACACAAAAAGTTAAACACCTCGACTTCAGCTCTCTTTGGAGTAAATTTTCACGACACCACCGTTTTCCATGGCATGACATTACGCAGTCAGTGTTTTTGATGTTCTTGAGGCAAGGGATATTTAGATGGGGAATTTCATGACGCATGTTTGCCGTCAGTGCACGGTGGATCATTCATTTGATGCAAAAATGTATAAACGGAACATGGTAGAACATAGTAGGGGATCAAAGCAAAACATTCCTAAACTACTCGCCTGTGGACCGAGATTTGTATAAATATAAGCGTTCAGAATGTTACGTAGAAGTTATGAAGAGGGTGAGTGTGAGCCAACATCGTTGGATGTAATTTTTAATGATCAACATCCCTTAAGCCACCCAACTTGTTTTAAATCACATATAGGGTGCTAGGCGGTAATTGTTCCGACGCCGTCTCTCACACCATAAGGCAAAATTCTACGTTTCAGGAATATCGGATCACCTTCAACTTCCAGTGTTGCTGGCTCTACCTTCATGCCACCAGTGTTCGTTGAACATTGGACGACCAATTTTCGTAGGGAGGACTGAATTTGTTCTCCTGAATTCTCAACGGGCATAACATTCAGTGATACAGGATGCTTGAGGGCTCGCAGGGCTTTCAGACCGAGGATTGCTGGACTGCTTCTAGATACCAAGAATCGGACTGTCTTGTTTCACAAATAAAGTGGTTTCACCTGTCAGTGGCAAATTGTGTCCGGCAACGCCACGAAGTTTAACGTTGGTCGGTTGCACATGCGCCTCTGGGGCCACCCGGTTCAAGATTTCGGCGGGAATGACTGATTCACTGCTACCGGTATCGACGATGAATTCAGCAGTTTCACTTGAATAAAACTGCAAGGATTTGTAGATGAATTGTTGTGCTGGACTCTTCAGTTGCAGAACATAAGTTGAACTGTCATCCTCCTGATTGACCACTGGATTCTGTTGGGTCAGGTTGCATTGTTTACTCCGACAAACCTTCTTTATATGTCCGCTCTTACCGCATCCATGGCACACTGCATTGCGGAATCGACAAGTTGACCGCAAGTGTAGATCACCACACGACATGCACTTCTTTATCGGCTTTACGGTCTTGTCTCGGGCTTGGTTTTCACTTGTCTTGTTGGCCTGGTGCCGGTGTCTTGGCTGATTAGATCTGAGTGAACTTTTCTGAAAGAACACGGCACCTTGTTCGGTTGTCGCAGCAGTCACATCATCTCGCTGCTCGCAGATTTCACGGGCTTCGGCGTAGGTCAGGTCAGGTTCCATCAGCATTTTTCTTTGTAGGTCAACATTGTTAATACCAGCAATGAGACGATCCCTCAAATTATCTTCTAATAGATCACCGAATTCACATTTAGCAGCCTGTTTCTGTAGAATAAGGATGAACTCACGGCAGCTTGTATTAGGATTTCGGACCAGTGTGTTGAATTTTGCCCGTTCGGTAGCTTTGAAATTCACCGGCATGACATGCTTCAGTAGGAGTGTCTTCAAATCTTGGAACGGCAGTGATGCAGGAGCCTTTGGATAGGATAGGTTCTTAAGTAACGAATATAATTCACGTCCCCCGTAGGTCAAGAAAAATGTTGACTTATTCTCCGGCTTGACGTCCTTCCGAATGCTGCTCCACAGCTCGAATCGTTCCACCCACTCTCCAATTTCTCCAGGATTAGAATGAAGATTTAATGGTTCAAGAGTCGGTTGATCCATCCTGCTCGCGACGCCAGTTGTACTACGGAATATGTGTTGCGCAGTTAGGAATCGACACATTACGCACCCTGCACTTGCTGTTCCGCAACATAAACTGACCACGGGTGGTTGAATTTTAAGCTGATCCCCTCAAAAAAGTACCGCAAATTCATGGCCCGTTGTGCAAATGAACATAATTGAAGCTGGAAAATATCAGTGGCTAGCTTTCTCTTTAAATGGGAATGCGATCTTAACTATTCCACCGGATGCACCCGAAAACATTAAATATCAACGGTGGTATCACTGGAAGACACGTAAAGAAGAGGGGCAGCACAGGTGGAAATGTGTATTGCAATATACAATTACAACACTGAAGCCACGCTAATGCCAAATGATACATTTGACTGAGTATTAACGTTATAACCAACAAAAAGAATTACAGAAAAAGGTTTGCAATGAATCGGTTGGGGGAGACCATTGGTAACGTTTCGCTTCTGACACAGAAGCTTAGTCAAACCAAGGTAGTGAGTACGAACATGGTTCAAGTTTAAAAGGCCAACCGAGGCCAGTGAAGTTATTAGCCAGATTGGTCAAGTAAATGCAACTTAAACCTCTGTTCGTGCAGATAACATCTAACGAAAATTCTGTGTCAGAAGCGAAACGTTACCGAAAATCTGTTCCAACTGATTCATTGCAAAATTTCTTTTCAAGACTAGGGAGTTCTTATCGGTCTCAAATATATTTAAATACCTTGTAAAACGAATTAAAGTTGAGCGTTTGATGAAGCAATCTTCTGGCAAGGCAGCGCAGACCAACAGCGTGATTAATATTACAAAACGGTGAAGGGGACGAACCTTGAAGCGCCTTGGAAGCGATCTCAACAGTTTGACCTTGATCGATAAACCAATTAACGTGGCCATGCTACAACCAGGAATGGTTGGTGCAAAATGAACACAAACGCGGTTAAGTTGATCATCAACTTGAATGGAATCTTCCGACAGAACCCCGAGTGTCTCCAAGCTGTATGGGTGTTCTGGATCACGTACGTCTCGAATGTGTTCTATGGAAACGAATGATTACGAGATGAAACACTTACCGAAAACTTCAACAGCATCGATCGGTTGACGAGAACCATCCCAATCGTTGTTCAAACCGCACACCACGTCCCCGAGAATCTTTGATGGTCGAGGTCGAGTTGGAAAAAGTTTTGGATTCGAATTCTCCAGAAAAACCATAAGACCAATAACTGCAAAGAAATTTTGACAATGGGTGTTCAGGAATGAGAACAAGGCGCAGATTTGTAAAAAATGGCTTCTCATACAGCTTGCAATAAAAGATTCATGCTTTGTACGAAACCTACTAAGACCGATAGGAACGAATGAAGCTAAAACAAACAGATGTACAGCATCGTACCAGTTCTGAGTTATGTTTGACTTGACCAACACAAAGTTCGACATGTTTAAGTGAGCAGAAGTGTGTGAAGACCGCGCTGAAAGTAGACCTTAACGTGGTGCGATGGTTTGTGTACCTCTATGACATTTATGATTGGTGGGGCAGCTTCAGAGCCACACATACCAAGGTCAAAGGATAGAGGTCAGACGAACACGTTCTCAACCCAACAGGCTACCTTGTGGTTCAGGCTTTTTAGCCAAAGGCTTTGGTCGAGAACCCTAATTGTTCTCCTGTCTAGGCATGGGCGACTTGGCAGCATCCATGCCCGCATGCAACCATTACTATAACTACAATACCCAACTACATAGTGCATCGACCGTCAAGCACGATATACTGGGACTACTTTTCAAAATGTTTCTGAACCTTCCCCTACCCACCCACTCTTAACAAATCTCCGTGTCAATACCAGCATTAGAAAAGACTGCGCCGAACTTGCTGGAATATCCTCTGTTCGTGAATTTATGAAAAAACGGACCTCTGCTCGATGAATGTCAGAACTCTCAGATAGATAGGTCAGCAAGCGGCAATGGCTCTTACTTTAAATAGTCTAACTATTGATGTTTGTTGTTTATCAGAAACGAGCTTTTATGATCCGTCTATAATTACTGAACTTATTGCCCCAAACCTTTCGACTAGCTACTCTTACGCTGCTCCGGTGACTATGTAGCTGCCACTTCAGAACAGGCGGGCGTTGGTTTAGTGCTGAATTCGCGTGCCGAATCCTGTCTAATCGATTGGATTCCTTGCAATAGTAGGATGTGTGCAGTTAAACTAGCCAATAATATTACACTAAAATCAAAATCTTCTAATCAGAGATGCTTTTCAATTGTAGCAACTTGCGCGCCGAATAACACCCATTTCGACGACAAGAACGCCTTCTACATGCTCTTTTGCGACGTGCAAAAAGCTCGGATAATATATTCTTAACGGAGATATTAATACCAGACTGTCGCTTAGATAAATCTGAGTCACAATTAGGCGGAATATTTGGTCTTGAAGGCCAACGCACAGATAATGGTGAAGGGTTTATACAATTCTGTGTACAATCTCGATTATTTATTAGCAGCATTTCCTTTCGACACAAAAATGCAAATGTGCCACATGGCGATCGCCGGATGGAAATTAACCTCCAGCCCAAATCGACCATAAGTGCCCGCTGGAGAGATTGCATTGGGGATTGTATTTTAAATACCGCCATACGTTCGGATCATGCTCTTGTGCGATTTAGTTTCTCGTTAGATTTCCGGTTCGAAGCCAACGAAAGGTAAACCCATTTCTGTCGAAAAATTCTCTCAACCTGCAATTCAAGATATTTATAGGACCACCTTAAATAACTCACTCCCAGTTGCCCTGTGTGCAACTGCTGATGAAAGGCGGAACAAGATACCAGGGATTATGCTGGTCGCCGCAATATCAGCCTGCGAGACTACACAATCAACCCCGAAAGTCTTACTGGATCTCACAGCGCCCTATAGAAATTCTTCGCCAGCGACGCCAAATACTTCACAGTCATGGACCCAATACCTCGAGGAATGTACTTAACGGAGCTGAAGACTAGGCAGAGAAAAGAGGTGGCAAAATAAGGTCGAACAAATGGAAGTAGCAAATAATTATGGTAACGTGTGAAGAGTCTTCCAACTTATTCGATCGACGGGTTCTACGAACAAAGGAGTGCGAGACTATCACTGAACTAGACAATACTCTTATCACTAATAAGAATCGCCGCCTCTCACGCTGGGCACAACATTTTCAACAACAATTCAGCTGGCCACTTGACACGGAATCATTTACTCAATTAAAACAGTTCGATTTTTGGCTTGATAGCGTAGATCCCCTTAGTGATTTAGAAATGAAAGCATATATCGAATCCATTAAACGATTCAAGGATGCAGGCACCAATGGCCCAGCGCCTGTTTTGTTCAAGGAAGTGGCCAAGTCCTAAACAATACATTAGGCGATCTCCTCCGTGAAGTATGGTTGTAAGAATCCATCCCTCAGAGTTGGGGGAAATCGGTTATCATACCGATATTTAAAAATGGCGTGCGAAGCTCCTGCTCTATTCACCATTGGATAAGTCTCACTCCCATCATTACGAGAGTATTAGCGTACATGTCTTCGAAAATTAACATCACATAAGGAATCATAGATCTAAGAGCAGCAAGCTGGCTTGAAGCCTGGCAGAGGCTGTTTAAACTACATTTTACTCTTATAGAACTTCGAACTGCGGCACACTTAACGACAGCCGATGATAACCATCGTTTTAGATTTTAAAGGAGCATTTTGAATTCGACGATCGATATGTCTTGTTTAACACCTTGCTGTGCAAACGTATTTCAAAATACTACGTGCACTTTATGCATTAGGGTTTGCAACGAATTTTCACCCAAATTCCCCACCACAAGTGGCGTCCGACAAGGATGTAGGATTTCTCCGTTTCTGCTCAATTTTCTAATTGATGCCATCATAGAATTACGCAGCGAAGGAATTCGGAGTTCAAATAATGCCAGGTGGCAAGCTTCTGGACTTGGGATATGCTGATGATATAGTTCGGCTCTTCGACTCGTACATAGATGCACCCGCGATACGGAACAAGCTATTGTGCCAGCATTTAGAATGCATTTCGCACCCTCAAAGAGCAGTGTCTTGCTGCAGGACATCGACTTCTCAAGCAGCCGTTTATTACTTGACAATCAGTTGCTTCAAATTGTAGATCGTTTTACGTATCTCGGTAGTTGTATCAATAATTCTGCATCGTTAGATGACGAGGTCTACGCACGCATTTCTAAGGCGACCGTAGCAGTCCGCAACCTAGGTCACCTATGGCGTCAGAAAGAACTGTCTCAGTTACTCACGGGTAGTGTACAAAGCGACAATTCTGGTTGTATTACTTTATGGGTGCAAGACTTAGACACATTCAGCGTCTATAAGTATTTGATAACCCATGACTACGCAACGTTCTAGGAGTTAGCTGGTACAGTCGCATACGCAACGCTTCTCCCTGAAATAAGTTCTTCTGTAGTAAGGTTGAGATAGAGAAGCAGATCAACCTGCATAGGTTGCCCTGGTTGGGTCATGTTTTACGAATACCAGGCCACCGACATCGGAAACGGTTTATTTTGCGAGCCACATTCCGATTGGCGTAAATCTCGTGGTGGCCAAACCGTCACTGTGCATGAGCAGATAAAAACACCTACTAATAGAATTTCCAAAGTCTTCCAGGCTGGAGTCCACGCGATCAGATATTGCAATGGCTAGTTACTCTTCAGGATATGTCCCGAAACCGTGTTAAATGGCGGTCTTGCACTAAGCATCTTCTTGGGTTGTTTGCTCAACCTTGGATGTTGTCAAGCGGAGTGACGAGAAAAGCTTGTTATGATGCATGGCAGTGAAAGCCGCAAGGAAGCTGCCGTGCTGATGTGACTCTACTTGTTCACGAAACTTGTTTGAATGCATGTTCCATTCGAGATGTAGGTACCTCATCCCAGTTTGTTTATGCTTACTCATTTACAGAATTCCTAGCTATTTATGTGCCTCCCTTCACCATCATTTAGGATTTTACTTTTTCATGGTTAAGTTGCAATAATTCGTGTTTTGAAAGAATTACAAGAAGACGGACCTCGCTACATCATCTTCGGAAGCATGTGAAAATACACCGCGTCAGCTGCTATTGAACAACATGCAATTCGTCAGGGTCAGTGAAACGAGCCCAACCTGGTGAATGATTCAACTGAACTGGCTGGCAGGAAATCGATTAACAAACTAGATAGAAAAGATAACTGGCATACACATGTTGAGCAGTGGTGTGGTAACATGGTTTGTCTATAGTACAGGCACAAAAACGCTTGTGGCATTCGAGAGTGAGCGTGATTAGATTGGGAAAGGTTGAGTTCAAAAATAAATCGGGACGCAATCGGCAAAAGTATGCGAAACGCGACGGACAAATGTGGTTAACGTTGCCTGGATTACACTGCCGCAATTATCACCCCCATAGCACCGTAAAACAAAATTTAAGGCAGTGCACCAACTACTAGTGCCAATCAAACGTTCCGTGATAATCTATAAAACGATGTGCCATGTCAAAATGTGGGATCAAGAGCCTTAAAGGCTAGGGGGTAGCTAAAAAGAGCTCCATGAGAACCGTGGCATCTTGTCCTGAAACGAACAGATGGAGGAAACAATCAGCTGTTGGTATGCGAATCAGCAAGATGTAACCTACCAAACATAACCGGTCAGCATTACATACCTTGAGCAATCAGACCTACGTCATAACCAGTACCGAATGGGAACTTCTTCTGTATTGTGGTGCTCACACCTCCATCCCTTACCCCACAATATACATTGGTCTTCTATAAGCGCCTCGGGCGCTAGGCCAAGAATCAATTTGTGTATTCGTGGTTCTGTATAAGAACCCTATACAACAGTGGTATACAAGTATAACTTCGGGAACTTCTTCTGTTATTACGAAATTCACCTGAGTGATAAATGCGTGTTTCGCTCCTTGACATAAGCTCAATAAACGTGACCGGTTGGCTTAATGAGATTAGGGTGGTGGTGGATGGTTGACTGAATGCTCTCCGAGGATTAATTGTTCGTCGAACGATGGGCACAAAAGTTATTGACATCAGAACAAATCTAGAGTGTCCTGACCTAATTTCCTACAATATGTGTTTAAAATGACTTGACGAACGCCTGATCCAGGCAAAGTGACATACAGTCATAAACTTCACGAGGGCCACAATACTGTCCGATTACTCAGATCAAGACAGAACACAGAAAAGAAAATATAAATTGCAGTGAGACTCCAGTAAGTCTCCACATGCAGGTCACTACCGGTGGCAAAACAACTTAGCACGACGTTAGCAGTGTAGGAAATCACAAGACTGGAGTCAGGTAACCAGCAGTCGTAAACTGCACGCGGTCTGGCATGATATCAGGTTACCCAAGACTTGACGAGTATGGGATAAGGATCTCGATACGCTATGAGAATCCAGTATTATCTACGAAAATCTCAACACGGAAATAACGTGCAAACAAAAGGAAGATACGCATGGAGAAACTAAATTTCAGAAAAATAAAAATAAAGAAGCAAAGTGAATTGCCGGTAGCGAATGAAAAGATAAAAAGAAAAATTTCCACTGAATGATGCATTGTATTTGGTGCAAAAATGGAACAGAATCAACGAATTTTCACTAAATCAGAGGGGTCATGCGAAGTTGTCTCGTACAACCGGTGTTCCATATTGTCTAGGAGAACATTCATCTGTAATTGCAAGGACAGATAATGTGATATCCGAGTAAAATGTTCACGTTTATAGGTTACTCCGTTTTTTAATAAAATGTGATTCGCAAGAAAGCGAGTTGAATGAAGTAAATCGAGTGTCGTTACAAAACTATCCATTCCAGAGAAAAGGTTGCAACCAGGCGAAGACAGGTGAATGGTTTCTGAAAAAGTTGTTTGCAGCTACAGTTCTACCACAATCATGTGCGGATACGATTTTGTAAGAAAGCCTTGATTGAAAATAAAGAGCGAAGGGCCACAGTGGTCGCAAGGGTTCTTTTTCAGTCAGATCCTAATCGTCTTGGAGTATATAATCTAACCTGCAAAGAAAGAGTTGCACTCGAACAAACACACTTGCGGGCAAATACACACTGCTCAAACTGCTATGAAGAGTAGCAAACTCACTCGCGAACAGAGCATGTGAGCTGGTATGATTGAAGAATTCAGCCGTCATCATCATCATCATCAGGGATAGCATTACACCGGTCGCATGTACCGATTGCTTAACTGTCATAAAGCCATAGAAAAAGTAAAATTCTGCCAGATGGGAAAGAGCGGGGCATAACTAGCTATGAATTCTATAGAAGTGTAAGTATAAAAAGGAGTTGTTAAGAGTCGAAGGGAAAGGGTCAGACACAGTGTGAAGAGTAGGGCCCGCAGTAGCTGGTTTTCGTTTACCCGCCGAGCTGCATGCAGCAAGCAAGACAACCCTGTTTATCGTGCGCTACGGTCGATGGTTTTTGTAGTGATAGTCATGGTTGTATGCGGGTTGGGATATTGCCAGGTCCTCCATGTCTAGAGAACCCAGTTATCCATCAAGGAATTCAACCGCACAAAAGTAAAATTGAGGTTCGAAATAATAAGCAACGGCAGCAAGCGGGCAACCGTGAAGCAATACCCGAGAGACTTGGTGTGTAGTATTGGTGGGCTGTGCCGTTAGTGTAGCACGTAAATGGATGCAAAGCCCATAGGAGAACACGTGTTAGTATCACAGTCATTGTCCAATCACGTACAATCTCTTAGTGCGCGGGGCACATTGGATTGCAGGCTAATTATTGCACGCGGATTGCGGGATTCGTGCAGGAAACATGTGAGTTCATATACACTGATTGGTAAATTTGGTATTGCGGCATACAGTCCAAGGCAGGGCAGGGGTACAAATATCGCAAAGAACATTAGTACTCTGCCCAATCAAAAATATAAAAATTTACTGGAAATATCTGTGGAAACATAGATAGGATATTTATCTTCAACGTCTCAGTCAAAAGTGGTTACAAGCAATGACAAATGGGACGAAATGAGAATTTGAATATCGAAATTGATGGTGTTGCTTAAAAACACTGTAACACATGTTTAGTATGAAGTTCATGGACTGTAAGCAAGTATTCATTTGCCAGATAGAATAGAATATGTCGTAGCAACGTAAAACAAGTTGTTATGCATAGACTTCGCTGGTTAGACTACCTACTACGAATGGTAAATCATCTTACCTCTAACGCAGTTTTGTTTGGCAACCTAATCGTGTGACAAGACACAGATTTGGCCTACGCAGATGAAGGCTAAGACTGTCAAACTAGCTACAGTTGAGACGACCCGTCCCCAGGCTGGGGTCCGTGAGATCAAAATTCGCGGTGAACTTTTAGCATTAGGTCAAAATCTTGTTTAGTGGCGCTCTTGTTGTACACATCTTGTTGGATTGTTTGAATAATCTTTATGATGTCATGTGAAGTGATGATGAAAGCTAATTATACGTGACAGTGAAACTGTAAGGAAACGATCGTGGTGACCCCGTTCTATTCGTTCGCGAAACTTGGCAACAGGAATGTTTGATTCAAGGTGTTGGCACCTCATCCCTGTGTGTGTATCAATGCGAAAGCTTCTGCAGGTACGGTAGCATAGAAAGTTCCACCATATATATTAGAAACAAAAGCGGTCCGGGCAAATTGAATCGACTTCGGGTAGCTAATTTTTACACTCGTATGCACATCTCACAGGATAATATCCATTCTTTAATCCATGCATATAGTTTACCATCTACTACCTAGGTAAGCAGTTTCGATACGAACAGTTCATGACTGACACGATCGAATGTTTTGAGAAATCAATGTAAATTACGTCCACGGAGTTGCCAGCGTTCAGTAGCTCAGACCAGGCTTCTTGTGCTAACAGCAAGTTTGTCAGTTTTTCCCTAATCCCCGCAGTGCTTCAGAGATCAAGTTATGGATCACAATGTGATTCCGCAAGGCATCAGTTATGATGAACTCCGTTACTTTAGATAGCACTGGTAATAAAGCGGATTTTTTTATTTCGCCTCACTTGCAATCGGACTAATCAGGGCAGTCTTCCACGTTTTAGACACGAAGCTCAGTTCGAACATTATATTGAACACGTCAAACGTAGGGATGGCCAATTCGGAAAACAGGTTGTGCAAAAGGTTGGTGTGTATATCATCTCTTCCCGGTGAACTTGTTTACTTCATTGTCATTAATTTTGTATTAACGGAAGGAATTCCACCTCGTGAAGAATTGACAGGCTGCAGATGTTGGAGTTCAGAAACTGTCTATGCGTCGAAATTTGCGAGATTACTGATACAAATTGCTGTCGAAGAACCTTTGTACAATCCTTAAATGATGTCACTATGGTAGTAGGGCAAATCAGTGGCGGTATTCCCATTTTAACACTCCGGAGGTTGTTGATGTGCTTGTACAATACTTTGGGATTCATAATGTTTTCTATCATTTCGAATAAGGCAGATAGTTGTAGTTGCACCAATTTAGTCGCGACGGATCGTACAAGTACTTATACCTGGCCTTGTTACGTCGACACATCAATTTTCGCGTACAGCTCCTACGAGGTTTTTGGACGCTGCTTCTTGCTGATTATTTCTTGCCTATCGTTTTAGAATTTTTTTCCAATTTCAAGGTTTAATGACAATTAAGCACCTGCTACTTGTATACGGTGTATGGTATGGTATGGAAGCGCAAGCCTGATCCAGGCAAAGTGCCGCACAGTCAGAGACTGCACTGGGGCTGAGATACGGTGTAATGCTGGACATGATGATGATGGAGATGGTGTGTGTAACAAATGCCAACCATCAACCACTTACTTGCTGGAGCATTTCAATGTGACGAATGAAATATTCCGAAAAACGTCTATCCACCGTGGTATCAGCAACGTGGACCATTTGATTATCCACAAAAAAATCTAAATCGGCAAACGGCTGCTGTGATTGGACCAGATCCGAGTCGGGGTCGGCGGCAGCGCAAGCACCACTTTGCATGAGACGATATTTGTAGGTCATCAAAGACATGTGCACTTGTGATTCCGACTGAAATCAAAGAAGATTGATTGATGAGAATCAAACGCACGGGAGCGTAGGATAACAGACAGAGAGCGATCGACAGAAGATCCCATAGATACATATAGCAATGTTGTGTGTTCGTTGAGCTGGCATTGTAGTAGTAGGATGTTTCGTCATCAAGCTAGATGACATCGTCAGCTGAGCTTCTTGCGAAGTGTTCTTAATCGTCGTGTTTTCTGATTTTATACGCTGACCGTTCTGTTTTTTTTCTCGGCATTGGTTGTTCTGAAGGTCACACGGCTTAAGATTCGGTTCTTCATTGGCACATACATGTCGTCCAATTGAACGTGTTGATTCAATGACGGCGTTGGGGAGTGCCACGCTTCGAGGAATTCCCGTTAGTAGCGCGTGCGTCCCCTTGCAATGACTCTGTTTCATTCCAGTTGACTTGGTGTCCTTCTTGGTCAACGTGAATTGATAGTAACGATTTGTAATCGTGCCTCTTAACACTGATTGGTGTTCACTCAGTCTGGTACCCAGTCTACTTCCAGCTAGGCCCACGTAATGCATCTCACAATCCGCGCATGGGATTTTGTAGACCACAAAGGTGACAATGATGTGAGAAAAAACACTGGACGGACGACAACATGGATTTACGTACAACATATATGGGACTGTTGGTGGGGTGCCTGATGGAAATGTACGCAAACAAGGATTTCGGAATCAACCCCATCCACATGTGAGAGAAGAGATGAATTAGAAAACGTTCGTCTTGTCAATCTGATACAACAGTGATTTACAAATTCAAACCTTATTTGCATTCCTAAACTGCTTTAAAGCATGCTGATCCTGGTCGTACTGACACGGCATGATGAATGTAAACAGCAGGAAACAGGTTGCACAATATATGCGAAATATATAGGCGCTAGATGGGGGGGCTGCATTGAAGACTGTCGCTCCTTATGGACCACTTGCGAAGATTCTGATCACCAGCTCTTTCGATTGAGTTTCGATTAAAATTCTCCGGTCCAAAGACAGTGATCTCTAAACGTATATCCTTCGAGAAGCTTTCGAAGCATACGATTCGGCAAGGTTATGCGGCTGTTTAGCAGATAACCTTTTCACCGCTGTGCCCGACAACATCACACAGAAGTGGGAGCGATTGCTACCGTAATGTATGATTCCGGGTAGAACGTCCCACTGGATCTCCCAGACTACCCTTCGATTACTAAAATGCACGGATGTGCAATCATGCAGTACGTTGTGCTGTGCGGCTAACACCGTGCGAAATTGATTGGCCAGAGGTAGTGAACTGCATGCTGAATCAGGCTGGAGTCTCACTACCATTTCTTGTTCTTTCTTATTCCTCATATCTGTCTAGGCCTGAGTAACCTGACAGTATCTTAGCTCACGTGCAGTCTCTGACTATGCGGCACTTTGTTTGGATCAGGCTTGTGCTTTCATACATGCATACTAAAAGGCGAAAGATTCCATCCGATTCACAAAACAATGCAGTTGATTCGGTCTAGTTTTTAAAACAATTGGAGTCAGCGAGATAATCACCGACAGGGATAGTGCTAACTGTTTGTCTCGTTGGGCAGAACATTTTCATGGGTAATTTATTTGGTCCATTATCTTGTATTCAGTTGATTTGACGCCTCCGGGCGAAGCAAAAAATCAAGCTCGGCATTGAGTCAATGAAAACATTCAAAGCATCGCGTCATGATGGACTGGCCCCAGTTCTATTGATGGAGGGTTGCGACATCTTATTAAGCACACTAGTTCACCTTTTCTGTCAGGTATGGGTTACGAAACTATTACCCCATGTTGGGGAGAATCTGTAATCATACTTATTTTCAAAAAAGGTGTGTGTCCTTCATGCTCCAATCACAGGCAGTAAGCCACACGCCCGTCATTGCCCGGCTTCTTGCTTTAACCCTTTACTGCCCTCAGTACCGAATTCAGTACGCTAATTAAAAGTTGTATAAATAAACAGTGATCGGTTCAAATCGTTTCCTTTGTGTTTTTACTTGTTCAATACAAGTCTAATTCCAGCTTGATACAGAGATACAGCAGTCATCCGGTATATAACACCAGTATGCATCGAGAGTTTGCGAGAGAGATGGACGTGTAGCGTATTCAGCCTAGAAATTAAATTGGGCAGTTAAGGGTTAATGTCACCGGCGGCTTACATTACACGCGGAATCACAGATTCATGAATAGCAAGCAGGATTTAGTCCCGGTAGAAAATGTTTCGATCACATATTCACTCTTCGACAAGCCCTAGAACATTTCCATGGTTATAGCTAGCCCATTGGAGCGACCTTTCTTGATGTTACGGGTGCTTTGGGCTCGGTCGATAGGAACACATTATTTAAAACCTTGTTACTCAGAGGTCCCACAAAAGTACGTTAGCATCCGGTTGGAATATGTTTGGGACCGACCGTGTATTCATAATGCAAAGAAATTTGAGTGCAATCGGTTAGAGTAGTTTTTGGGATAACCTTTCACTTCTGACACAGAATCTTCGTCAGACCAAGTGAGATAGTCAGGACAGGAATCTATCCGTTCGGTTCTGATGCACCTCAAGAATAAGACACCTTTTCTGGCGTTACAAACAGCATCTACAGAATCAACTCTAAGGACTGTTCGGGTGTTTACATAGGGCAGACTTCCAGGGAAATTCACACTAAAATCGAAGAACACCGAAAGCGTGTCCGGAGACAGCCCCGGCGCTCGGCACTGAGGCGAAAGTAAATAGTTTTATTCACGTTATACCTACTAGTTAATTAGATTTTTGTTTTTCTTCAAAAATAGCCTTAGCCCCGTTAGTTATGTACTTTTGTGTATGTCGGCCGCTGTGTCAACTGACCTTGACCGTGCTCATTTTGTATCAGATTGGCATGGATACACACTGTGAGGAACATCGGCCACTGATCCTGGTCAATCCCACGAGACGTGACACACTGTAGGCGTACTATAGCCTGTTTAACGGTAAGGTCAAATCAGTTGTGGTGAGTTGACTACTACTTAATCATGTTCCCTGTCCTGACTACCACCCTTGGTCTGACGAAGCTTCTGTGTCAGAAGTGAAACGTTACCCAAAAACTACTCTAACCGATTGCACTCAAATTTTTTTACGTTAGCATATTTCTGGCTCTTTATTCCTATAGTTCTGGGCGCGTTAGGGTGTACAATAGCCTGTCAGCCTACTTTCCTACGGTTAGTGGTGGCCCACAAAGGTGTACGATTTATCCATTTTTGTTTAATTTTGTAATTGACACTATACTGGATGCATGTACTGCAGGCGTACCGAAAAGAAACTTTTTGATTTAGATTATGCCGATGCTAAGTCTACTTTAGACCGAAAATGTAGCATGGTTTGCATCTTCTAAGTGCAAAGTTCTGTCACAGAATATTGATCCGATCGAAACAGCGCGAAGCCTCAATAACGAGGAACTTGCGACTGTTTCATCTATCTGGGTAGTTGCATTACTAGCAACGCTTGTTTAAATAAGGAGATTTCAGCTCGCATTTTCAAAGCTACGGTAGCTTTTCGTAAGCATGATCATCTCTGATGTCAAACAGGTTTGTCTCTCAAGCTCAAGGATAGAGTTTAGAAGGCTATCGTGCGCGCATGTTTTAGTGTACCGATACGAAACCTGAACACTGAGAAAAGAAGAAATAAGACGTCTACAGGTCTTCCACAATCGCTGGAGTTACTTGGCACAATCGGATACGTAACACAACGATCCGTCAGAATCTTGGGTAGCGATGTAGACATTGAAAAATAAGTTAACGTACACAGACTTCGTTGGTTAGGCCACGTATTGGGAGATCATCGTTAAGGCTTTGGCTGTTAAATAAGATGCGCTGGGTGCGACCCTTCTCCAAATTGGCAGAGGTTTCTTATCCTCAGTAACCTGTATGTATGTATGTTTGGAATCACAAGCCTGATCCAGGCAAAGTGTCACACAGTCAGAGAGTGCACGTGGGCTAAGATACTGTCAGGTTGCCCAGACCTAGGCAGCACGGAAGTGCTGCACGATTGCACATCCGTGCACAGTGAGATGGCTGAAAATCGTGTTCAGTGGCGGTGTTGTTGTAGACATCAACTTCGAGTGTTTGATTAATCTTGTCTATTGTGAAGTGAAGTGGCACGGAAGCTGTTATGCTGATGTCGTTCTACTCGTTCACAACACTTGCATGAATGAATGTTTGACTCGAGGTGTAGGCGCCTCATCTCAGTGAGTCTGTGACTAATCTTTTATTGGTACAGTAACTTTTTAGGTTCCACCCTTGCAAATATCGGTTAGTATTCTCACTATGTCATGGTTGTATGGCAGTTAAACAGAGTAAGAGTGTGGCTGTTAATGCTAATGACGATGATGATCCTGATTGAACTTCCCTAACTGAGAAATGTAAACAGCGCGAAGCCAATCGCGGGGTGTGGGCGATAAAAATGTGTGAACACAGAAGGCCGTGTGAAATCACAGGTTACAACACAACGCCAATCATACTTTATCCATGTAGTCTGCCAATTTTCCGATGGGCATATTCGTGTACAATTTGAGGAACGATCGCATTCGCAACAGCTCTAGCTGGGGAGCAACCTCGGTTTTGAAAATCTCCAGCTGTTGACGTTGCGGTTCCCAGATGGGTGACGAGGAATCCCCAGCGGTTGGATCATTTTGCGGGGCAATTTCAGGGTTGATGTATTTAGGACAACCCAAATCAAAGCAGTTGTTGAACTCCAATTCGTCACTGTGAAGGTGGGAAATAAGTGCGTATGTATGTATGTATGTATGAAATCGTTAGTCTAATCCAGGCAAACTGTCGCACAAACATAGACGGTGCGTGAGCAAAGATACTGTCGGGTTGACTAGGTCTAGACAGGTATAAAAGAAAAATAGAAAATTGCAAAGGGACTACAGTGTATGAAGCTCATTACCAGTATCAAATCAATTTGGTATGGTGGTAGCTATGCAGTACAGAAGTATTGGACGATAACACGTACGGGAAATATGTATACTCAGAATGATAGTTCTACGACGGTCGAAGGCTAGCAAGCGAAATCGATGTTATGTTTTGGCTAAAATGCTACGACGAACAAATGAAGGCAAAACATAGAGGTTACCTCTAAGTATATCCGGGTAAGATAGTTGAAAAAACATATATGAAAGGTCTAACAAAAGAAGCACTATTTGCAAACGCAGCATTACACATCGACAGTAATCACTAAATCGTCAGTGCTGCGCAAACGCAATGAAATAATTCTTGGAAAGAGGAGAGCAAGAAATCAAGTGGAAGATGTTCGACACCGGTTGATTAGTTATTACCAGACTACCGGGACTTGTATGGGAGATACGCATTGCAAGATATTGAGTCTCAATCCAGCTGGACGTGAGGATTTCACTGGAGAGTCTGGAGATACTATGGGAAGCGTCATCTTCTGTATGTATGTATGAGAGCACAAGCCTGATCCAGGCAAAGTGCCGCGCAGTCAAAGACTGCATGTGGGCTAAGATACTGTCAGGTTGCCCAGGCCTAGACAGATATGAGAAGGAAAGTACAAGTGAAAACGGTAGTGAGACTCCAGCCTGATTCAGCATGCAGCTCACTACCTCTGACCAATCAATTTAGCACGGTGTTAGACGCACAGCACAGATGTGCTGCACGATTGCAGGAGAAATTGTTCGACCCGATTTGGAGTGCGTACTCAGGTGAAATCGCCATGCGCTTGCGATGCTCGTCACCAACCACAGGAAACCAACAAGAACAATGACACCCGGTAGCGATGGGGACTTACAATTGTTGTAAACGGGCCAGCGTTTCCGAAAACTTGTCGCGCCTGTCAGCGTCCAAATTCGAATCGAAGGAACGTGGACTGAGCGCGTGGCACAACGCTAGCAAACACGACATTTGGTCCGATTGCTTTTGCACATACTCGCGCAAATCCGCACGATGAACCACGACACGTGAGCGGTAAGCCAGTGTTGTTGAGAGAATTTTGACCGCATCCACGTACCGTCGCATCATCATAAGGGAAAGTGCCACATAGTAGCCGGTCGTGATATGGCAGGTGGGGACCTCATGGTACATTTCCTGTTGAAGAACGATACCAGAATGTTTCAAAATCACGTGAAGATATGTTACTTTGTGGGTTTGCAAACATTTTACAGAAATTAGGTAGGTAAATCAATACACCAGCACGGCATCTATGCTTCGAGAGCTTTAAAATGACATCGCGTGGTCCAAGTGTCATATAACCATGAGGAAAGAGAGCTAAAGTTATTAATCAACCAAGACAAGTGGGCCGAAGTGAAATATCGTCTTCACGTTCACGCAAGTGCACGGATAATCACTAGTGCAGTAGTTTAGTACTGCGCAGTCAACATTGTGTTAAACTGATTTGCAAATGATAATGGACTGTATGTTTTGACGACGCTAAAGTATCAACACGTTATCTCATTCCTTGTTGGCCTCCGACGGTCGATGTCGACCATGGATGTGCATGATAGTTTCTTGGTCTCCAGCGCTTTAGATAACTACACGGTCCGATCCGGGAAGAACAATCTCTCAAGCAGCGCACACGGCGATAGGCAGTACTTGGTATTGCTCGGATGTTCAATCCTGCGGCATTTCTGTGCTGTGCGGCTAACATCGTGCGAAATTGATTGGCCACCGGTAACGAGCTGCATGCTGAAACACGCTGGAGTCTCACTACCATTTCCTGTTCTATTTCCCTAATATGTATCTAGGCATGGGCAACCTGACAGTATCTTAGCCCACTGTGCGGCACTTTGGCTAGATCAGGCTTGTGCTTTCATACTATACCATACCATAGTACTTGGTCGAACAAGTCCAGCTTCTGGCCTGCACGAGTGGCTCCCCGAGCCCGGCGGAACTGCTTCTACCAACAGGAGAAGGGGCGAGGGCGAGTGACTGGCGCTGAAAACCAGTTTGCTTCGGTCAGATGGAGCTCGTTAGCCTGGGAGGGCATTTCATCTAGGGGAAGGAAAACCTTGATTTTAAACCTCCGCTGCCTTGCGGGAAAGGCTTCGGGAAGAAACCCTGAGGAAAAATCTGGAGAAGTCTCGTATACGGTTAGTTGGTGCACACCACCTCTTTCTGGCAACTCCATGCTGCCTTGCAGGTTGCACTTGGTTGTGCAAAGGCTAGAGAAGCTGACTAGAACAAACGTCGAGTGGTGCTGGGGAAGCCGCTTCGTACCCAAATTCCCAAGAATCTTCATTGAAGCCGATTCATCCTAAAGGACGAGGAGTCGCACAAAAGTAAAGTAAAGTAAGTAATATCAGTTGCATGACGACGTGATCTCCGATCAACCGCTGAGCGTAGCAGTTGCCGTTCCCCACCTTGGAGACGATGCCTCCAAAGTAAGCGGTCGAACGCCTGTTATTCATCAACTCGTATTTTATATCTCTTTGACAAACGTCTTTGTTCCACAACTACCGTCTTCTCAATGTTCGACTTTGTCATCATAAAGTAGATATTTTCGAATATTACCATCTTCAAAGAAAACTGAGCAAGTGTAGGCGGATTTGTCGTGGTGAGGGTGAAAATGCTCGGCAGACCAACTTTAGAGTGCACAAGAGAATTCGCTACTTTCTTCATCCACGATATGTTTAAGATAAGGCGGATGTTCCGCTTCAGCTGGTGTCTTGCGAGGATGCCCCAGGTTTCACTGCCATACAATAAAGCAGGATAGCATCATTTTGTCATATGTCAAAGACTGGCCCAGTTGTAGTCTACCAACGTGCGTCACTTCGCTTAGAGCCCTCGCTTGAAATTCTCACAAGTGAACAAAATTGTGAATTAACAGAGCGGAAAACGGCATTAAAGCCTCCAAGGAGAGCATTCCTAGTCGAAATCAAATAATATGTTTGAAAAAATGAAATAACAAGTCTGATCGAGGCAAAGTGGCGCACAGTCATAGACAGCACGTGGGCTGAGATACTGACAAGTTGTCAAGACAAATATGAGAAAGGAAAATAGAGCTAAATAACGAGGAATTGATGGATGCCGAATCACAACGAAGTGCAAAAATCGCAGTGTGACAAAAAAGAACCAGAGGGCTTACCAATCGATTTATTTTTATGTTTTCCAAAACCTTGATGGCTGTGTAATAATCTCCTAGAAGACAGTGCAAGCGACAGAGACCGATCAGACTGAAGAAACCGAGCATTTTATACAACACGCACCGACCAAACTCGTCAGCAATCTCATCCGGATCGCCTATAAAAATGCAGAGTGAAATTCGTGATAGAGACAGATACATGGGTGAGGATGAAAAAGATACCGCAGGAACAAATATGGAACTGCGAGACTAGGAGCACGCACTTCTGTTAAAGCAAAACTTTATCCATTCATTGTCTATACAAAGACATCCTGAAAGTATGTCCACGTATATCGCATCAGGTAACGAATATCAGCGTGACGGAAGCACACCAAGTAATGGTTTTCGTAATTTTACAATAAAATGTTGAATGACGAATATATATATATATATATATATATATATATATATATATATATACTCCGCCAAGGACGGTCCCAAGCCCGTCTGAGAAAGGAGGAGGGTTGGGCTTAGGGCTAGCAACCCTATCCCGTAAAACCTACATTGCTACGGAAACGATGACAACAGATCCGTGGTTCGGTCATGTCTGCAGGATGGATCCCAGTTCGCATACGAAGGTAGCCATGCACTGGCATCCGCAAGGTAAACGAAAAAGGGGACGGCCCAAGGAAACTTGGCGCAGAACTTGGAACGCGAACTACATGCACAAGGATTCACGGTGCAGACGGCAACGGAAGCAGCGACAGACCGGAACCACTGGCGTGAAGTTGTCTTCGCCTCATGTGCCACCCGGCATGGAGAGGACTGAATGAATGAATATATATATATATATATGCACAATCTGATACAGATATGGCGCCGTTCAACAGAAACAATGAAATGTACAAAGCGAGTAGAGGTACGATTCGGGTAGAAACAGTGAGAGGGTAAGAGTGGGTATTTTTTCCATTTACACAAGTCATTTTTTGGAATTTTATTTATTTATTTAAATATACTTTTTTTCAAACAACAGGAAAATGTCAGGGAGTAATAGAGATGATGCACTCTTTCGATTGATGTTTGGTTCATTGCCATCGCTGCCAATGTGTCGAGCCATACACTCTCACCTTCTCTTGCACCCCATCCAGGCAAGCGCGCTCGTCCAACCCTGGCTAAACCAGAAGTGAGTTTTTTCAAGCCACTCTTCCATGTTAGTGGCTGACGGCCAGCCACTTTTTTCCAGTCTGCACCAACTAACGCATAAAGCGCTCGGCGTGGTAACCTTTCGGGTTTCATGCGCAGGACGTGCCCCAACCAGCGGAGACGACGTCGGTTAATGGCTGTATGAAGCCTAGTGCCGTTGCTTCCTAAGACGCGATGCCTGACCTCAGAGTGGCAAACGTGGTGTTGCCACCGTACGTGAGCAATCCTTCGCAGACATCGTGGGTCGAAGGCCTCAAGCCTCCTAACATCTTTAGCGCGAACTGTCCAACATTCACTCCCGTATAGCGATACTGTCCTTACCGAGGTGGAATATATCCTTCCTTTAATACTCAGGCTCAAATCACGTCTCTTCCAGAGGCACTTATGTTTAGCGAATGCCAGTCTGGCCTTAGCGATTCTCGACGTGATTTCCTTCTCTATCCGACCACCAGCAACCACCAGACTTCTTAGGCATTTGAACTGCTCAACATGCTCGAGAATCAGATCGTTTTTAGCAAAATTTGGAAGTGGCATTCTTCGGTCGGTTTCGACCAGGGCTGTACACATAAAGAGCATGACGATCCCTTCATGTTCCACAGCTTTTCAAACGAGCAAACAGTCCGATTCGGAAGGAACAATCTCTCCCGCAACCATTAAATAATTTATGATAAATTATATTAAGGCGATTAAGGAGCTCTTGAAAATTAAATCAACGAATAGGGCGATAAACTTAATGTTCAAAATGGACATGGATCACTTGGGGTGAATTCGAGTGAGTGCGGACCGCCGACTTGCGAAACGGATTCTTTTCGCACAGCCATATCTCGATTGGCGTAGGTAATAACCCGTCACATGGTATAGGTAGCTAAAGACCAATGCAAGTAACATTTAGAAAATCGGTGCAGCACGGCTACCAGGTTGCGGGTAGTAATTCACCTACATTCAACGATGATGGCAAAGTCGCATACACTCACTACGAACGCTATCTTCGAAAGCTTCAGAATCCGTTCCGCAAGTACACATCATTCACTCACTCTCTGTCCATGATGCACTTCGGACCACAAATGCTGGATGCATATCGTCTCAACCAACTATTCGAAGACAGATGTCGATTTCCAAAGCTCTTCAGACCGCGTGCCCTATTAGACTTGCATCGTTCAATGCTCGTACTCTGTAACAAACAGAACAACAATCTGGACTAGCTCGCTCTCTTGTGACACTAGGTATAGACATGTGTTGTCTATCGGAAACCCGTCTTCGTGACATTAATTCAGTATTTCAACTGAGTTATTCTATGCCTCTTGAAAGTAGGTTTTAATTAACCGTGTGCTGTGATCCCGTTGCTTCTTCTGCCGGCCTAGCTGTCGTCGGAATCATTCTTAGCCGAAAAGCGGAAGCCTCTGTTCTAGACTGGATACCCGCTAATAGCAGACTGCGCAAAGAGATTTCAGGGTTTCAGCAGAGTGAACAAAGCGACGTGAAACGTAACCTATGCGTGATGTTGGCTTACGCACCCACAAACTGTGGGGCAGATGAGGTAAAGGACATATGGCTAGGAGGTGTCAAAAAAACTGCAGATCTTACTGGAGTACCAATAAGTTTGCGCAACAATCAACCTTCAATTGGGAGGTAAACCCAAACTAAAGCGTTTCACAAACGCTTCACCCCTGCCTGAAGTAAAAGCCCGATTCTGGGAAACTCTATCGGTGGGAATTGAAGTTCTCGTCTACTCGCTACTTTATAAGTAGCTGAAGGGACTAAACTACGCCCCAACTCTATCGGTCTCCCGTTCAAAAAACTGGCCGGTCGAGCTGAATCGTCAATCGCACTACTTTAAGCAAGCACTCTACGACTCTGCTACAGAATGCTGCAAAGTCTCTCATCAACCGTCACATCACTAGATCTCTGCGAAGTCCCTTACGCTAATCGAACAGCGCCGCGCCTTACCGAGTGGTTTAGAGTACGAAGATGATCGGATTTGGCTCGAAACACTGGCAATGATGGCAATGAACCGACATAAATAGAAACAGTGCATCTACTATTTCCCCCTGACATTATTTTTTACTCATAAACTATAATGAAGAAAAAACAAATAATTTTTTTTAAAAACGGTTGTAAATGGACAATAATATTTAGTTATTTTACTGTTACCCTGTCATGTTATTGTTATTGTTAGTTATTGTTATTGTTGAGTGACAGTCTTGCACAAAGCATCCTCTTGGAATGTTTGCTGAACCTTATATGTCATCGAGTGCAGTGACGAGGAAGGCTTGTTACAATGCATGGTATTGGAAGCCGAAAGAAAGTTGTCGTACACATGCCGCTCTACTGGTTCACGAAACTTGATTGAAAGCATTTTGTTTTTAGGATGTAGGCACCTCATCCCATTTAGTTTGTGCATGCAGCTCACTACCGATGGTCAATCAATTTAGCACGGCTAGCATCGAGCTAAATTGATTGGCCATCGGTAGTGAACTGCATGCTGAAACACGCTGGAGTCTCACTACCATTTCTATTTCGTGCACGGATGTGCAATCGTGCAGCATTTCTGTGCTGTGCGGCTAACATCGTGCTTAATTGATTGGCCAACGGTAGTGAGCTGCATGCGAGTACACGCTGGAGTCTCACTACCATTTCTATTTCTGTTTCCCCCCTCATATCTGTCTAGGCCTGGGCAACCTGACAGTATCTCAGCTCATGTGCAGTCTCTGACTGTGCGGCACTTTGTCTGGATCAGGCTTGTGCTTTCATACATACATACATACCATTTCTATTTCCTTTCTCATATCTGTCTAGGTCTGGGTAACCTGACAGTATCTCAGCCCACGTGCAGTCTCTGACTTTGCGACACTTTGCTTGGATCAGGCTTGTGCTTGCATACCATTTTTATGCCCCACCCTTCCCCATCTTTTAGGATTATACTTTTTCATGGTTGTATGGTAAAGCATTCGGTACATTCTAGCGGTGTAATGCTATCTCAGATGATGATGATCATGTAGGGAGGAAATATCGGCAGGACATTGGGTCTGGGGCCAACTTGAACTTTGTTTGGTGCTGATAACAACCGCCAAGTCAAGAAAGTGAAATCATACAAAACTCACCGTGTTGGGCGTAGTAAGACAGTTGCTCGTTGATACTGGATTTCGTAACCAGGGAATAGAGTATATTTAGCACACTGTGAATACTCCATACTTTCGCATTCGCTTGTAACAGCGTTTCGTCTTCTGGTTTGTGCTTTTGGCGAGAGCGAAAATTTGTGAACTTTTGAAACTGGTAGAGAAATTCATCGATGATATCCCAAAGCCATTGATTCGGTAGGGCAAGCGATATGGGTTTCTCAGAATCTATTAAACAAAATGCAAAATTTTATGAAGGTTGGGGTTGAAACAACATCTTCCGGAGTTGCTTAGCATAATAGAATAACTGTTGTTTCAAGCTCTACTAACGTGTGGACACATTAAAAACGGTAAACAGAGTACCGTAAAACTGGACTTATCAAAATAATCTACAAAGCACGCACGTTTGGATTTTCAGATGGAGAAGCTACAGAGCACGCTGGGATACAGTCAGTTATGTAATTATTAACGTAATGTTATTAATGATCACATTAACAGAAGGCTTAAAATGCCTGCGTTTGGAAAATAAGCCTTCTCCAATGGGGATATCATAAAAGTAATCGCGGTGGTATTATAACAGCATGTAGTGTGATGAGAGAGTGCTAACGCTCTATTTAAACAAAAACTTAATCATCAAAAGGAAATGTATTTTGTGACTACGTTTTGTCATATCTGTCTAGGCCTGGCAACCTGACAGTATCTCAGCCCACGTGCAGTCTCTGGTTGTGCGGCACTTTGCCTAGATCAGGCTTGTGCTTTCATACCATACTATACTGTGTCAATCCTCCCAAATGGCACTATTACAAGTGCAGCGCAAGCTTCGCGCAATCGAATAGACTGCGAGTCAATTTCGTAACAATTCCAAATAAGCATAGAGTGAATCAACAACAAACAACGTTGCTTCACCATTAGCCAACCGATAGTCTAGAACACCCGTTAAATCAGGACAATACGTTATTGAGAAATATTTAAAAAAAAACAAATTAAAACGGTTAAGTGTGCAATGGAATATCTATGGCACAGTATAGGAATCCAAGCTTGTAAATTCGCACAAGTTGCTGACCAGTTTATAATGTCGTTTGCCTCGTCTGATCAATGTCAAACAGAGAGTTTATCGATAAAACATGAGTATCGTCATCTAACGTGATTATATATAACTATTGGGGAGTTTAAATCACTCCCACATTCAAAACGATATAAAGCATTCGATCGATTATTCGTTGGTAGCGCGGTGAGATCTCAGATCAGCATTCGAGAGTACCTATATACTTCCCTGGGTTGAAGATGATGCTTTATATTAGCCGGCGATACCGTCAATTGACGTATAATTTCAGTCACGTTCATGGTAATCGTCAAGCAATAGATTCTATGTATTGAGTAAAAGCCGTTAGTTGGTAATTGAAGCTGTGCAAAAAGGTTAACAATGATGGCTACATCATCAGCAAACATCAGTTCACTGATTAGTGTCATACGTAACTTGGTTTGTACTAACAAACGATTCAGAATGAAACGTTTGCAGTTGCATCGCATCCCTTCCTAAGAGTGGGCTTCAGGAGCAGGATTCCGATCCACCTGCATGGTTGTATGACAGTTAAACAGTTGTTATTGCGACCCATGAAATTTCCTACCCGAAGATTATAGCCTTCAACAGCAGAAGAAAGTTAATGTTAGACAGCGTGGAAAAACCACAATTTTGTTTGACGTCCAGGAGAATCTTGAAAGTTTATGAGCGATGAGCACATCACCCATGTCAAATTGTAATGTAACCTTACGTTCTAGGATTTTGATACGACTCGTCCTTCTAATGTTCAATCAATTCAAAAACTAAATAGAAACCCCTCATTAAACTTCCTTAAGAGGACAATCAGGACGACGTTGGCGGTTTCAAAAGATGAAGTGGGTTTCTGAATACATTACAGTGCCTTTGTCAGTCTCATCAGTGTCACATCCTCAAACACTTTGATGATGACATTCAGAAGTGAATCAATGTTAGTTATTGTATTCTTCATTGTTAACCATAGTCTTGAAGATCATGATGATTCTGGTAACGCTTCTCGTGGATGGATGCGCGCGGTTGTGCATTCGTGTAGTATACTTCCGCAAAGGTGCACAAACTGTACTCTGACAACAATTTTTTTATTTCAATTTAAGATATCCCTTGGCAACCTGAGAGGACGTTAGCCCTCGTGGAGTTTACGGCTGTGCGATCCTTTTCTTCCTATCAGGCTTATGAGTTCATACAAACGCATATACATACTGGTGAGCTGGTAGAAACGTTACCGCCAAAAATGATAATATGATCGCCTCGAGCACTTTACTATGAGTCACTTTGTGATTATGTGTTTGAACATCGTGGTTATTTTTAAGAACCCTATTCAACTATGGCATACAAGTAAAACTGTGTTTACAACTATATCACTGTTTCAAGTCTCACTTAACCTGATCTTACTGTATCCACCTGATGACGACAAATAGCCAGAAACTGGTAGTGTAAGAGATAGGGATGTGAGCACCACAATATATTGATGTATGATCTCGTTATCATCCCAAGATCGTTCTTTCCATTTCCGACATTACACAATGGGCTGTTGCGTGACTGGGTTTAAGGTGTTTTATACAAATCACCTATAACCAACAAGAAAAATCTATTGAGAATATTTCTGAGTGTTAAAAACTTCGTTATATCATAACCAATATACAGAAAAGAGCGCTGAACGCCCGACAAAACTGTACTTACTCAAAATGACATTGAATAGTGAACAATAATTCGTATACGATTGAATCATTTCTTCCAAGGAGGGACCAGTGCTTACATGTGCATAAATGTGTCGATAATATAATTCATTGTAAAGTAAACGGAAGAGAGGATCTGGTGGATGAAATATATATCATTTTAAATAGCAAATATTACCGTTATCAACTAACTGGCCAACAACATCAACGGATGGCCATTTAGAATTCGCAAAGTACAGCTCCGTAAGCTTGGGAAACCTGGGTTTAGATCAAAACAAATCGGTCAGAAACTTACTTGGTTTGATAGTCAGTTTCAATTTCCACAACATTTTGTTGTTTTATGTGAGTATAAAAATTGATGATAAAAGCGCGGACATCTTCCTTTAAAACGGAATACGTATCAGAGCTCATTGCTAAAACATTGAAGAAAGATATTAAAAAGTAGTTTCTATAAAAACGCTAAATTTGAGAATGTTTAACTTCACAGCTACCATTACCTAGGATTTTGATCTGTCTAGGCCTGGGCAACCTGACAGTATGTTAGCCCACGTGCAGTCACGACTGTTCGGCATTTTTCCTGGATCTGGCTTGTGCTTTTATACCATACCATACCTAGGATATTGAGACGGAACAATCGTTTTTGACATGGAACAATTGTGTTCGCGAACAGAACTAGAGAGAATCAAGAGAAGCTGAAAAGGCTTATCAATGAATAAGGTATTCACGCTGCCATGCAACCCTGTCAACTGTTTCTTCATACAGCAAGAGAGCGAATGAATGGTAACTAAAGCCCGACTTTGATTCATCGGATACAAACAGCTCATTCGACAAGATATGGCGTTCAAAAACAAAGAAATGAAATGAATCCAATAGTCAATAGTATATTTTGGTACAAAAAGCTAAGAGCTTAAAAAAGACCCACAGGATAGTCAGCACAAGGGATCGGGTGGAGTCCATGAAATTGGGTTTCGGTTACCAAAGTTCCCTAAATGGTGGGGTCAGAGGAAGCACAGGGTAGTCAATGCAGGGGAGGATGGATTGGCGTCAATTCCTATGTAGGTCTGGAAAAGAGAAAATGGGTGCAGCATCGGGAACAAAAAGAAATGTGCAAAGTTAAATTCAAATTTTCTGAGAAAGATATAGGTAAGAGTGAAGGCGTTCTTTAAAAATAGCAAGGGAAGGAGAGGTTACAATGAAAGACGGTAAATCATTCCAGGCAGAAGGAGTGCGGACTGAGAAAAAGAACTTTCGGCAGTTTAACCGACTTGGTAGATGGGCAAGCTTTAAGACATGTCCCCGGGTTCCGGAACTAGGGGCCATCGAAAGCAGTCTGAAGCACGGGTGTTTGGCATTCTTGAGAATCAGGAAAACCAAAATCAGATCCCCTCGAATGCGGCGGTAACTCATGGGGAACAAATTAAGTGCCTTCAGGCGATCTTCATAGTTCATCGAACTAAGCCCTTTGACGATTTTGGTGAATCTCCGTTGAGCTTGTTCCAGGACGTGAATATCGCGCTTTAACCACGGGGACCAGACGGACACGGCGTATTCTAGGTGAGGTCTGACGTACGCGTGAAGAAGTGAGGGGAAAGGCTGCGGTCGAAAGAACCAAAGACTCGTTTTAGAAGGCCTACGTTTCGATTCGCGACTAAGGAAGCGTATGAACAGTGAGCAGAGCACCCGAGGTCACTTTGAACCAGTATACCGAGGTCTTTCTCTTGCATACTTACCGAAACTTCGGTGCCCCCTAGTTGATACCTAGGTTCACCGGGGTGGCGAATGCGGAGAGATCGGCATTTTCGTGGATTGAAAGGTAGCTGGTTCATAATTGCCCAACTATTAAGTGAGTTGAGGTCCATCTGCAATTCGTCACAGTCATTTGGGGAAGAGAGGATTCGCCAGAGTTTGAGATCATCTGCGAACATTAAAAACGGTGAGTTCACACATGCACCAATGTCGTTGATGAACATCAAGAACAAGCGCGGGCCGAGTACAGAACCTTGGGGTAATCCGCATTGTATTGAAAAACAAACAGAAAGTGATTGTCTGACGCGAACGTAGAGTGTTCTGGCGCGGAGAAATTCGGCTATCCAAGACAAAAGTGGATTACCGATTCCTTTGGAGAAATCCAGGTAGATTGCATCAACACCGTAGCCTGCGTCGACAGCCTTGGTCCAGCTGTCCCGGGCCAAAAGCAGGTTTGTCGTACAGGAGTGTCCGCGACGAAACCCATGTTGTTCGACAGCGACAGCGTTTTCGTTCTCCATAAAAGTCATCAACTCGTCGGACACGATCGATTCCATGACTTTAGAAAGCACGGGGAGCAGAGTGACTGGGCGGTAATTTGCAGGATCACTGCGGTTTCCACCTTTATATATCGGGGTTATGATCCCCTGTTTCCAATCTTCGGGAACATGGGAGATATCGAACAGACGTTGGAAGTACATGGAAAGTGGTTCACAAAGTTGCACAGCAACCGCACGCAATGCTTTCGGTGTAATCCGGTCTACTCCAGGTGATGAATTTTCACGGAGCTGCATGATCTTTTTATATACACGTTCAGCGGTGAACAGAATAGTAGAGAGTCTAGGTGGGGGTGGGGTGATATTCAACGAAGATGGTTGGCAATTCTGGAATACCGGCATGTAGTGATCCTTCAGTGTATTTGCGGCTTCCATAGAAGTCGATGTGGAGCCGCCTTCAATTTTCAGTGGGGGGATTCCAGTTTTCACTTTTCTTTTGTCATTTATATGACGGTATAGCAGTTTTCGGTTGTTCAGAAACCGTGCACTTGTTATGGTAATCCAGCTTATCTTGAGGCACTAGAGACGTACAGTGGTTGCGTAATTGTCGATATGCTTCCCAATTTCGCGCACACTCTTCCGATCGGAACTTACTCCAATCAGCGTTTCTGCAGCAGATCCACTTACGAGTTCTACTACGAATGAAAGTACGTAGGATACGTCGTTTGTCTGTTTTGGAAGTCGATGATTGTTGCAGGAGACAGTGCCACTGGGAGACAAATCTGGACCAGGTGAGCTCAGGATCGCCATTTAACATGAAGTCGAAATTGTTAGCAGTGACAATTTCTTGAAACGCCTTGTAGTCCGTAACTACCCGTAACAGGGGTACCTCCTCGTCAAGGAATTCGGCGTAAGAAAGGAAAAAAATGTCAGGACGACGTGGTCGCTCTTTCCTAAAGGCGGTTCATAATGAATTTCTTCTACCATCAGTTCCTCGTTAGTCAGCACTAGATCGAGTAAAGATGGACAATCGCCACTCCGAAAGCTTGTAGCAACATTAACGTGGTTGTACAAAAGATGACTGCTGATGAAATCATCCAGATCCGCAGCAAACGTATTTGGGCTGGGTTCGCCGACGACTTCAGGAGTTAAAATCCCCCATCAGCAATGCGTGCGAGTGGGGTAGTGATAAGGCGAAGCGAATGGATGCAATAATGACATCATCAACGAGGCGTTGAGTATTCGGTGGACGATATATTACCGCAACAATTGCACAGTCCCTATTTTTAAGTTGCAAGCGACACCAAAGTGAGTCCACCACGCTAAGTTGCTCTTGCGGGAGAACCTCACAAGAAAGACGTGAATTATAGTATAGAAGAACACCGCCCCCTTTAGTTGGACGATCGTTCCTGAGAATGGACATATCAGTGAGAGAAACCTCGGCATCAGTGATCGAAGAGCTTAGCCACGTTTCGGATACAGCTATTATGTCAAAATGACGAGCAGCATGCCTCAAGCGAAGTTCTGCAAGTTTGCTGAGTAAACCCTGCGCGTTCGTGTAGAGACAGTTCAAGCCCTCACGCGTAAGGTTAGGAGCAGCATCATTTATACGAATATCTAGAAAATCTAGACGCCGATCCCGTTTAAATCGGCTCTTGTGAGTTTTTTTGGTTTGTCGAGTCCGTCTGCACCATATTCGTTTCGGTTAATGGAAGCGGTGGCGTCAATCGCGGTTTACTGTTAATCCGCTTTTCCAGGGCCGAGCGAAGACGAACTTCTGCTGGAGCACAATGCCTTTGTCGATAACATTGTTGCAAAGCGTCATTCACCATAGATTCAGATTGAAAGGTGACCTTAAGTATGCGAGGAGCAGATCCTTGGTAGCTGGGAGCTGGCAAACGCTTCAGGGAAGTAGTTAAGGTATCGGTAATTTTACTCAATTGCTGTAAGAAGCGCCACTGTTCGCAATCATGAGTGGTGTTTTTGTTAGCATCACTATCATTTAGTTCAGGAACGCCATGAACAAAGATGCTTTTTTGGTCACTTTCGTGTTTCCAATCGTAATTCTCTTGCTTTTTCGCTTGCCTATCTGCCCATGATATATCGGAGAATATACGGATGGGGGACGAGCTGTTTCGAAGCATGTAAGCGGATAGAAGAACGGATTCAACATCTGCTAACGAATTTAACACGATGCGCAACAATCTTGGCTCACCAACGTGTGCCGATTTCTGGTGTCTTGACAAGCGGACCATGCTAGCCGGTTCTATGTCAAGACTTAGCTCATGACACAACTTTTTCCATTGTTCCACATCTTCAGATTGACGCGCTATGAAGCTGGGTGAATCAGTCTCGGGGACATTGGAGCAAATCACGGTAAGTGCCTCCGCTCGTGCTACCGAAACCTCACGTCACTGCCATGGGACTAGAAGAAGCTCGCGCGGTCAAAGCATTATTGATGCTTGTGCCGTTTATCGGTTTGGGTCTGCCAGCGACAACACTAGATTGCTTTGTGCTGATCTTTTGTTGTACATGGATGGGATGGGCCTGCGTGACGGGGGGTTTAACTACTGACTTCTGTGCTTGTGGAAGTGATGTAACAACAGCGAGGCTTGAAGTAGTATGCTGTTCGTTAAACATATTTTCGAGTTTATGAAGACGGCCTTCGAGGGTAATGATAGTCTTGGACTGTTGATCTATCATATGCAGTAGACATCGAGCCATAGGGAGATTAGTGCACGAGCTACAAAACCAAGGTTTGGTGGAATTAGAGCTATGTTCAGCCAAAACCGTTGCGCTAAACCCGAGCAGCGTGAATGATACCATACGGAGCAGTTTGTGCATTCTATTCCTTCGAGAACAGTAGTAGAACACTTAGGATTTCCACATGAACTATTCGATTCAACCGTAGGACGGCTTTTACCGGTTGTTTTACACTCACCGGATCCTCGAGTATCTTTAGCGTTAGAACAAAGTTTTGTTTTTGATTTAACAACAACCATGATGACAAAAGCAGAATAAAAAATAGAAACCTGTCACGAGCGATGATATTCAACTTGCGCGCCTTGACCATCCGTGCCAAGGAATCAGTTCAGTTCAGTTCAGTTCAGTTTGCACAGGACGATATGTGGCAGTCGCCAATCGAGCGTCCAGATTTCTTCCGGTGGTATGCCAAAAAGAGCGCCCACCACTTCAAACAAAATAGGTTCACAGATTTCTTCTGGTAGGATGGTTACCTGGAATGTAGAGCAAAAACTCCCCTCACCAAAGGTGAGGAGACATTAATGCATTTCAAAGACCAGGTAAATACAATATCATTACTCAATTAGGGGCAAAATGCAGGAAATAATGAGCTCCATACGGCATCAAGTCTATTCTTGAAACACATTACAGAGTTAGAGTTCACGACATCTTCAGGTAGGCAGTTCCAGTAGCTTACTACTCTTTCACTGAAGAAGTGCTTACGAGCATTAGACCTGACATGTTGTTTGGCCAGTTTCAGAGGGTGACCTCGAGTACCCACATTGGGTGCGAGAACATACATTTCACCTGGTTGAATAGTACTAAAACCGGCCATGATCTTGAAGGTTTCTATCAGATCCCCACGCAGCCGCCTTCTTTTCAGTGAAAAGAGCCCTAGACTTAATAGTCTTTGCTCGTAAGATCTACCTGATTGCCCTTCGATCATACGAGTAGCAAGGCGCTGAACACCCTCAAGCCTTGCAATATCTTTTTCAAGATAAGGTGACCAAGCTTGAATGCAGTACTCGAGATGAGGTCTAACGACAGCCTTGTATATCGGTATGAAAACCTCCGGGGACCTGCAGGATAAAACTGATCGAAGGCGAAACAGCGCGCTCCTAGCACGATGTGCAGCTGCTGCACATTGATCAGCCCATTTGAAGTCCGCAGAAATCTCTATACCTAAGTCGCGTACTCTCGGCACCCCAGTTATCACAAGTGTACCATCTGGGCCAGCTACCGCCAGCTTCTTGCCGACTTTCGACAAGAGAGAGCTTGAAATTTACCACGACTGTTGTCTTTCAGTGCAGACTGATCGTATTCTATTCTAAGGGAACATTAAGCTAGGAGGTCGACCTTTGGCTAAGCATCAATGTGCGGAACCATATTACAATTAGGGCCGAAACTGATGCAAGAAGACTAACAATCGAAAAATATACAAACCTGTAGACTCAAAAAATGATTTAATACAAGGCAAAAAGACAATTTCCGTAGTGCATACCAGCAACGTTAATCAGCAATCGTGTGGTGAGCGTATGAATTTTCCCAAGTAAAATCCTGATAGTGAGGCTCAAGTAATCAATAAAGAAGTTCGAACACGTGTTAAGTAACAACGTATGAAGACACAGCAGAGGAGAAACGTGATGTTCCACTTAGCTCCAGCGATCGAGCTCGTCCCTGGCTTACATAGACAAGTTGCCCACACCTGTAATGAGCTCAAGCGAACAGGAGAACAGTGTATGTATGTATGTATGAAAGCACAAGCCTGATCCAGGCAAAGTGCCGTACAGTCCGAGACTGCACGTGGGCTAAGATACTGTCAGGTTTCCCAGGCCTAGACAGATATGTGGAAGAAAATAGAATAGAAATAGAAATGGTAGTGAGACTCCAGCTTGTATCAGCATGCAGCTAACTACCTCTGGCCAATCAATTCAGCACGGTGTTAGCCACACAGCACAAAGTACTGCACGATTGCACATCCGTGCATTGAGAGTGAGAACAGTGAGAAGACAAAGGCCTTGCATGTATGCTTTATCGAACTTGGAACCAGAGTACAGGCTGTAAAACAAAGAAAGAGTTTAGTGGGGTACAATAACGTATACAAACAAACATACTACATTCTCCCCGGCGCGAAATAGTCAATAGTCAATAGTTTTATTGTGGTAATAAAAGCTGATAGCTTGTAAGAAACCATTGGGTGGTGTGTACAGAGGGTCGCACAAAGCGTGCTAAAAAGCATACATGATGGGAGAAAAACGGAGGCAAATAGGCCTTATAGCGGGCCATGTTCGTGTATAGCATACACATTGATTGGACATTTGTGGCTTTTTATATGGAGAAGTGTCAGCCCAAGACACATTCCCACCACGTCCTCCAGTGCATGACGGACTTGCGGACGGTTGTTTTGGCGTGAGCAACGTTGATACTTGCAAGCTGGGGAGAAAAGACTGGAAAAAGTGTTAGTCGTTCATGGATATACTAGTGGTATGTAGTATAATGGGGTAGAACGGAATGGCGAAAGATAAACAGGAGTCACTTGAAAGTTGATTCCCAAAGGTGTTTGTCTAGGCGTTGCTTAAACGAAGACAGTGACTCAGCACATACCACCTCCGGAGGGAGAGCGTTCCAGACACGGCATATGCGAAGGGGTAGGAAATACATTCGACTGTTCAATCGGCTGTTCTGATGAGCAATCTTGAGATTGTGCCCACGATGATTACGTCGATTGGATAGAGGCATCAGGGACTTGCAAGAATGCTGATTCTCTGTGAGAATGCGAAAGGTCAAAAGCAAATCTCCGCGGAGGAGTCGGTAGCGGATTGAGAAGAGGCCGCTATACTGCAGCCGTTCCTCGTAGGACATGTTTTGAAGGCCGTTGATAAGCTTTGTTGCTCGCCGTTGTGGCTGTTCGAGGGCGTTTATATCTTGTTGGAGCCACGGATGCCACGCACTGACTGCATATTCGAGTGGGGGGCGGATGTAAGCGGACAGTATCTGTGGGAAGAGTCGTCGGTCAAAGCGTCTGAAAAGTCGCCTCAGAAGACCAACACTGTGGTTTGCGGTTCTTGCAGCCTTGTTGCACTGGCTGGAGCAGCCAGTGTTCTAATGACCACTTGTAGAGGCGGTCGAGGTCACGTTGCAGGATTTGATGATCTTCGAAGCTAGATATACGACGCCAAACCTTGAGGTCATCCGCGAAGAGTAAAAATGAGCTTGATAAGATCATGCTGATATCATTGATGAATATAAGGAAGAGAGTGGGTCCGAGTACGGATCCTTGCGGAACCCCACTGGTTACCGGGAAACAGTCTGAATAGGCGTCTCTGACGCGCACACACGATGAGCGATCTTGCAGAAATTGGCTGATCCACGTCAACAAGGGGTCATCGATTCCGTAGTGGCGTAGCTTTTGAATGAGAATAAGGTGATCAACTCTATCAAAGGCTTTCGAAAAATCCAGGTATGCCACGTCAACTGCCACCCGGCAGTCCACGGCTTTCGTCCAATCGTCCCTGGCCAACAGGAGGTTGGATAGGCAGGAGTGTCCTGGCCGTAAACCATGCTGTTCATGAGCAAGGATGTGATTTTCCTCAAGGTGGCGTTTGATGGTGTCAGCTATTATACTTTCCATGACCTTTGAGATCACAGGCAGCAGGGTCAACGGGCGGTAATTAGCTGGTAAGGTGCGGTCGCCTCCTTTAAAGACCGGAGTGATCAAGCCTTGTTTCCAAGTTTGTGGGACTTCAGCTGAGTCGAGTGAACGCTGGAAATATAGCGCCAGATCGTTTGAGATATATGCTGCGACTGCATTCAAAGCCTTTGGGTGTATGTGATCTATACCCAGGGAGCTATTCTGTCGCAGGTGGGTCAATTTGTGGTAGACGGCGTCGCGGCTGAAGATGATTGAGCTCAATGAAGGCACATGAGACAGCGGTGCAAGTATGACTACGGACTTAGGAGCAGCATGAAAGATGGGAGCGTACTGCGTGCCCAAAGTGCTGCGACTTCTTCAGGTGACCTGGATAGACCCGAGGGTGTCTTGAGCGAAGGGATACCTGTTTTCACTTTCCTCCGAGCGTTGATCTCCTTATATAACAGCTTCGGGTTATCTAGAAGTCTCAAAGTTAGCCGTTGTTGATAAAGGAATTGATCATTACGTTTGAAAGATGTACACTGGTTTCACAATAATCTGTAGAATTCCCCGTTCTCTGAGGTGGGGTATCGAGAGAAAGTATGCCATGCAAGATTCTGTAGTGCCATCATTTTTTGGTCCGGCTTCTAATTGTCGGTCGGTCGCGTTTTGTTGGTATTGCCTTCATCGTCAAAGATAGGTCAATTAATGTGTGCCATCGTGCAACAAAATAACTCCAAGCAGTAGCAAGTTGCGTAGTATGTAGCAAGTCCCACGTGTTCGCGGCAACAAGCTCACGCAGTAGCGTGTAGTTCGTAATCATCCTAGTAGTGGCGTCCGGTATCCCCTCATGAGAGTAGCAGAGGTAGTCGAATATCAGCACGGCATGATCAGCATGACCCAGTGGTGGTTCGATCATCATGTTTTCGACCATCAGTTCTTTGTTGGTGAGTATCAGATCGAGGTTAGACGGGATCTGGTGGCCGCAGAATCGTTTCAGTTCGTTGACATGTCTGTACAATGGATGGGTAGCAATCAATTCTGATAAGTCACGTCCAAACTGATGGCTGGGCGAGCCTGACGATACACCCGGAGAGTTGAAGTCTCATATTATGAGGACATGCGTGAGGTGTTGAGAAAGTTCGAGTCGGATGGCAGCCAGCAAAGAAGAGTCTGTATGAGAATCCGCATTTGGAGGGCGGTAGATCACACCCAACAAGGCCACGTCGTCGCGCTGCAAGGAAACTGTAAACCACAAAGTGTCAGGAAGAGACAGATCAGGGTCTTCGATCTCTTCACAGCCTAGAGCTTGATTGTAATACAGTAGGACACCTCCAACCCTAGTCTTACGATCAATGCGGAATGACAGCATGTTTGGGAGCATCAGTTCAGTATCAAATATGGTTGGGGTCAACCAGGTTTCTGTGATGGCAATGAGATCAAAGTTTTTTGTCGAATGGAGCAGTTTTAATTCGGAGAATTTGTTCATAAATCCTCGGATGTTCGCATAGCAACAGGACAGTGTATGGAGGTTGCCTTGGGCGTCGTGAGGTGTAACACCTAGGAAGCCGATCCGGAAGGGATCGGCTGTGGTAGGTTTTTTGAGGCGGCTTCTTTACATAATTCCGGTTGTTCGACCTCGGGTGTTGGGTCGGTAATTTTCGGCTCGGATCTAATTCGATTGGTATCGATAGATGAACGAAGGAGAATTTCTGATGGAGCTTTCCATCGGTTCGCATACCGACAGTCGAGCGCCGACGTGACCATAACCTCCGACTGAAATGTTATTTTCGTAATTCGGGGGGCATTGCCTTTATAGTTCGGTGACTTGGGTAGGCGTTTTAGCGACGTTGTGAGTGTGGCGGTTATGTCAGATTGCTGCGGTATAAAGCGCCATTGCTCACAGTCGTGAATGTTGTTTTTGAATTCGTCGGCGTCGGAAAGCTCAGGTATGCCATGTACGTATATACTACGTTTGCCATTATTCTGCTTCCAGTCATATGACGGCTTTTTCTTGGCTTGCCGTGCTGCCCATTGGAGGTCGGCGAAGATGCGGATTGGAGTAGGGGATTTGCGAAGTACGTACGTGGAGAGAAGCACGGTTTCAGCTGCTTCGACGGACCTTAGTGTGACACGCAGAAGTCTGGGTTCTCCTAGATGAGACGAATTCGGAGGGCTGGACAACCGCACCACGCTATCAGCTTCCGCGGAAACCTGAATGGTACGGTAAATTTGATCCCATTGCGAAACGTCTTCGGATAGACGTTCTCTAGAACACGGCGACTTGGATTTGGGCACGTTTGTGCAGATCACCGTCATTCTACCATTTTCTGTTGGTTAACAGAAGGACGTGTTGCATGGGACTAATGGTAGCTTCGAAATCTGGGGATCAGTTTGTACACCATGTGACGCAGCAACGACTTCGGAGTAGCCAAGCTTGGTGGCAATGTTGGGGCGGATATCGTCCTTAGTAGAATTAGGTGGTGATGAACAGGTCGTAAACTTCGTTTCGAGTAGTTTCACGCGTGCTTTCAGTGAAGAGATGATTTCTTTCTGCTGGTCGAGCAAAGTAAGCAGAGAGCGGATAATCGGTTTTTCGGAACAGTGTACGCAGAACCATGGTAAGTTTGTGCGCTGTCGATGCTCTTTTGATTCTAACGTTGATAACCCGGAACAACGCGAGTGGAACCATGCGGAGCAACTACTACACTCAATTCCTTCAGTTACGGCTTTGGAGCAGTCTCCCTTGCCACAAATGTTGGCGTCCAAGTTTGTCAAGATTGACGTTCGTTTTTTGCTGGATTTATGCTCTACGTTTTTTGAACGTTGACTTTTACCCGTTGTGTTACATTCACCGGATTTTGGAGTAACTTTACCGTTAGAACGAAGGTTCGCCATGATGACTGTATTGTCTGTGACGTGAGTTACGCGTAGTCCACCCGTTTCTTATTTCGATAAATTCAAAACAACGATTGGGATATTCTACGGTACTGTAATTAACAACAATTACAACAAAAATAACTATACAAACCTTAATTGTATAGGAACGTCACAGCAACAATGGAGCCAAATACTCCAGAATCAAATTCAATTCAAACAAAAGACGACCTGATATAAAAATAATAAGAATCGATTTACCAAAATGTCGTCCAAACTTTCTGTGACAATCAAAAATGACACTCAAAATAGCGTCCAAATTCAAGCAAAATACTGAAGCCCAAAATGGCAACCAAATTCCGCAACAATGACCGACAATGGCAGAAACAATAAATTAAAACAAACATTTGACCGAAGTCGTGTAAAGAAAAGATTTACAATAACAGAAATGATTACAAAAAGAAAAGTTTTATATCAAAATACTGTAGGAAAATTAAACACAAGCAAAATCTATTTAACAAAATTCAGGTTTTGTAACTAGGTTCAAAATAAAAGAAATGTTAAAGGGAAAGGAAGAATTTCAAACTACTTTGAACCTTACAATGACAAAGAGTAAAGGAATTAAGGGGGTTCGGATTTAGGTGGTGATGGCGAGAAACGGTGATTATATATATCTGAATGGATTAGGCGTCGCGATTCCGAAGTTGGTACGGACGCACACGTTGTTGCTCTATCAATATTTAATTCAAATCCGGATGGGATTGTGTCGGATTTATTCAGTTCGCTCTGCTTGACAAGTGTAGTAGACCAGATTACTACAATAATGTCCCCAAGAATGCTGGAGAAAAGGCACAGGAGATAAAAGGTTTATCGCGGTAGCCAAAAGGGTGCACGAAGGTGCATGACAGCAATCACGGAACACGAATCAACGGAAAGTGTGTTATCAAGGTCAATTGGTATGTACAGTAAAACAATGTTGTTACACAGCCCCTTCCAAGAAGTCTGGTCAGAGGAGACTTCTGATCAGGAATTGACAATTGAACTGGCCAAGCGGTGTCAGGTCGTTCCAGGCTGTAACTTAGTCTCTCAGCAACCAGTAACTTCGAAGTCAGCCAAGGCACTTGATCTGCGTGGGTCGATTGTCGGTGATGACCAGGGTATGATACACAAAAAACCGATCAGTACTAAGCCAAGTCACGTCTCACTTGGAGTGAACGTGCTGCCGGAGCCGAATCACATGTGGTGAACGAGCTGCTAGCGGGAATCGCTGGTCTGGCATGGTCTTAGTATGAACCCAGTAGGAGCAGATGTAGGCACAATCGTAGGCTTGACAACGAAAAACCAGAAGCTTCGGAAACATAGTGTATCGACTAAAGTCGTTGTTTAACGCGTAGTCCACCCGTTTCTTAGTTTCGACAATTCAAAACCACAATGATTCGAGTTTTCTACGGTTCTATTAACAATATTAATAGACAATAACAATTAACAAACCTCAACTGTACCGGGTTGTACAAATGATGTGAGCCAAAATGCTCAAAGTTTCCAAATGACAACAACAAATTCAGCCAATGCTGACAAGATAGACTGCCAAATGATAAATGCAAAGAAATAAAATTACCAATACAATGGTGAACAATCGTCTCTGTTTTCTCCAAATACCACGAGCAAAATATGTGGAATTTTAATGGCAGCCAAGCAATATAAATTACTTCAGTAAAACAAAATGGGGTATACAAGTGCATAAGGAAAATGTGTACACAAAAACAATGTAAGATAAAATTGTTGAGAATTAAGAAGAATTCAATTGTTCAAACAGAAAAATAAGAAGGAATTTTACACAAAATTTTCGTCATTTACACCTCCCGCCAAATTCCTTCTAAACCTGGTGTTCTGAATGAAACTAACTGATTGGTTCCGCCTCCTTACCCAACTACTCCAATCTTAACCCAAAAAGCGCAAGACAAACGGCAAATGACTTTATTGAGTGGCGAGTCACACACGCCACATCGCATTGCTATCACTGGACATATGTGGCTTTTTATATAGAAAACGTTTGCCAAACGTAGACTCACCACGTCCTCCAGCTTTGCTCCTGGCCCTTCAAGAAGTTCGAGCTTGCCCTATTTGCGCCAACACACCAGCCTCCGGGCATTCGTCTTCTTGAGTTCCATCCAGACACGAAATTGAGTGTGAAAGCCTTTTCCAACTAGAGAACCGACGACGAACGATGTCTATTCCTCGTTTCGAATCCATTGACGTTATTTTACAACTGGCACGCTTAAATTCAGCCTGCTCGGTGCGCTTTGGATTAACAACTTCAGGCCACACACCAATAGCTTTATTAGATAGTCTGGGTCATTCACCCGATATTCTAATCGATAAAATCCCATAGCAGCAACTAGATTAGATCGGGTACCAACATGCCTCCACTGGCATGGTATCGTGTATTCGTGTACGAACGTCAAGCGAATCGCTACGAACGTTGAGAAACGACCAGTTTGATTGGTAATATAATACAAAACAGTCATCGAATCAGTCCAAAAATTGATGTCTTTAACTAGTTCACCAAAAGCGGATTTTAGTATCAAATATATACGTACCGCAAGAACCGCTGCAGACAATTCCAACCTAGGAATGGATACCGTTTTCAGAGGATTCACTCGAGATTTCGAAAACAGGAGACGAACCGGCGACATGACTGAATCACTACATGAAAGTCCGTATGCAACGGCTCCATGGCCAGATTCCGAGGCATCACTGAAGACGTGTAGATTTAAGGACGTCATACCTTCATTTACTTCGCAAATGCGTCGTGGAACTCGTAACTCTTTGATCGAATGCATGCTGTTGATCCACTTGTCGCACACTAGCTGAAGATCATCACACATCGGTTCGTCCCAACCCAAAGGTTTTCTGCAACAACGTTGCAGCGATTCCTTTCCAGGGAAAATCCAAGGACTCATCAAGCCGAGTGGATCATACAACCCACTGACTACTGACAATAAACTTCGTTTCGTTGTTGGGCGTTTTGCAAGTTTCAGATCAAACGCAAATTCGTCTGTGGCTGCATCCCATTTAACACCCAGCATTCTTTCCATCGGTAGCTTATCTTGGCTAATGGCTCGTACGTTGGGTGCGCGGTCATCCGCAGGCACATCATCAAGTAAGATACGGTCATTGGCAATCCACTTTGTCAAACGAAAACCTCCCATCCGTAACAATGATGACAACTGCCTTATCAAGGACTTCGCTTCCTCTTGAGTAGGCACTGATATTAAACAATCATCAACATAAAAAATTTTCGAAACATAATTTCCAATTCGATCTTCAAATAAATGACCGAAATCCTCGACCGTTTTACGCAGTGCAAACGTAGCGCAAAATGGGGACGACGTAGCCCCAAAGGGATGAACTGTCATCCTAAATTTTTTGATGGAACCCCGCATATCATTATCCTCCCACCAGAGAATTCTAAGTGCGTCTCTATCATAGTTTGGCACTTTGACTTGGAGGAACATCTCTTCGATGTCAGCAGCAACAGCATAAACATGTAATCGAAAGCGCAGCAATACGTCGATCAAATTTGTGGTCAGATTTGGTCCTTGAAATAGTACATCATTCAACGACACACCATTGTGTTTAGCCGCACAATCGAAAACTACTCTCAGCTTTTCCGGTTTCTTAGGATTGAAAACCGGATGTTGAGGCAAATACCAAACAATATTATCTGTGGCATTATTCAGAACGGGTTCGATATAACCAATCTCCAGATGATGTGCCATAACCTTGCTGTAACGCTCGAACAAAACACTATCGCGTTCAAATCGACGCCGCAAGTAGCTTAAGCGCCTTTCCGCTGACAAATAATTTGTGGTCAGTTTGCTTCTATCAGGCTTCCAAGGTAGCGGTACCTGAAAATGACCGTCGATAATTTTTGATCCGCTTACGAGCGACAATGCATCTTCGTCATCGCGCGATCGTTCATTTCCTTCAGCGGATATGTCTGCAAATTCTGCATTGTACAGACGGTTGACACATTCATCAATGGACCCTTGCTCCAAGGAAGAATTCGAACACAAGATATCCTTTGGAGTTTGGCATGCTGGGCCTTGCAGAATCCACCCCAACAGCGTTTTGGTTGCAAATGGACGGCGCCTGCCTCCTAAGCGCTGTTCCAACGCCCAATGTGCTTCAGGGACGTCGCAGCCTATGAGCACAGTCACAGGCTGATCACTAACATCAAGGAAGTCAACGTCTTTCAAGTATGCAGGCCGTTCACTCAAGGCTGTCATTGGACACTGTGATACACGCGGCAACTTTTCTACTGTGTAAGCCTCAGGGACGTGGATTACTTGACTGCCATCAAACGAGTGTATTTCAAATTTCAAACGAGAACAAGTAAGTTTACGCTGATGACCCAAAGTGGTCAATGAAACTTGCGCAGGACTTTTAGGCATCCTGTTCTGTTCAACGAAGTCATTAAGAATCAAAGTGGTATCAGAACCACTATCCAAGAAGGCAACTGCATTTATAAGCCCATTTGGAGTCTCGATCTTGATGGGTACAGAACCTAAGAACACCTTTGCACTGAATGCCGCATGACTGCAGTGAATATTCGTGGACGGTTTCTCTGCAGCGTGGTTGTAGTGTAGAAGTGTGTGGTGTCGTTTACCGCAATTTTCAGCAGTGCACCACGGCTTGTATTTACATGACACAGCGCCATGTGACGGTCGCAGACATAAAAAACAAACTGAGTTGCGCCTGGCGATTTCCCAGCGCGACTTGACATCCGATTCAATAAATTTCGGAACATTTTGTAACTCATGAGATGCCTGGCAAGTGCAACATTTCATGCTAGGCCTTACATCACTTGTGGTGACAAAAACATTCCTTTTCTCAGTGGTTTGGAAACCACTCCTCGCATTCGGGTATGCACGAGGTGATTGCTGATGCGTGTTTGAGCTAGTTGTTTCAAGCAGCTGCCCAAACCTGCTCCTTGCGATACGTGCACGCCGTGACACAAATTGTGTCAGGTGCTCAAATGTGACTCCATGGCCATCCATGCTGAGTTGATCCGCGGCATCAGCCCACTGATGCTGTAAGGCGACAGGTAGACACTTAACAACGCCTTCCAAGGTGGTCACAGAATTCAAATCTGCTTCACAACCCATTTGCTTCAAAGCAATTTGGCAGTTTTCCATCCTCAAGGCGAGGTTTGACAGACTGTCGGAAGTGTTTCTCACCCGTGTTGCTTCACTCAACATCTCGTTCAATAACGAGCGTGCAACAACATGAGGTAGGCCAAACATTTCCTTTAGAATGCTGCGTGCTCTTTCATAACCTTCTTCAGGCGGCAACATCACGCAAGCGTCAATCGCATTTCGAGCTTTACCTCGGCAATAATATGTGAGGTACAATAGAAGCTGACCAGAATCCGTAGTTTTTGATTCCACATGGCATTCAAACTGCCTTATAAATTTCCAGTAGTCCACTGGATTACCATCAAATGATGATAATTCAACTTTTGGAAGTGAAGCAGAATCTTTCACGATTCTCTTTGGCGCTTTGCTCACTTCCGATTCAGGTTGACGATCAGCGACGGGAAAACTGGCCACCGGATTGTCGTTGGATCGGCACAACTGAGCTAACATTTCTTTCACTACTACTAAGTCCTGCTGTAAATCCCGCATAGCCTGTTCGGGTTTAGGTTCTAAATTACAACTACCTAAAGGCGACAAGCAAGAGCTATGTGAGGCAGAACCAGCAGTGTCATTAAATTCACTATCAAAATGTTTCCCAGTAGGGATCAACCGTTTAGGCATTATCAATCAATGCAAAACGAAGATATAAGTTCAGTTCAAAAAAAAGAAAAACAGGGGACGTCACCGAGTTTGAAACGAATTAGAATTGCGGCACGAAGATCCAAGTTGATCCTTGTTCAAATTGGCAGACGATCCAAATCGACCGTTTCCTATTGAGCAATTCTTTTTTCTGTTTCTTCTTGTAGAACAATCCGAGTTGAGAACTGTATCGACTAAAGTCGTTGTTTAACGCGTAGTCCACCCGTTTCTTAGTTTCGACAATTCAAAACCACAATGATTCGAGTTTTCTACGGTTCTATTAACAATATTAATAGACAATAACAATTAACAAACCTCAACTGTACCGGGTTGTACAAATGATGTGAGCCAAAATGCTCAAAGTTTCCAAATGACAACAACAAATTCAGCCAATGCTGACAAGATAGACTGCCAAATGATAAATGCAAAGAAATAAAATTACCAATACAATGGTGAACAATCGTCTCTGTTTTCCCCAAATACCACGAGCAAAATATGTGGAATTTTAATGGCAGCCAAGCAATATAAATTACTTCAGTAAAACAAAATGGGGTATACAAGTGCATAAGGAAAATGTGTACACAAAAACAATGTAAGATAAAATTGTTGAGAATTAAGAAGAATTCAATTGTTCAAACAGAAAAATAAGAAGGAATTTTACACAAAATTTTCGTCATTTACACATAGTCCGTGCTGAGAAGTTCCTGCACCCCCAGGGTCGATGGCGAACGGCCTCGCCTGGATAAAAGCTGAGTGGCGTGTCGTCGGGCTGGTAAGGAACTTGTCTGATAAGTTTCGTGTTGGGCAGCGTGTGCTGATGGTAGGGGCTACCGGGTAGGATGGCGACAGGCGTCGGCGATTCGGGGGTGGCGCGTGCCACGATTTTCACAGCGGGAGGTACATGCGTACCGAGGGGATACACGAAGGATGCGTGTATTCCAGGTTAACAGATAGGATGGCGACAAACGTCGGTGATCCGGGGGTGGCGCGTGCCACGATTTCCACAGCGGCAGGTACATGCGTACCGAAGGGATACACGAAAGATGCGTGTATTCCAGGTAACCGGATAGGATGGCGACAAGCGTCGGTGATCCGGGAGTGGCGCGTGCCACGTTGTCCACTGCGGGAGGTGCATGTGTACCTGAGGAGTGAGAAGAAAAAACTCTCTGGTGCATGGGTTTAAGGCCACGACCGAGTTATAGTGAAGAGGCACAAAAGTATGGACGGGATATACCAAGCGATAATAACGTGTTAAATACCCGCTACATGATTGGCAAATGAACCGTTCCGGACTCTACTCACAGTGGAGATGGCGGATTGCGGGTAAATACTTGATGTACAAGCGGTTATTATCCCAAATGGCGTGGGTGCCATGACAGTGTCATGCTGCATGTACCCACTGGCTTTCGGTCATACTACTTTTTCAGTAACAAACGTAATGCAAGCACGAATGCCAGGATGGTAAAGATTGCGTATGGTGTGCCTAATGCGCCGTCTAAACGCAGACAGGGCATGTAGTCGGAAAGCGCTTTGCGGTAAGGCGCAATGGATATTGCCCAAGCCTTCGGGCAAGGGGAGAGGTGTCATGAAAGAATAGGCGTCCCTGAGCTGTACGATGCCGGCATCGGTAGCTTGCACTGCAGCGATTTCGCTGAGTTCGAAGGAGAGTGGCCAGTCTATCACACACGTTGTAAGGATAGTAATTGTGGCACCTGAGATAAATCGTATATCAGTCGTAAAATGACTGACAAAATCCTGGTGCATAGTCTCTCTAGGAGAGTACCTGTAACGTCTGTGACGTGAGTAACGCGTATTCCACCCGTTTCTTAGTTCGACAAATTCAAAACCACAATTCGGATGTTATACGGTACTGTAATTAGCAACAATTACAACAACAATAATTATACAAACCTCAACTGTATAGGAACGTACAGCAAACAGTGGAGTCAAAATACTCCGGAATCAATTATATCAATGCAAACAAGTTCAATGACGACCAAAATTGCCGTCCAAAATGTCTATCAAAGACAGGACACCCAAAAGTGGTGTCAAAATTCAAGCCAAATACAAGTGCCCAAAATGGCAATCAAATTCAACAACAATGACCGAAAATGGCAGAAACAATAAATTAAAACAAACAATTGACCGAAGTCGTATAAAGAAAAGATTTACAATAACAGAAAAGATTACAAAAAGAAAAGTTTTATATCAAAATACTGTGGGAAAATTAAAAACAAGCAAAATCTATTTCACAAAATTCAGGTTTTGTAACTAGGTTCAAAATAAAAGAAATGTTAAAGGGAAAGGAAGAATTTCAAACTACTTTGAACCTTACACCTCCCACCAAATTCTTTCTAGGGCTCAACTGTACAACGAATACCCTAACGAATTCAGAGCAGCAAATGACTTTATTTAGTGGCGAGTCACTTCCGCCACATTACATCACCATCATAGGATATTAGTAGCTTTTTATAGAGAATGCGGTTGCAAGCCGCAGACTCACCACATCCTCCGGTGCTGCTTCTTGCCTTATAAAGAAGAGTTGTCTTGATCCTTACACAAGTCACCCACCTCTTGGGACCCTTCTAACAAACATACTTTCCGAATATCACGCCGGATCACGTCATCCCTTGTTCGTATGCTGACCGTTCGTACCAAACCATCTTCACTCACTTCCGCTGTCTCAATAATACCAAGCGGCCAATCGGTTGGTCCCTGTAGTACCCATCCAAGTAACGTCTTGGTAGCGAATGGCTGCTTTCGACCACTTACACGTTGTTCAAGCACCCAATGCGCTTCCGGTACGTTACAGCCAATAAGCAAAGTTATTTCTCTTCCCACATTCTCTGAAAACTTCAGATCTTTCAAATGTGCATACCTCGTGCTGATCATATTTGGAGATTTCAGCTCTGCTTCAGGTAACTTTGAAATCGTGTAAGCTTCGGCAACATGAATTATTTCATCACTGTCCACCGAATGCACAGCGAAACTTAACAACGAACTTTTCAACTTTTGGTGTAGACCAAGTGTTGCTATCGACACATCAACTGGCGCACTAGGCATACAAAATTTCTCAACAAAACTCTGCGAGATCAAAGTTGTATCAGAGCCATTATCAAGTAAAGCCACGGCTGGAACAAGTCCAACTGGCGTGTCAATGTTCACTGTCAGGTAGCCTAAGCTTACTGCTGTACTGAGAGCAGTAACACTGCAGTTTATACTTTTCAGTTGCTCATTAGGACGATCATAATGCAGCGAAGAATGGTGTCGTCTATTACAACCTTCAACGGAACAAGTATTCGTAATCTTGCAATCGAATGCCCTGTGAGACCGGCATAAGCAAACGTAACATATTCCATGCTGCTTAGCCATATTCCATCTGGCTTTTACGTCAGCCTCCTGATAAACAGGACAATCTTCTATCTTATGAGGTCCTCTACATTGAAAACATTCAACCAGCATTGGCCTCGGTTCCCTCGTAGTCATAAACACCCTCCTTTCATCTTGCATTCTTGGTTTCTCTGATGGCTTCGAAGAGACAGATGTCCTATCTATTAGCATGCCAAATCTGCTCCTGGCAATTCTTGCTCTCCGAGATACGAACTCGGTCAGACTGGCAAAATCAACTTCTGACCCGTCAGCAAGCATTGTATCCGCTGCGTCAGCCCACTGCTGTTGTAACGCAACAGGGAAGCATTTCACTAATCCTTCCAAAGTTGTGACTGAATTCAAATCAGCGTCACACTTCATTTGCGTCAATGTGATTTGGCAATTTTCCATTTTTATGGCCAAATCAGACAAACAATCGACTTTGTTGGAAAGTCTTCTAGCTTCATCAAGCAACTCCTCTAATGTTGATCTGGCAATTACATGTGGTAGTCCAAACAAGTCTTTCAAAATCTTCTTTGCCCGCGTATAACCCTCAGTGGGTTGTAGCATGACACATGCATCAATTGCTTTTCGAGCCTTGCCCCGACAGTAATACAATAAATACAACAGTCGCTGGCCTGGATCCATAAGCCTCGACTCAACGTAACATTCAAACTGTTTCAGAAACTTCCAATAGTCTATCGGATTACCGTCGAAGTAGGATAATTCTACTTTAGGCAATCCCATACTCATGTTCATCGCTGGTTGCAAATAGCTTACCGCCGAGTCGAACCCTTCAGTTTTGCTACTTGTACCGGCGATCAAGTTTACTTCTTCAACGACTCCTCGTCGTTCCTTTGTCAAGCGCTCTATCGTTGATCTAGCAGCATCTAAATCGCGCTTTAATTGTAACACTTGTTGAGAACTCGCACTGCTATCTCTATCATCATCGTTTTCCTTAGAAGCTATCTTAGAAGATATCTTAGGCATACTAGATGAAATATAAAACAATGTTCCAAAATAAATAAAAAGGGGACGTCACCAAAGTTGTGAACGGGAATTGACTGTCAAATGTTCAATGTCACGACGATCGGGGAGTTCTTCGCCAATTTTGCTCAATATAGCTTCAATTGAACGAACCAAAATGCGTATTTTCTCCGGTTGAGACAAATACTGTACCAGTCAGAAGACAAGTTGTGATGCGAATCCAATTGAAACGATCCAACTTGAGCACAGAAACCGAATTGATGCAATTCCCGAATTAAGTACTGTATTGTCTGTGACGTGAGTTAGGCGTAGTCCACCCGTTTCTTATTTCGATAAATTCAAAACAACGATTGGGATATTCTACGTTTGCTTATGCCGGTCTCACAGGGCATTCGATTGCAAGATTACGAATACTTGTTCCGTTGAAGGTTGTAATAGACGACACCATTCTTCGCTGCATTATGATCGTCCTAATGAGCAACTGAAAAGTATAAACTGCAGTGTTACTGCTCTCAGTACAGCAGTAAGCTTAGGCTACCTGACAGTGAACATTGACACGCCAGTTGGACTTGTTCCAGCCGTGGCTTTACTTGATAATGGCTCTGATACAACTTTGATCTCGCAGAGTTTTGTTGAGAAATTTTGTATGCCTAGTGCGCCAGTTGATGTGTCGATAGCAACACTTGGTCTACACCAAAAGTTGAAAAGTTCGTTGTTAAGTTTCGCTGTGCATTCGGTGGACAGTGATGAAATAATTCATGTTGCCGAAGCTTACACGATTTCAAAGTTACCTGAAGCAGAGCTGAAATCTCCAAATATGATCAGCACGAGGTATGCACATTTGAAAGATCTGAAGTTTTCAGAGAATGTGGGAAGAGAAATAACTTTGCTTATTGGCTGTAACGTACCGGAAGCGCATTGGGTGCTTGAACAACGTGTAAGTGGTCGAAAGCAGCCATTCGCTACCAAGACGTTACTTGGATGGGTACTACAGGGACCAACCGATTGGCCGCTTGGTATTATTGAGACAGCGGAAGTGAGTGAAGATGGTTTGGTACGGACGGTCAGCATACGAACAAGGGATGACGTGATCCGGCGTGATATTCGGAAAGTATGTTTGTTAGAAGGGTCCCAAGAGGTGGGTGACTTGTGTAAGGATCAAGACAACTCTTCTTTATAAGGCAAGAAGCAGCACCGGAGGATGTGGTGAGTCTGCGGCTTGCAACCGCATTCTCTATAAAAAGCTACTAATATCCTATGATGGTGATGTAATGTGGCGGAAGTGACTCGCCACTAAATAAAGTCATTTGCTGCTCTGAATTCGTTAGGGTATTCGTTGTTGTACAGTTGAGCCCTAGAAAGAATTTGGTGGGAGGTGTAAGGTTCAAAGTAGTTTGAAATTCTTCCTTTCCCTTTAACATTTCTTTTATTTTGAACCTAGTTACAAAACCTGAATTTTGTGAAATAGATTTTGCTTGTTTTTAATTTTCCCACAGTATTTTGATATAAAACTTTTCTTTTTGTAATCTTTTCTGTTATTGTAAATCTTTTCTTTATACGACTTCGGTCAATTGTTTGTTTTAATTTATTGTTTCTGCCATTGTCGGTCATTGTTGTTGAATTTGATTGCCATTTTGGGCACTTGTATTTGGCTTGTATTTTGACACCACTTTTGGGTGTCTTGTCTTTGATAGACATTTTGGACGGCAATTTTGGTCGTCATTGAACTTGTTTGCATTGATATAATTGATTCTGGAGTATTTTGACTCCACTGTTTGCTGTACGTTCCTATACAGTTGAGGTTTGTATAATTATTGTTGTTGTAATTGTTGCTAATTACAGTACCGTATAACATCCGAATTGTGGTTTTGAATTTGTCGAACTAAGAAACGGGTGGAATACGCGTTACTCACGTCACAGACGTTACAGGTACTCTCCTAGAGAGACTATGCACCAGGATTTTGTCAGTCATTTTACGACTGATATACGATTTATCTCAGGTGCCACAATTACTATCCTTACAACGTGTGTGATAGACTGGCCACTCTCCTTCGAACTCAGCGAAATCGCTGCAGTGCAAGCTACCGATGCCGGCATCGTACAGCTCAGGGACGCCTATTCTTTCATGACACCTCTCCCCTTGCCCGAAGGCTTGGGCAATATCCATTGCGCCTTACCGCAAAGCGCTTTCCGACTACATGCCCTGTCTGCGTTTAGACGGCGCATTAGGCACACCATACGCAATCTTTACCATCCTGGCATTCGTGCTTGCATTACGTTTGTTACTGAAAAAGTAGTATGACCGAAAGCCAGTGGGTACATGCAGCATGACACTGTCATGGCACCCACGCCATTTGGGATAATAACCGCTTGTACATCAAGTATTTACCCGCAATCCGCCATCTCCACTGTGAGTAGAGTCCGGAACGGTTCATTTGCCAATCATGTAGCGGGTATTTAACACGTTATTATCGCTTGGTATATCCCGTCCATACTTTTGTGCCTCTTCACTATAACTCGGTCGTGGCCTTAAACCCATGCACCAGAGAGTTTTTTCTTCTCACTCCTCAGGTACACATGCACCTCCCGCAGTGGACAACGTGGCACGCGCCACCTTACAGTACCTGTCGTGTTGTTTTGACATTCCTTTTATTGTGTACACACGCTTATTTTACCGTATTACACATCTAACCTTTTTTCTTTTTGTTGTAGCTCATACTCGTGTTCTTTAGTTGAATAAAGCCTTTCTATCAGGCGTTATCTTCTCAATCGTTTGGAAGTATCATTCACTCTATCTCATTACATTTTAATCAACTAAAAAAATGGATCGTTTACTCCGTCCTGAACGCTTCGATACCGATCCCAACGCTGCAGATGCTACCGATTCATGGGAACACTGGTTTTTGACCTTTACGAATTTCCTCGATACAGTTGAATCTCTCAAACCAGACAAACTGAAGACTCTTATCCATTTCCTATCGCCTGCTGTCTATAAAGTCATTTCTCAATGCACTGACTACGATTTAGCCATCAGTACCCTGAATTCTCTTTATGTTCAGCCCAAAAACGAGATATTCTCAAGACATATCCTTGCCACTTGTAAACAAAATCGCGACGAAACGCTTGACCAGTTCATGCAGAAATTGCGTAATTTTGCAAAGGATTGTAACTTTAAAGTCGTTAGCGCTAAACAAAACCAACAAGTTCCCACTCATGACTCACTATGCCACCCGAGTATCACACGTTTATTTCATTTCATCCGATCTAAAAATCTTCCGTTCTCTCTTGATGACGTCAAATCTGTTATTCGACAGTGCCTTGTATGTTCCCAGTTGAAGCCCAAATTTTTCGGTCCTTACAATGAGCCACTCATTAAAGCAACACATCCTTTTGAACGTCTCAGTATCGATTTCAAAGGGCCCATTCCTTCATCTACTCGGAATCGATATTTGCTTACAGTAATTGACGAATTTTCTCGATTCCCCTTTGCTTTCCCATGTCCTGACATGACCAGCTCTACTGTAATTTCCCGACTCACCGAACTTTTTTCCATTTTTGGTATGCCCGGATACGTACACTCAGATCAAGGGTCATCCTTCATGTCCAGTGACATTAAATCTTTTCTTCATTCTCGAGGAGTTGCTACGAGTAGGACCACCAGTTATAACCCGCAAGGTAATGGGCAGGTAGAACGTCTGAACGGTACCTTATGGAAAACTGTTTCATTATGCTTGCGAGATAGAGGTTTGACGACAGAGCAGTGGGAACTTGTTCTTCCCGAAGCATTACACGCCATGCGGTCTCTCTTATGCACTGCTACAAATGAGACGCCTCACGAGCGCATGTTCAAGCATAATCGCAAGTCTCCCGTCGGTACGAGTCTTCCTAATTGGTTGTTGATGCCAGGACCAGTCCTTTATCGCAGAAATGTTCGTTCCTCCAAGTATGACCCCCTGGTGGAAGAGGTGGACCTTCTGGAGAGTAATCCTCAGTATGCCCATATCCGCTTGCCAGATGGTCGCGAGGAGACTGTGTCTCTCCGTCAACTGGCTCCAATGAATCAGTCGCCAAACCCATTGAACACTGACCCACCTGACCCAACAGAAACACCTCCAGATACCCTTTGTACACCTGACATACAGTCTGCCACTTCAGACATTTCTGGACCAACCACTACACTTCAACCAAATGTAGAACACCTTGTTTCACAACAACAAAGGGTTAGACCCTACAATCTTCGATCCCGTGAGGTCTAAAACTGTAACCGTTATATCACTCGGTCTTCCCGGTCGGGGTGAATGTCGTGTTGTTTTGACATTCCTTTTATTGTGTACACACGCTTATTTTACCGTATTACACATCTAACCTTTTTTCTTTTTGTTGTAGCTCATACTCGTGTTCTTTAGTTGATTAAAGCCTTTCTATCAGGCGTTATCTTCTCAATCGTTTGGAAGTATCATTCACTCTATCTCATTACAGTACCTACCCGACGATCCGTTGATTGATGTACGAGGGGCTCACAAGCAGTCAAAAAAGTAAACTGTCGGCTCTGTAGATTGTGTTCTATCCCGACTCGTGAATTGATCAGTAAGTGTAGCTATGTGATGCATATGACGTTTTGATTTAAAACGTATCAAAGGAGGCAAAAAATCATCCTGAAATAACGCCGATGTAAATCGGGAAAAGACGTACCAGGAAAAAATCTCGAATTGTGCGTGGATATTGGGCTTACCAATTTTAGTACACAAAGGATTCGTGCATCACGTCGGGCTCACCAATTTGTAGTAGACCAGATTACTACAATAATGTCCCCAAGAATGTTGGAGAAAAGGCACAGGAGATGAAAGGTTTATCGCGGTAGCCAAAAGGGTGCACGAATGTGCATGACAGCAATCACGGAACACGAATCAACGGAAAGTGTGTTATCAAGGTCAATTGTTATATACAGTAAAACAATGTTGTTACACAAGGCTCCATATCAGGCACTACATAGCCGGCGTCTGCATTATTGGAATCGGTCACGTCATTTTCTATCTGCTCAAACAATGTAGGATCTTTTTCAGGTGGGAGAGTTGAGCGATTACTGAGAGGTGCCAAATGTCTCAATGAAAACGTATCGTCTCTTCCATCAGGTAGCCGAACGATGGCTTATTGTTCATTACACTCAAGTAGGTCCACTTCCTCCGCGACGGGATCGTTTCGAGTTGTGCGGTTATATGTTCTCAGTAGCACGGGGCCGGGAGAACTTAGCCAAGTGGGAAGAGATACGCCAGTTGTAGACTTTCGGCAGTACGAAAATATACGTTCATGAGGAGTCGCGTTAGTAGCTGCGCATAATAAGGATCGAATCGAGTGTAATGCTTGCAGGAGAACATCTTACCAGTGACTGATTGGCAGATTCTTTGATTTTAGCGCAAGCTGAATCGTCCTCCAAAGTGTTCCATTCAGTCGTTCAACCTGTCCATTGCCTTGTGGATTGTAGCTGGTTGTGCGACTCGTTGCTAATCCCTTATCGTGTAGGAAGTTTGGAAGTTCCTGGGACATGAAAACCGCTCCTCTGTCAGGATATGTATATGCTGGCATGCCAAAAATCGCAGAAAGTTGGGTCAGACAATCGCTCGCAACAGATGCAGTCATTTCGGAACATAATAATGCGAAAGGAAAACGTTAGTTGTAAATGACGAAATTTTTGTGTAAAATTTCTTCTTATTTTCTCTTTGAACAATTGGATTCTTCTTAATTCTCAACAATTTCATCTTACATTGTTTTTGTGTACACATTTTCCTTATGCACTTGTATACCCCGTTTTGTTTTACTGAAGTAATTTATATTGCTTGGCTGCCATTAAAATTCAACATATTTTGCTCGTGGTATTTGGAGAAAACAGAGAAGATTGTTTACCATTGTATTGGTAATTTTATTCCTTCGCATTTAACATTTGGAAGTCTATCTTGTCAGCATTGGTTGAATTCATTAATGTCATTTGGAAACTTTGAGCATTTTTGGCTCACATTATTTGTACAACCCGGTACAGTTGAGGTTTGTCTATTGTTGTTGTCTATTAATATTGTCAATAGAACCGTAGAAAACTCGAATCATTGTGGTTTTGAATTGTCGAACTAACAAACGGGTGGACTACGCGTTAAACAGCGACTTTAGTCGTTACAGTTCTCAACTCGGGTTGGTCTACAAGAAGAAACAGAAAAAAGAATTGCTCAATAGGAAACGGTCGATTTGGATCGTCTGCCAATTTGAACAAGGATCAACTTGGATCTTCGTGCCGCAATTCTAATTCGTTTCAAACTCGGTGACGTCCCCTGTTTTTCTTTTTTTGAACTGAACTTATATCTTCGTTTTGCATTGATTGATAATGCCTAAACGGTTGATCCCTACTGGGAAACATTTTGATAGTGAATTTAATGACACTGCTGGTTCTGCCTCACATAGCTCTTGCTTGTGGCCTTTAGGTAGTTGTAATTTAGAACCTAAACCCGAACAGGCTATGCGGGATTTACAGCAGGACTTAGTAGTAGTGAAAGAAATGTTAGCTCAGTTGTGCCGATCCAACGACAATCCGGTGGCCAGTTTTCCCGTCGCTGATCGTCAACCTGAATCGGAAGTGAGCAAAGCGCCAAAGAGAATCGTGAAAGATTCTGCTTCACTTCCAAAAGTTGAATAATCATCATTTGATGGTAATCCAGTGGACTACTGTAAATTTATAAGGCAGTTTGAATGCCATGTGGAATCAAAAACTACGGATTCTGGTCAGCTTCTATTGTACCTTACATATTATTGCCGAGGTGAAGCTCGAAATGCGATTGACGCTTGCGTGATGTTGCCGCCTGAAGAAGGTTATGAAAGAGCACGCAGCATTCTAAAGGAAATGTTTGGCCTACCTCATGTTGTTGCACGCTCGTTATTGAACGAGATGTTGAGTGAAGCAACACGGGTAAGAAACACTTCCGACAGTCTGTCAAACCTCGCCTTGAGGATGGAAAACTGCCAAATTGCTTTGAAGCAAATGGGTTGTGAAGCAGATTCGAATTCTGTAACCACCTTGGAAGGCGTTGTTAAGTGTCTACCTGTCGCCTTACAGCATCAGTGGGCTGATGCCGCGGATCAACTCAGCATGGATGGCCATGGAGTTACATTTGAGCACCTGACACAATTTGTGTCACGGCGTGCACGTATCGCAAAGAGCAGGTTTGGGCAGTTGCTTGAAACAACTAGCTCAAACACGCATCATCGATCACCTCGTGCATACTCTAACGACCAAACTCGATGTTTAACGCATAGTCCACCCGTTTCTTAGTTCGACAATTCAAAACCACAATGATTCGAGTTTTCTACGGTTCTATTGACAATATTAATAGACAACAACCATAGACAAACCTTAACTGTACCGGGTTGTACAAATGGTTGAGCCAAAAATGCTCAAAGTTTCCAAATGACATTAATAAATTCAACCAATGCTGACAAGATAAACTGCCAAATGATAAATGCAAAGGAATAAAATTACAAATACAATGGTGAACAATCCTCTCTGTTTTCTCCGAATACCACGAGCAAAATATGTGGAATTTTAATGGTAGCCAAGCAATATAAATTACTTCAGTAAAACAAAACGGAGTATACAAGTGCATAAGAAAAATGTGTACACAAAACAAAGTAAGATAAAATTGTTGAGAATTATACAGCCTTCTTATCAAGATTATTTGAAAAATATTGTAAAGAAAGCTTTGCTCGAATACCTGACACCTAGTTTCTTTTCTAAGGCACAGCACGGATTCCTTAACAAAAGATCCTGCATCACTTGCCAGCTAGAATACTTAGACTGCATCACAAGTTCAATTGAAATTGGCTCTCCAGTTATAGTTGTCTTCCTTGATATAACCAAAGCTTTCGACACAGTACCGCATAACTTATTACTATCTAAGCTAAGTTCATTTGGTAAAGGTGGCAATCTTCATTCTTGGCTCACTTCTTTTCTTACAGATCGCACATACTGTGTTGAGGTTAATGGTCACAGATCGCGCACCTTGCCGAATCCAAGTGGCGTGATACAAGGCAGTGGTTTAGGTCCATTACTTTTTCTCCTATACATAAATGATGTACATACAGTCGTCTCTCATAGTAAACTATTCTTGTTCGCAGATGACATGAAAGTAGTAATTTCCTTCCCATCTTTTGAAACACAAACTTACATTGCCAGACTAAACAAAGATTTGGATGCATTATCCAAATGGGGTAAAATTATTGGTCTCTCATTTTCTGTAGAAAAATTTAAGTTCATGCCTTTACGATGTACAATTCCTGATAACATTGGACATTGAATTTTCACTCTCCGTGAGTTCGTTCCTTTGTCCATTTTAACTGTAACATTTTCGTGTTATATTTTATGCACTTATCCACTACGTAATTGGTGAGTCCGACGACTACTACATAAATGGTGAACCCGCTTTCCATTTTCCGATCGGAACTCCCGTTATTTTCTCAATTTTGCTATAATTTCGAAACCTAACGAAACGCATTCGAACGTTATCGCATGCAACACTACAGCATTTGACCCTGCTAACCCACACATCTGGTTTATTCAGCTCGAAGAAAAGTTTCATTTTAGACGCATTACCGAACAAGAAACCATGTTTTCCTTTGTGCAATCCAAGCTACCGTCGTATATTGCGAAAGAACTTTTAGAACTTTTTGACCCGATGCCAGTAAATTCGCCCTTCGACACCTTAAAACCGCTATTCTTAAACGCACTATGGCTTCTGGCAAGGCGAGGTCAAAACAGTTGCTCGCCGGGGTAGAGCTCGGGGACAGAATTCCGTCACAGCATCTACGAGACATGCGTTCTCTTGTGGGTCACTCAAAGTAAAATGATTTCATATAACAGCAACTTTGGCTTAACTGTCTTCCACAAAGCACCACCGCCATAGCCGGTTCGAAAACGCCGCGCGCAATTGTCGCCCTGGGTGCAAACAACCTAACGCTGACAGCCACCGTGTTGAAAAACCACGTAGACAGTCAGTTATGGCAACGACCGTTCCCGGCAAACCCACTAGTTGCCTCTTATACGTCTACGACGCATCTACTAAGCTTCACTTTCTCGTATACACCGGCGCCGAGGTAAGCGTTATACCGCGTAGTTAGGAGAAACGCGACCTCCGTCCTTCAAGCATCACTTTGCAGGCGGTTAATGATTCGAAAATCTCGTCATACGGTGAGAAATTTCCAAAACTAGATCTCGGACTAAGACGTGAATTCCCCTCCGTCTTCCTGATAGACGATGTGCAGGAGCCTATCATCGGTATCGATTTCCTGACGAAATACGGTATCGTAGTCGATCTCCAACACCGACGGCTAAACGAAAATATCACGTCACTAAACGCGTCCGGTAAATTATGTTCCACCACCTCACCTTGTAGCAACCTGTAATTTCACTTTCTTTCCAATTGTATTTTTGTTTCCCTCGAAGCTTGCTTTTAATCAACAATTGGTACATACTTATCTTTGTATCATTTTCACTCATTAACTTAGAAGTTATCGTTTTGTTCCGATCATCGATATTGCCATATAGATCTATCGATTTCCTCTTGTCCTATTCACTCATCGACGTTTGATCTTCTGTTTCGGTAAGTGAGTTGTCGTTACTCATCCTTTGTATCGCATTCTGTGAATAATCATTAATTAACAATATACTTTCTTCCGCTCGCGTTCGTTTTCTGCTTTGTTCGCTGGTGATGTATTGCTGCGTGTTTGTGAATCACGACGATTAACAGCAAAATTGACGTGTCGTCACATTTTTCAGCTTCGCCAATTATAATTGCTGATTAACGCGACGCGCCGGAGTTCGGAGCTGGAATAATTTGTGTGTGGATTTTTGCATTAGACATTGAATTTGTGCTCTCTGTGAGTTCGTTCCTTTGGCCTTTTTTACTGTAACATTGTCCTGTTGTCTTTTTGCACTTATCAACTAAATGAATGGTGAGCTTGTATTCCACTTTTCGCTCAGAACGCCCGTTATTTTCTCAATTTTGCCATAATGTCGTCTGAACTTAACGAATCGCAAATGAACGTTATCAGCTGTAACACGCCAGCATTTGACCCTGCAAACCCGCATGTCTGATTTATCCAAATAGAGGTAATGTTTCGTATCAGACGGATCACGAAACAAGAGGTCATGTTTTCTTTCGTACAATCACAATTACCGTCCTACATCGCGAAAGAAGTATTAGACGTTCTCGACCCCATGCCCTCCATTTCGCCTTACGACACACTGGAGGCTGCTGTACTCAAGCGTACTAAGGCTTCTGACGAAGCCAGGCTTAAGCAACTGCTGGCTAGTGTGAAACTAGGCGACAGAACCCCTTTACAGCTGTTACGTCACATGCGTTCCCTGGTGGGCAACACAAAGTTAGACGATTCCGTCCTACAGCAACTTTGGCTAAACTGCATGTCACACAGCACCACCGCCATCCTTGCCGTGTCGGTCGGCAAAGTCTGCCTCGACACATTGGCCGAACTAGCCGACAAAATCCACGAAAATTTATGCGGAACCAACGTCAATCAGGCAACCAAAGCGAGTTACGTATCAGAGCTAGAAACCTTTTCAGCAACGTTGACCAGAGAGCTCTCATCATTACAGCTCACAATCTCTAACACGGAACCTTCCAAAAACTCCCGATCATTAATTTGCCATCGTTCCAGAAGTGAAAGCCGCTCTTGCCCTCGCGATAACAACTGGTTTTGCTATTACCATTGCCGTTAAGGAGACGACGTGCGTAACTGCCGTCCAGGTTGTAAACACCCTAACGCACTCACAGCTAAAATCGTGAAACCAGCTTGCCATTCAGTAATGGCGACGACTGCTTCTGGCAAACCCACCAGTCGCCTCCTGTATGTATATGATGCGTCGAATAAACTTATATTTCTCGTGGACACTGGTGCAGAAGTTAGCGTTATACCGCGTAGCTGCGAAAAACGTGACTCAGGTCCATCAGGCATCACACTGCGGGCAGCTAACGAATCGAAAATTTTGACTTACGGTAAGAAGCTTTTAAAACTCGATCGAGGACTTAGACCTTAATTCCCTTACGTTTTCTTGATAGCCGATGTTCAGAAACCTATCATCGGTATCGATTTTATGACGAAATACGGTCTCGTAGTCGATCTCCGACACTGACGTCTACATGACAATAATACGTCATTAAACATGTCCGGTAAACTATGTTCCATCATCTCACCTAGTCCTCACATATTCATGCCAAACAGTGCCACATACGGCGACATCCTACGTGAATTCCCGAACTTGACACGCGTATCGCGATACTCTTAGGCTCACACCCACGATGTTCAACATCACATCGTTACTGGAGGGTTTCCGGTTTTTGCCAAAGCTCGAAGGCTGCCACCAGAGAAACTTTAAGCAGAAAAATGCGAGTTCGAACATATGGCTGCATTGGGCATAATTAGACCGTTAACCAGTCCGTGGGCAACGCCGTTACATATGATCGCCAAGAAGAACGGCGATTGGAGACCTTGCGGAGATTATCGTGCGCTGAATTATTTTTAACCAACCCGACCGCTACCCTATTCCGCATATACATGATTTTTCACTTACCCTTCACGGGAAATTTTTTTCTCTAAACTGGAACTCGTACGTGTATACCATCAGATCCCCATGGCTCCCGACGATATTGCTAAGACTGCTGTCATTATGCCATTTGGTTTTTTCGAATCCCTTCGCATGCTCTCCGGTTTGCGCAACGCAGCACAGACGTTTCAACGGTTCATGGATCAGATTCTTCGTGGTCTTGATTTCGTCTTCGTGTATATCGACGACGTATTAGTAGCTAGCTCATCACACGAGGAGCATGTACGACACTTCCGTGAAGTCTTCTAACGCTTCGCCCAATACAGCGTTACTATCAATCCCGACAAATGCGTTTTGGGCCAGTTAACCATTGATTTTCTTGGCCATAGGATTGACAGTAATGGAATAAGCCGTTTCCTAGGCGTCCTTAACTACTATGGACGATTTATCCCCAACGCCGCTAAAATACTCCAACCGCTAACTGACATGCTTGAAGAAAATTCCAAAAAGTTGACGATTACAACCGCTGCAGAATCCGCATTCGTCGAGGTTGAAGAACTTTTGAGCAACGCTTCCGCTCTGGGTCACTTAAAAACCGACAATAACTCAAATTTGGTCATGAAAACCGACGCATCACAAGTCGCAGTCGGAGCCGTACTGCAGCAAGAAGTAAGCGGACAGATACAACCACAGTCCTTTTTCTCACAGACGTATCAACCAGCCCAGACTAGGTATAGCACTTTTGGACGCGAACTTCTCGCTATTTACCTAGCTATTAAACACTCCCGTTACTTACTTACGGGACGCACCTTTACTGTGTTTACTGATCACAAGCCAATTGTTTATGCGTTTCGTTCTTCAACAGATCGAAACTCTCCAAGAGAAATTCGTCAACTTGACTTCATCGCGCAGTTCACTACAGATATGAGACATATCGATGGTGACCGAAACATAGTCGCTGATGCATTATCGCGTTGCACTATCCATCAGATAAGCAAATCAGTACTCGATCTCAGAGAACTGGCCAGTCATCAAGAAAACAACTCTGAATTTTCCGAAATTGTCGCAAATAAGTCACTCAAATTTGCCCTTTTGCTGCTGCTTGATTGCGACGCCAAGATCCACTGTGACATATCTACCGGCAAGCCGAGACCTTTCGTCCCGCAAACATATCACCAGAAGATCTTCGATCACTTTCACGGATTGTCACATCCGAGTATTCGTTGAACTGTAAAATTCATAACAAAACGATTCATTTGGCAAAATATGCAACTTGAAATCCGTCATCGGGCCAAACACTGTGTAGCATGCCAACGCAGCGAAATTCATCGACATGAGCGTGCACCCTTCAGCACATTCCTTGTACCCGACGGTCGATTCAAGCATATCCACCTGGATATTGTTGGTCCTTCACCTGTTTCCCGAACCTATAGCTAAATCTTGACATGCGTTAATAGATACACTTGCTGGCCTATAGCTGTCCCAGTTCATGACACCTCCACATATACCATCGCACGAAAATTCGTTGATTCATGGATATCCATTTTTGGTGTTTCCGCTACTATTACCACCGACAGAGGATCGCCATTCACAAGCGCATTGTTTCGTGAACAAAACCGTTTACTACGATGTGATCATGTGTGTACTGCTGCACATCATCCTTCATCCAACGGTCTAGTCGAACGTTTTCATCGTCAATTAAAAGCTGCTATTACCACTTGTTCTGGAACAGAGTGGTCTGAATGTCTTCCTATCATACTTCTTGGTATTAGAAACACCGTCAGAGAAGACATCAGTTGTTGCCCCTCAGAATTGGTATTTGGTACAACACTGAGACTGTAGTTGACCAGGTTACTACAATAATATCCCCAAGAACGTTGGAGAAAAGGCAGGTTGACTGGAAGATATATAGCGGTAGCCAAAACGTGTACAGAGCGATCACGATGCACGCACGAACGAAACGGAAGTTAATTAATGTCAAGGTCAATGTTTTGATGAGGCGAAACAAGCAGGGTTACACAGCCCCCCTCGAAGAAGTCTGGTCAGCGAGGACTTCTGATCGGGAGTTGACAGTAGCGTGGCGCATGCGGGTGTCAGGTTACCCCAGCCAGGGCGCTCGGTCTGCGTGGGTCGATCATCGGTGGTTCGAGAGTAGGATGTACTGTGAACCGATCAGGACTAAGCCAAGTAGCGTCTCACATGTGAGTGAACGTACTGCCGAGCCGCCTCACATGGAGTGAACAGCTGCTAGCTGGATTATCCCGTTTGGCGTGGTCTTAGTATGAACCCAATTTGAGCAGAAGCAGGCGCATTCGTAGGCTTGACAACAAGAACCAGAAGCTTCGAAAACACAATCCCTGCTCAGAATTTCCTGTGTCCCGAAGAAGGATGGTAAAAGGCCGCGCCAGGAGAATCGGTTGGCGCGTCAAACTGGGCTGGTAAGGACCTTGTGTGACGTGACAGGCGTGTTGGAACAATTGTGCTCTTGTTGGTGGCTATGGCTACCGGGTGAGTTGGAGGCAAGCGTAGGTGGACCAGGAAGGGTGCGCGATTCGGTGGCATCAGCGGTGGGTGGGTGCGTACCTGAGGGAAGAAAGAAAAAGAAAACTCCCTGGTGCATGGGTTAAGTGCCACGACCGAGTGATTAGAATGGGGTACGAAATAATGCACCCGTGTATGCCAAAAGATATGAAAGTATTAACTATTCACAACAAAATCAGCGAATCGAACGGGTTGCCGTTTGGCACGTTTGGTTCCTGTAGTGGCCGGCTCTAGGTTAGCTGTGGGTACAGGAGGAGTAATGACCAGTGGTGCCGGGGTTGGCGTTGGGTCATTTGGGATAACTTCCTAGTCCATGAAAGCCGGCTTGACTCTGTCGATTTAGACAGTGTCATGCTTGCCGACACGGTCAATGACGACCGTCTTGGGAGATCGCCCGCGTCTGGCGGTGTCTGCTCGGGTCTACCGGGAGGATGGCGACAGGCGTCGGTGATCCGCGGGTGGCGCGTTCCACGATTTCCACAGCGAGAGGTACATGCGTACCGAGGATATACACGAAGGATGCGTGTATTCCAGGTAACCGGATAGGATGGCGACAAGCGTCGGTGATCCGGGGTGGCGCGTGCCACGTTTTCCACTGCGGGAGGTGCATGTGTAGCGGAAGGGATACACGAAGAATGCGTGTATTTCGGGCTACCGGATAGGATGGTGACAAGCGTCAGTGATCCGGGGGTGGCGAGTGCCACGATTTCCACAGCTGGGGGTGCATGTGTACCTGAGAAGTAAAAAGAAAAAAAACTCTCTGGTGCATGGCTTTATGGCCACGACCGAGTTATAGTGATGAGGTACGTAAAGCATGCACGGGCATATACCAAGTGATAACACTTTAAAATGTGCTACCTAGTCGGCGAACCTTACGGGTTGCCGTTTCGCTCGCCTAGCTGTTGTGGTGGCAGGCGTTGAGATAGTCGAGATTAAAGTACGGGTTATCACCGGTGGTGTTGGGTTTGGGTCTGACGGATTAGCTAAGTCAACTGCATTGTCCATGAACGCTGGTTTGACTCTGGCAATCGAGACCGTGTCGTGTCGACCGGCGCGGTCAATCACAACTGTTTTTGGGACTACCGAATTATCTTAAATGGTCCATCAGAAGGAGGGTGAAGAGGTTGCTTCACAATATCGTTTCGGAGAAAGATATACTGGCAATGTGCCAATTCTTTCGGCATGTGGGACAGTTTGGCTTGAAGTCGCGGGGATGATGAGTGGAAACGACTCCTACCGTGTCGCAAGCGCGTCACGTTATCTCCATAGGCAAATGGTGATTGCCTAGCAGGGGCGACAGATGTATAGCCACTTGAAGGTGCTAGTGGGTCAACGAGGTCTACGTGCCTGTGCGAGAAACGCTTATCCGGTTCGACGAAAGCTCTTAATGGGCTTTTTGTGTGTCGGTAGATTTTTGAGCGTTGACAATTACCGCGCGCTTTAGCGCTTGTGCGAACGTCTTTACTGGATTTTGGTCCGTCACGTAGACCCGTGGATTTATCCTTGATGTGGACAAGACGACGTAATTTCTCCGGGCCGACGACAGTAGTCGATGTTAGCTGTCGACCCGATGTGCGATGGACGCATGGTTTGATGCAACGCATCGTCGCCGTATTTCCGATGTATCCAGCAAACGGGTGACCGAGTGTGACTACTTGAGTTCCGGCGGGATGGGGTGCGAGATACTGACTTATTGTTGAGTGCGAGCTTTCGAACCTCATTGCGTAAAGCCGCAATCTCAGCCAGCATATCCGCAATGCTGACTCCCTTTGGAGAACCCTGTGTGCGTGATTGTCCTGCGGTTACTGTGGAAACATGGGCATCTGGGTAGGGACGGATACATTCAGCGATGTTGTCCGCCATTTCCACAAGCTCAGATACCGGAGTGCTTTTCGCAGCAACCAAGATGGGTTGCACGCACTCAGGTAAGCGCTGGAGCCATAGTTCCTTTAGTAAGGACTCGTCCATGTGCGATGACCCTAGCAGGCGGCGCATCTCAATTAGTATGGTAGATGGCTTTTTGTTGGCAATTTTCAAGTTGCCGAACAGCTGCTGTAGCCTATATCGTTCAGACGGAACCGTGCGAGAAATCAACGGATTGTTTGACGATACGGTAGCGGTCATCTATGGGTGCAGTCAGGACTGCGTCGCGTACCTGTAATAACACATCCGCGGGGAGTTTCTGGGTTAAATGTGAAAACTTAGCATAGTCATCAATGATATTTTTCGAATTAAATACAGTTTCTAAAAAATGAAACCAATACTCAGGGTCCTGTGGAATAAAACTGGGTATTGTGATGACTGTCGAAACCAAAATAACGGGTTTAGAATCACTCATGATAAACAGGAGCAATTGATGCAAATACAATGCACGAATAAACGAGGTAAAAACAATTACCTGAAAACTCCGATGTGAAGCGGAAAAATTTTGACGTACCGGAAAAAATACACGAAGAATGCGTGCATTTCGGGCTCACCAATTTGTAGTAGACCAGGTTACTACAATAATATCCCCAAGAACGTTGGAGAAAAGGCAGGTTGACTGGAAGATATATAACGGTAGCCAAAACGTGTACAGAGCGATCACGATGCACGCACGAACGAAACGGAAGTTAATTGATGTCAAGGTTAATGTTTTGATGAGGCGAAACAAGCGGTGTTACATGACTGCCCGGCGAGATAATACTGGATACCCGCAGTACTGGTGAAATCAAGCCAGGATCTTACTGCTCGAGACTCAGGAAACACTTCCAGGCCATCAAACCAGTACCGACCTGCATCGCTGACCGCCCTTCATTTATCCACAACGACCTCAAAAATGGCCCTTATATCTTCGTTCGAGTTAATGCTGTCAGGAAGCCATTACAAACATCGTACGAAGGACCATTTAAAGTAATCGACCGCAAACCCAAATATGTCGTTTTGTTACGCAACGGCGTTGAAAACAGAGTCAGCAAAGATCGCTTAAAACCTGCATATATCGATAAAGAACCGCCACAAGTCGCTACACCTGCGCCCCCACCTAAACAACGTATGAATAACAATGACGTTACATCCAAGCGACCCTCACTTATCCTGCCTACCCGTTCATCTCGTCAAACACGTGCCGGCCGCAAAGTGGGGATCCCCGCAAGACAGGTTAAATTCATACAATAGACGGTGTATCGAGCGTTCATCCGTCGAATTACGATCTAGGGGGAGTTCTGTAGCAACCTGTAATTTCACTTTCTTCCCAATTGTATTTTCGTTTCCCTCGATGTTTGCTTTTAATCAACAATTTGTACATACTTATCTTTGTATCATTTTCACTCAATAACTTAGAAGTTATCGTTTTGTTCCGATCATCGATATTGCCATATCGATCTATTGATTTCTTCTTGTCCTATTCACTCATAGACTATTGATTTTCTGTTTCGTTAAATCAGTTGTCGTTACTCATCTTTTGTATCGCATTCTGTGAATAATCATTAATTAACAATATACTTTCTTCCGCTCGCGTTCGTTTTCTGCTTTGTTCGCTGGTGCTGTATTGCTGCGTGTTTGTGAATCACGACGACTAACAGCAAAATTGACGTGCGGCCACATCTTTCAGCTTTGTCAATTATAATTAACGATCAACGCGACGCACCGGAGTTCGGAGCTGGAATATTTTTGTGTGTGGATTTTTGCATTAGACATTGAATTTTCACTCTCCGTGATTTCGTTCCTTTGTCCATTTTTACTGTGACATTTCTCTGTTATATTTTTGCACTTATTCCCTACAACCTGGTCTTCGAATTTTCGTCCCGAACAATGCCACTTACAGCAATGTTCTGCGCGATTTTCTGACCATAACACGCTCAGCACGATACATGGAGCGACCTACACACGATGTTCATCATCACATCGTCACTTAACGGCCTCGAAATGTTGCTAAAGCTCGCAGGCTACCGCCTAAAAAGCTAAAAGCAGAAAAACGCGAATTTGGCTTCGCACTGAAACAGACTGGCTAAAGGGTACTTGACAATCGCACTAGCGGAGAAGCTAAACCAGCATCCTACCGCTGAAGAATAAAGCAACACTTTCAGCTACGCAACGGTATTAAAGACAAGTTTAGAATCGATCGCTTCAAACCCGCTTAAGTTGAACGGATGTCATCACAAGAAGATACTACTTCGACATCACCCACACAACCTGTGACGAACTTTAACGATATCCCAAATCGGCCCTCAACCGTTGTATGTAACCTTTCACCACGTAAAACACGTACCGGCCGAAGAGTGAGGTTCTCCGCAAGACTGGTTGATTACATGCCCTAAACGGTGGATCGAGCGTTCATCCGTCGAATTACGTACTAAGAAGGAGTTCTGTAGCAACCTGTAATTTCACTTTCTTTCCAATTGTATTTTCGTATCGCTCGATGATTGCTTTAATCAACACTTTGAACATACTTTTCTTTGTATCATTTTCACTCATTAACTTAGAAGTTATCGTTTTGTTCCGATAATCGATATTGCCATATCGATATATCGATTTCTTCTAGTCCTATTCACTCACAGACTATTGATCTTCTGTTTCGTTAAATGAGGTGTCGTTACTCATCCTTTGTATCGCATTCTGTTAATAATCATTGATAAACAATATACTTTTTCCGCGCGCGTTCCTCTTCTGCTTGATTTTCGTGGTGCTGCGTTATTGCGTGTTTGTGAATCACGACGGTTAACGGCAAAATTGACGTGTCGCCACATCTTTCAGCTCCGTCAATTTTAATTGCTGATCAACACGATACACCGGAATTCGGAGCTTGAATATTTCTGAGTGTGGATATTTGCATTGGACATTGAATTTTCACTCTCCGTGGGTTCGTTCCTTTGTCCATCTTTACTGTAACATTTTCCTGTTATATTTTTGCATGTTTTTTTGCATGCGATAACGTTTGATTGCGATTCGTTAGATTCAGTCGACATAACAGCAAAATTGAGAAAATATTGGGAGTTCTGAGCAAAAAACGGAAATCGGGCTCAGCAATTATGTAGTGGTCGTCGGGCTCACCAATTATGTAGTGAATAAGTGCAAAAAAATAACAGGAAAATATTGTAGTGAAAATAGACAAGGAACGAACTGATAAACGTTATCTCCACTACCAATTTTGGCTAGGCTAAAAACATTGAAATAAAAAGTCTATCTAATTACTTATAATTTAGACAATTCGTCAGTGACCTAGTGGTGTATTGGTTATGTGCTTCGCCTAAGTGTCCTGAGGTCGCAGGTTCGAGTCTCGGTGGCGGCAGTATTTTCTGAAAATTATTCGTCATCGGATTGAAGACACATCTTTTTTCCAAATAGGATTGTTTAACTTTTATCTCTCTTATCCTAATTTTGATTTTTTCCAAAGCAATCTCCCTCTCCCATTTTATCCGCTCCCTTGATTTCCATTTCGTTGAGTTTTGCATCTGCTGGTTCAGCGAAACGGTGCACGAATGGTTGCAGAGATTGAGAAAAGGAACTGTGGGAGAGTCATTAGTGAGAGTGTCATTAGGAAACGTATCAAAAAATGGATCCAGCTCATCAAAGCTGGAACTTTCCTTGAGCACTGCACCCGCTATTACTTGTAGTTTGTTAGTAGGCATTTATTTTATTTATTCATTTATTTTTATTAACAATTATCAGCCAGTGGTTTGTTTGAACTTCTGTCGCTTTGGACAAAATTGAAATTGAGATAACGGATATAGAAGTTAGACAACGCTATTTGGAAAAAATGATGTATCTTAAATCCGATGACGAATTATTTACAAAAAATACTGCCGCCACCGGGATTCGAACCAGGACCTCACGACTACAAGGGTAGTGATTCACAAACACGCAGCAATACAGCACCAGCGAACAAACCAGAAGACGAACGCGCGCGGAAAAATTATATTATTGAATAATCGTTGATTAATACAAACACTGATGAAAATTGGAGTTCAATTGAAAATAAAGTGAAATTACTATATATATATATATATATATATAAGTAGAAATATAGAGAGATAGTTAGTTAAATAGGTGCGTAGAGAGATAGATAGTTAGATAAATAGATATATATGTAGATAGATAAAAAGATAGATTAAAAAATTGATATATATATATATATATATATATATATATATATATATATATATATATAGATAGATAGATAGATAGATAGATGGATCGATAGATAGATAGATAGATAGCATAGATAGATAGATAGATAGATAGATAGATAGATAGATAGATAGATAGATTTATAGATCGATAGATAGATAGATAGATAGATAGATAGATAGATAGATAGAT